>LQNS02000141.1:28927990-28961165 GCA_001587735.2 Parhyale hawaiensis | reverse complement strand
TCAGGGACAACAACAAAACCTTGTTTAATCACCGAGCTCGACAGGCGACAACAGTTAGCTGTACCTTACCTGTTCGTGTCTCCTACCTCTGTTATCTCTCACGAAAACAGTGCCGACAACACCCCCTCCACCGCCACCAACAGCAATAATGACAACAGCTTCAAAACACACACGCATTCTTGTTACATGTTCTTTCAAATTGGCAAGATAAGCTGCGATGTATCAATCATCACAAGCCTTGTACGCTTGAGATGGGTTGGGCCCAGAGCAGTTAACTCCATGAAGATTGCCAACTTCAATTTCCTCGTATCCACAGACAGCAGCGTCCTCTAGAGCTAGTGTTACGATGATACCTTATTTAATCTCAAAAACTACTGCTCTTGGAGTCCATATCTATTATTCTTAACACTTTTGCTACTAATGGTAGCTGTATATGCCTGTATAATTCTTTAATTCACTAAACCGTAGTCGGTACTGTTTATTTCTCTGAAGTTCTTGAACGCATTTCCAGCAATCAATGTAAAAATTCTGCCAGTTTTTGTTCACGTTTTACAGTTTAACTGTGAATGAGTTGTTGTAGACCTGCAATAAGAAATATTTTCTCTTAGCATATTACATTAGGCTCTTACTATAACATATTGTTGAAAAAGGCTATATGGAGCATAGCTTGTTTTTTGTATCATAAATATGGTAACACATTCTGCATAGAATATTAATGTAACTTCAATGGTTTATCCCATCCATACTTCACCTTTACTTCTCTCACTTTACATACACTCAGCAATAACATTATGTAAAATCTAATCATAACTACTATCGCAATAAGTTTATCGTGTCTTGGTAGGAATTTTACTAGAGTTTCATGTTTTACTTTAGTAAGTCACCCAGCATTTTGTGATCATATGCGCTCTTGTAATCCAATGGGAGTTGCATATCTAAAAACTAAGCAGCATTATTTGGTAGGGCAAACTCGAAGTTCATGCCTTCTAACAAAACCTTCATGCTGGTCTCGTACCTATGCTGCCAATGACCAGATTATGGAAATGAAGTTTAGCTTTGATGTTGAATTCCCTTTGGCGTACAGAGAGACAGAGGCATGTCTGCCCACGGACTTGGATGCTGATGGCCATTGTAAGGCACGCTACACGATATCACTGGACCTACAGCCCAGATATCTGTGTCTTTGGGCTGAAATTTGAATTTAAGTAGTTAAATAGCAGATTCTTCACAGTTTGCTAAATATCGAATTGATTTCACTAGCTTGTGCTCAAAATATGGTAGCGCGAGCGCAATGAATTTAGTGAAAACTCTACATAATATCATCAACTAGCTGGGCCTTAGATTTATATTATAGTCGGAGACACTATAGTGTTTGTCTGCTAACAAATTCTTGGCCAACTGTAGGATTTTTTATTTTATTTCATATTCTACAGTATGAAACGTTGCGAACATCCTTATGGCTTTGTTGACACTCTCCTATACAGTACACGTACACTCTCCTATACAGTACACGTACACTCTCCTATACAGTACACGTACATGGCACCAGTTGGCATTAGTTCCATATTACGATCGTAAACGAAATGTGCGGTGGCAAAACAGAGACTATAATTCTAATAATAATAAAAGAAAGGTACATGACTTTATTTATGCTTACCATTCAGCAAAAGAATCGGCGCTTGGAAATGCGGATGAGCTTGTAAAATGTATATACATCATTGAATACATATACTGGCACTGTACATACGGACTCGACACTGTAAACAGGTAAATTAAAGAGCTGAAAAATGTTTTGATAATTTGGTGGAGGCCTACAGAAACCAATTAAAGTCACAGCACAGTAAGGCTACCGCCACCTGAAAAACGCTAACAATTAATAACCCGACATGCAGTTGCTGTAGCTATAGGCGCCTGCTGACAGTCGGGTTGTGATTGCGACGCAATTTTTGAGAATCCGGTGACACTGGTATAACAAGCATTAGTCTGTCTAGAGTTGGTGTTGCAAAGTGCCTTTGTTTTTTTTTATCATTTTTTTTTTCTTTGAGAAAGCGAGGTGAGTTGATGAACTATTGGAGCCCTACTGTATATATGTTGTGCATCTGTTACCATAACTTCAACAATAAACGCTAATTCTCTTTAATATCAAATAGAATCAACGTACAAGCAAGCCTTTGGGTTAGCCATAAGTCCAGTAGCTTATTTCTTTATTTTTTGTAACAGCGAAGAAAAACCGATGCTGTCCTTTGAAACGTCATTTTAAACGGCGTTGAATTTCTGGATATAAAGCAGCTAATATAGCAATACATTCTCTCATATACTTAAGCTTAAGTAAACTGTGGCAAACATACTCAGTTCCGCTTTATCAATATTTTCTTGTAATACATTTTCACCCTTTGTGAGTTATATCCTAACGGAGACATTAATTTTCTTCAAATTTAGTGAACATATCATCCACTAGATGTTTAAAAATATCATTCCATGCCTGTCACTATTATATACGAGTAATCTTTGGACAATTGATGGTATCGTTTACCGTAAGGATAGCTAGGGTACGACAAGAATCGTCAATATGCTGAAAATGCATGTCAATTCAAGCCCAATAATTATAAGAATCGCATGCATAACGTGTTTTGTTCAATTTCCTACGCATTACTAACATTAACGTAGGGCTGTATACCTATAGAGCTCTTGGTTCAGATTCGATCAGAAGAATGACACCCATTCACAGGATTAATTCCTATGAAATAGAAGTTTTTATTTTATTTTTTTTTGCACTTGCTTGTCAATATATACAGAAGTTTTTATGTTTTCTGAGGTAAAAGCAAGAAACTTGAGAGAAATTCGTCTAAAATGTGTGAACAGAAAACTATTTAAAAAAGAATCCGCTCATTAAATCTTTTCAAACTTACTTTATTTTCCTGAGAATTTCTAGCGTTAGGGCCCAAAATTTGGGTCGTACTCAATCAAGGTTTGAGCCATTAGTTGGGTTAAATTTTTCCGTAAGTAAACAACGAAACCTCTAGTCAGTAAGCACAATACTGTATGTTGTAGAAGCCCGAATTAAGCCCGTCAGCATATCAGTTACCTTTTTTTTTTCTTTTCGAGAACGAACAACATAGTGGGACATACTCGCCATTTGTGCTGCTGCAGGGGCATAAAACTTTAATGCTGATATTCTAACACCCTGAAGGTATACTGTACATATTAAGCAATAAAAGGTAAATAAAATACCAATTTTCTAACTGTCTGCAAGTAAGATACACACCATGCCATATTAGAGCAGAAACCACAGTTTTAGATAAGTCCGTAAAGGAATTTTTTCAAGGTTCAAACCAATGGTATTCGTAATTCAGGTACCCGTAAGCGTCATACCTGTAAATCACAAGACCAGCCTTGATTTAATTAAATTAATATATCTATTAGAGCATGAAGCGCTTCAGACATCTATGGGGATATTTTAACGAACCCCATGTATGAGAAGATTTNGATGTCACTTAATTACGCCTCATCTAGACTATCAACCCTTTTGTTAAGCTGAGATGTTTTCAAATATATATTTTTATGACTTATTCAACAAAAGGGTTGCGCTTGGTGCATATCAAACCTTTTATTGAGCCGAGATGTTTCCAAACATATATTTCTATGACTTATTCATCAAAAGGGTCGCGTTTGGTGCACTAGTAATTATAAGAATCGCATGCATAACGTGTTTTGTTCAATTTCCTACGCATCACTAGCATTAACGTAGGGCTGTATTCTAGAGCAAGCGGCGATCTATTTAATTATAGCTCCACAATAATCCTGACTTGCTAAAACTGGTAGCTGATGGTTCAAATTCTATCAGAAGAATGACACCCATTTCACAGAATTAATTCGTATGAAAGATAAGTTTTTAAGTTTTTTTTGCGCTTGCTTGTCAATATATACAAGAGTTTTCATGTTTTCTGAGGTAAAAGCAAGAAGCTTGAGAGAACCTGGTCTTAAATGTGTGAACAGAAAACTATTTAAAAAAGAATCCGCTCATTAAATCTTTTCAAACTTACTTCATTTTCCTGAATTTCTAGCGTTATGGTTTAAAATTTAGGTTGTACTCAATCAAGGTCTGAGGGATCACTTGTGTTGTATTTTTCCGTAAGTAAACAACGAAATACTCTAATCACTAAGCACACTACTGTATGTTGTAGAAGTCCGTCAGCATATCATTTAACTTTGTTTTTCTTATCGAGAACGAACAACATAGTGGGACATACTCGCCATTTGTGCTGCTGGGCATAAAAACTTTAACGCTGATATTCTGACACCCTGAAGATATACTGTACATATTAAGCAATAAAAGGTAAATAAAATACCAATTTTTTAACTGTCTGCCAGTAAGATACACCCAATGCCATATTAGAGCAGAAACCACGGTTTTAGATCCGTCCGTAAAGGAATTTTCTCCAGGTTAAAACCAATGGTTTTCGTAATTCAGGTACCCGTAAGCGTCATACCTGTAAATCACAAGACCAGCCTTGATTTAATTAAATTAATATATCTATTAGAGCATGAAGCGCTTCAGACATCTATGGGGATATTTTAACGAACCCCATGTATGAGAAGATTTCACAACTGGTTGTCTTAACGCTGCAGTTAACATTCCTAACATAACAAAAATTGCTAAGCCGGTGCAACATTCGCAAACTATTCCTGTCTTGATAAGGCCATCGTCGTGTGTTGAGTGTCAACATGCAGGATCGAGATTCCTGGGAGTTGTAACCTGGAATTAGATCTCGCTTGGGATTGTATCAAAGATACAGTGAATAAAACTGAAGATGATCTGAATGGCCGGTTTGAAATAGGATTGCAGATGATTGAACCCATAACGATTGTAAAGAGTGCAGGAGCCAGACGTATACATTATACAGAGCACGAGGACTTCGCCGCAACAATATTTTTTCCAGTTTGACTTTTTCCTTTTGATGAAATAACTTTTCGCTTCAGAAAAACTTTGACTCCTATGAAATAGTAGCGTATCTATGATACCGAGTTCAAATGTAAATCATGAGTGATGCTTAACTACGTGGAAGCGAAAAAGAATTATATGTTTTGCATATGTCATTGAAGGAAGGGAAGGTGTGCGCTACACAGCAGAATTTAGACTTGTATCATCATGCCAATTTCCTATGTAGGCGTTTTAATTGAGCTGAAAGATGCATTGCATTCTACATACGCAACTTACGCCTTCCAGGCTCGACTTGTCCGGAACTTCAGACATGCAGGTGCGTATGTTTCGACCTGTTGAACAGAGTTACCGGCATTTACCCTTAATCGGTTGCTCCTGAGACTTCCAGAAAATCATCCTGCTCCACAAAATGGAGTTTTCAGCCGGCTGAAAGTCTTCGGATTGCTTCTTACACTTTCAACACGATTCGAAGTGGCAAAGCCAAAGCTTAATTGAATTGTGTCTGGAATTTGGGAAAAGTCAGGCCTCGAAAGCTAAATTTCGGCGCCCAGTCGAACACGCCCATAGTAACGAAATATGGTCAGTGAAGAAGTGTATGATATATTCTTCGTTGTCACTTTTTGACGGCCGGGTACCCTGGTATTATAAAAGCAAATATAAGAGAGTATTAGCAATTGTTGAAGTATTGGAATCGGAATACGATTTTACCGATAATATAAAGATTCAAAATTGGAGAGAACGACGCACATGGCCGATTTTTGAAGTTCTCAACTTCAATCTGCAACTGTGCTAATATGATGATATATGTAGGACGTTTGAAAAGTTTGGGCAAAAGAGCAACAAAAACGAAATAAGCAGAGATTCGCATCTATTGAACCTCCCACTCTTTCTACATACGTGCTCTCGGAGCTTCAAGCTTTTCGCAATTCTGGAACCGTGTCATCCACTTGAGAAGTACTTAGATCGAGTACTCACAAGCAGATATATTTTCAGCTCTGAATTTATTCTCACAGATCTTAGTAGGCATTTCGTCAGCTGAGAGCACAACCAAAAGCGACAGGGTGCGAGGTCAACGCCTTAAGGTGGATGGTCACTGAGTTGCACATTGCTTGCCGCCGCGAATAGGCGATTTTTGCCCGGAAAAAAAAAAACTGCTGGGATCAATTTTCAAAGCTAACAGCGCCATGCAAGAAGGATAAATTTAAAATTGAAAAGCCTACGTGCTTGCGAGAACTCTGAGTTCTCCTTCATGTAGATGACATGGTTCTGGAAGTGCGTATATACTTGGGGAAGAGTATGCTGGAGGAGGGTGAGCCTCAATAAATGAGTTTCTCAATTACTGATTTTTTTTATGTTAACCTTTTTATAAAACTTTTTGAACAGATTTCATACATAAATAGAAAGGAAAATAAAAGAAAAGATGTCTGAAGTGGATAATGTAAGCTACCTGCGAAGGAAATCCCAGTACACTGGACGGATACTCTCTTTTTTACTCTAGTGGCCCACGCCGCTCTCAACAAATGAAGGCATACTGTACTTACTTCAACGGAACCTTCGTTTTCTTCACCCCTCTTCGTTGTTCCGCTTAAAAAGTCGGCTTGCTTAGTTGAGTTCTTACAAATTAGTACTCCTGCAAAAAATCAAAGCATGCGTCTGATAGTTCGTGCACGTATGGTTTAAACTCAGAGGCAACTGGACAGACATATTTGTATAGTATCGGCACCAGGGGAGGAGGGACTCGAAGGGTAAATGCGCCCCCTATAATTAGCTAAGCCTCCATCAGCCCACAGTATTGCTACAGTGTAACTAACATATCTGTATGTATTTATTGTGAAATTCCTCTACATATATACTCCAACCTCCTCCCTCGAGCTCCCAATACAAGTTTTTTGGCCCCGCTACCGTATATTTGTAAACTTTCTTGCATCTTCTACCTACGTTTGGGACTGGTGATGAGAAAACAAAGTCAACCAACAAACTACATATCATTGTATTGTGAGATTATTAAACAGCAAAAAAAACCTGAATATTTGATTGTTGTTGCAACCCAGCTAAAAATAACATCGAACGATAAGCAGTTTGACCAAAAATACAACCATGGCGTTTTGTGTATATACATGTATTGTAAAAAGGAAGGTCAGTGTTGGGTCAATTTGTTTCTGAGTGGTAACTTTTTCCGTTATAATTATTTTAGTCATAAATAACACGGGGATTTTAACTCACGAAGCTTATTTAATTGCATGATTATCTTACACAGATCAATGGATGGATGGCAAAATGCTTTGAATCACGTCGTATATAATTCTTAAATATCTTTAAGAAGATACTGCTGTGTAAAAAAATAATGTAACTCTGTGCGCACTAAAAAAAAACGTGTAATGAATCGCCTATAATTTAAGATGCACAACTGCGTCTTTTTCGAGAAGGAGACACAAAAAATATATATATTAATACGTCAGTTTTGGCGCAGATGCCAGTACACGTCCTGCCCCAAAGAATAACGTGTCCGTTTTAGCGCATTTTCAGGAGTGTCTTCTGTAGTAATCCGATAGCCAAATTTCCCGATGCTTCAATTTATATATGTCGTAGTTCTTTGATATTCGTATATTAGGAGTGTACTGCGATTTGATATTATTGCATATGATTTTGTTTACACAAACATGTGCATTTCCACAATTAAAGAATATAATGCAATAAAAACTTAGTCCTTAAGGTGCACAATTGCTAACTGATAATAGGAGATATATCCAACTTACATGTATTTTGACCTTGAAAATGTGAAGCATAAAAATGCAACAATTTATGATTTTGGCCCACTATATATAGCCCACGTCCCCCACCCTACAATAACCTACCCAATTTGAGGGTCTTTTTCCTCGGTTGTCTGATATTCCATACTAATTTAGTTCCGTTACTTCATTTTTTGAGTTTTTATTTTTTAGCTTAGAGCAAAAGAATCTCGAGGTCCAGCGCCGTCCATTTTCTTTGCTGCTACATACAGACTATCTCTCCTCAGCATCAGAAGTGTACGTGCTCGTTCCTGACGCGCTCAACCCTTCGGATTTTTAGAATTGATTCTTTCCAGCTCATTCTTCTGAATTTTTTGCTTTTTCTGGTATAATGATGCTTCAGAAGGCTTCCAATAGAATTGCTACTGATATTGTAACGACTCGTAGGGGATTTTAACTTATTTTTAAAGAGTAGCTGAAGATAATGGCTGCTTTATTATTACCGAACCGAGATTATTACATGTCAAGGTATAGTTCAGTTCGACATAGCAATTTCATTTTTTGCCATATGTTATTTTGCAAATTAGTTTTAACTGAATAACTGTTGCTATATTTATTACCCAAAATGTGATCTTAGTCTATATGGATAACTCCAGATGTGAACCAGCTTACCCTACTATATGACACGACTATAGGATATTTTTATATAGTATATAAGAATAACTTAGATTGAGCTTCATCAACTAGTTTGTGCTAATTATGCAGTGAGCCTGTTCACAAAATGGAACGGTAGCATATAGTATTTAGAAGGAAAGTCACCTAACTTAAATCAAACAAGTTTTCGCCGTTTTATATATAGGTATGTTCCCGAAATGTAATCGTTATTCGTTAGGGATAACTACCGTTGAAAGAACACTGTTTTCATTTATTTTATAATTCAGTCGAATTTTGCATTCAATTCCACTTGAGTATTTTCGATCATATATTTTTAGCGCTAGCCGCACATATGAGGTATTAGTGTTTCTGATTAGCTTTACTTATACTTTTGTGCAAAAAATACTGTATTTCGTAACAAAGCTGCTCGTCCAAATTTCACTTTACATTATGTTTATTTCAGTAAAATAATTTACGTGATGCACTTTTTGTCTATTTTTGCATATTTAATAACGTTTTACTTTAAAATTGAAATAACTATGTAATGGTTAACTGGTATTCATTTTGGTGGCTTTTGCACTGTATACAAATTTAACTTCACTATATAATTTACGCCATAAGCCAAACATGTAGAAAGTTCAGCATTTCAAAATTGACGAAACGTTTGCTACAGTGAAAATGACATCTATATCTTTTGGAAACTCTATACCATAGTTACACCTTCCTATGGAAACATGCCAAAATTTTGGCAAAATCGTAACGAAATAAATTTGACCAACTTTGAACATCCCACTTGATGAGCTGAGGTACAGCGAAACGCGCGTCGTGGCCGGCCGGGTAACTAAATTTTTAGTTACTTGTGCATCTCTTCGGATTCTTAAATATTTTATATAATGCCATCTCTAGACAGTAACATAATATATTTTCTGTGTTAATTGGCGATTTTCAGCAGCGTATCTATAACTCCACATAGTATAATAAATAAAGTGGTTATGCTCAGCTATTATATTGTACGTTTTTTAATCGTTTCTTTGATGGATTGATCGCCATAAGATAATATACTGTACATCCTGCTGGCACCTATCATACGCTGTTTAAACGTCTTAGTACTCCTTATATAGGATATAGGTAGTTCTTTAATATCTTGCAAAATGTTGGTAGTAGGTATTTTTTTGCTGTGTTTTAGCAAATTCTTGCAAGATATCCGTACGCGGTAGCAGTGTTGTTGATACCACAGGTTTTTGTTGTTCAAATAACCATCCAGCCGTGGATACCCAACTCTGGTCTAGGGACTGCCCTACCCTCCACAATAGGGGGCGGCTTACCACAATAGGGGCATAATTCAGGCTCGTCTTCCTAAGGGGTGCGAATAAACGCCTATTGAAACTCCAAGTTTCGAGCACCGGCTGACTAATAGGTAGCATAACTTAGCCTTACGGAGCGACGTCCATATCTGCAATTTACCGCAGATGTTAAGCTTTGAACCTTCACAATGCTAAGGAATTGCCAATAAATGTGTCGAGTCCAGGAAGGGAATCTACAGCGGGGATCTACCCCCTATGTTTTTTATAATGGGGTTTTATAGATAATATCTGAGGCACTCTTGTTCAGCCTATTCTCCTGCCACTTCGATTGATTCCTCCTAGTTTACTGGTTAGGGATTTACATAATGATGCCACTGACTTACTGTACGTAGCATCTTACGCTAGGACGATATATGTATAAGGGGAGTGAGAAAAGTCACTGAGGGCTTTTCTCATTATATCTGTTATGTTTTTAGCTCTTGAAACAATACTTAATAGGAAAGATCGATCTAAGCTTGGATGGTGATAATTTTTAGCAATGCTTTTCAATGCAATTCATAGTTACACCTAGAATTTCTCTTGCAACATTAGCGTTAATATAATAAATATTTCATGCTGTATAAGACTACAAAGACTTTTAAAGCAGGTGCACGTAACCTTACGCTGTTCAAAAGAATCATCTCGACAGCGACTTCTACAGCGCCGTATCCGTACAAAAATTATGCTCAGTGGAGACCGTAATGGCATTAACCTCACGATAACGATTCAAGTAATGAGAATTTAGTACGTAATTAGAATTTAATTTAGAAGTTTTAAGAAATTAAGACTGGCAGCTTTACGCCGCAACGGAAGAAATGTTATTGTGCTCCTGCAATTGGAGCGCTTCACAATCATTCATTTATATGTATAAAGTGTAAGAGAAATGATTGTGGGTGTAAATGAGCTGATCGTTGTCAGCATATACTAGTGGCATTTAATTTGCGATGTCTACTAGTCCCTGATCAGAAGCGGCGACGAGTCATTTACAAAGAAATTTTCTTCTAGTTTCAACATTTGGAGTGCGGATGTTCAGCGAAATGCCACATCGTATTCACACAGCTCTAGAATCGAAACTGAACCTATAATTGCTAAAAGTTACGGAAACGCCGCTGCGAACAGCTCCGTGCCATGCTGAGATAACTCGCTGCTCTATAGCGCCCTCTCTGCAGACGGTTGGAGCGCATAACACCACCTGAACTTCATGGGCAGAGCTTCAAAATTGTCAAAGGCAAGGTAAGTGCCCAATGCTGAGTTAAAATAAAGAGTCAGAGTGTTTCATTGAGCACATTGAGCGATAGGTTGAAGGTGCATAAGTAACTTAAAATAAATTAATGTAGAATTTTACCTCTGCTTCCATGCTTATTCAACCCATGCATTTACGCTTTTGATCTATCTAATGAGTAATTAATTGATTCAGCTCCACGTTAAATACAACGAAAGATCTAGTGGCAGAGTCCATAATCTCTGCGTTAGACTGTTTCTCTATTTCAGGAAGCAATATGATAGTAAGCCTTTTGCCCGTATATGCAACGTATTAATCTACGAATTTTTTTACTTCGCCTTAGGAAGTATTACAATCAAAATAAATTTGGTGCCATCGGCTAGCTCCGGCCCTATTTTGTTCACGTTGCTTTGTGTTTTAACTAGTGCCACTTTCACTTTTGATAAAATAATATTTAACATGTTCGCAACAGGTATATATAGTATTTTTTACGTCTTTGCACTGCTATTGCAGTTTATCACCTCTTTTAAAAGGCAATGCAACGTTCTTATAACAAGTACATATCTTCCATGTTTTTTTTTTCTAACGTTTTACCGCATTGCTATCTTTGAGGAAAATACAAGTATAGGTTACAGATATATTCTGCAAATATATTTTTTGGTAATTTCACAGCACATTGCTACCTCTCAAGAATGATGGCAAAAGGTATTTATATATTTTAGATTTTTTTTTAAACTTTTATAGTATATTGAACTTTAGGAATTCTCAGGTCCCCACATACCACCTGATTTTATCTCGATTTTTATCTCCCCCCAACAAAACCAAGGCCAAAGATCTACACTCTTTTAGACACAATAAAAGTGACCAGAGTCATCTCCTCTATTGTGGTCGAGCATCGTCCAATTTTTATGCTTTATTACTTCAATGTTGTCCTCAACAAAACTGCCTCAATAAACTCACAACATCTAATGTCGAGCTAAATTCGATTTCATTTTCTTTTCAGGATTGTGGAAAGAGCTAAATTTGTTTCTCTAGGAGATCGCTCGGGTCGCTGTCAGTTGATCTTCTACCTCATTCTTACAAAGATTGCATTCTTTAACCTTATAACTTTTTTATTAACCCACTGCTATTGCTTTGAAGTGTTTGTAAAATATTATTTGGTTTGCATTTTTCACTAACTGGTTAATTTTATCAACATTACTAGAGTGCAAGCGCAGTCAGAGATGACAGAGAAGAAGTTGTGATCACCCGTCTTCATTGATTATGATTTTTGATTTTCTCAACTTCTGTTCGTAGGATGCACTACAACTGCCAACTTCAATTATGAAACATTACAGATAAGCATGCTAGGCTGAAGAAAGCCAAGTTTTTCTTCGGTTAATCGCTGAAAAGCAATTTTTTTGCCTACAATCGATATTGCTCCTAATCTATATGGAGCTCTTTATCCAGGATACTAGATGGTTTCATAAAACTTGGAAGTTTTTTCTCAAGGGAAAAGTTGTTCTGTTGAAAGAAGAGCAAAATTGAGGAAAATTGTTTACTGCCAAGAAATCCTTGTATTCTTTACCCTCCTGCTGACCGCTGAAGAAAATCTTACCGTTTGCTTTAGCTTAAACTCAGGGCAGCTGGCTGAAGTTTGGATGAAGGAGACCTCAGAAGACAGCACAAATCACGATGCAAGAGAGTGCTTAAAGAAACTATATGTATCTGCATTGAATGGACTTTACCGAGTACGCGTTAACAAAAAAATAACTGCATTGAGATATACGTTTGCTCATCTTTAATTGGACTGCAATACAGGCTATAGTTTATGGATTTTATGAGTTGTACAAACTTCATATTATTTTTAATACTAGTGGACTCGGCTGCCAAAAAAGACAGCATTGAAATCGTGATGAAATATTTTCCTCCGCCAAGGAGATAATGTTTTCGTCGGGTTTGTGTGTTTGTCCTTTTGTCTGTCTGTTATTCTCTTCGTCTGCCACCAAGACACCTCACAAAGTTATAAGCGGATTTTCACGAAACATACATGGGTTATTAGGTATGTTAAGAGGAACAGATGATTAACTTTTGTTGAAGATTTATCCATTAGTTTGTTTGTTTGTATGTCTGCCTATTTTTGTTAGTGCCATAACTTAAAAAGTAATGAACGGATTTGCATTAAATTCATTGAGTTGTTGGCTTTATTATAGAGAGCTTGTGATCAAATTTTTTATGATGATCTGTTTGTTCATTCGTTTGTTTGTCGCTGTGTTTGATTTTTATGTTTGTTAGCGCAATAGCTTAAAAAATATGAATAAATATTTATGAAATTTTCAGGAATTGGTAGTAATGTTAAAAGACATAATTGATTAAATTTTGGTGATGATCGGTTGGTCTGTCTGTGTGTTTACTAATGTTTGTCTGAATGTTTGCAAGCGCTATAACTTATAAATCATGGAGGGATCTTTATCAAATTTTCAGGAATTCTTAGTCACGTTAAAATACATAATTGATTAAATTTTGGTGGTGATCGGCTCGTCCATTTGTGTGTTTAACTTTATGTTTGTTAAAATGTTTGCTAGCAGCATAACTCAAAAAGTTATGAACGGATCTCCAAGAAAATTACAGACACTATCAATATTATCAAAAGGCACAAGTGATCAGATTTTGGTGTTGATAGAAATAAAATCGTGGTTTCAGAGCCAATTTGACTTTTTCGTCACCGCGGCCTTGCTTGGCGGAGGTATGCACTCTCAGAGTGCTCAAGTTTTTATGTACTTCATGATTCTGGTACGGTTTGTGCCACAAAAGATGCACCTGCAGGCTTTACTTATTAATTAAAAAAAAAATTAATATCGATCCAGCATATGTTCGGGCAGCAAAATTCCCAACAAAACCCCATATTATAGACCTTTGAAGATCAAACAACACCAGGAAAATAAATTTCTACGGAAATAATCTAATGGAAACGCTCACCAACGTATCATGGCTACCAGCAGTGACTGATTAGAGGCGTGTTGTAATCACAACCCAGTTGAGTTACCGCAACGTGAAATACTGTGTGCCCGTGACCCTAAATGCAATGTGGCTATTAGAGGGCCGCCATATATTGCAGGGCGGCGTAAGCTCAACAATAATTCAGTTTAGTAGCAATTGTAATTTTGTCTAGGGAAGCTCGAAGTCAGTTTGCTACATTTGCTTATCGTTTAGTTACAACTGCTACAAAAAAAATCACCTAAAGAAAAGTTACGTGGAAGGAACTTGCAGCAATATGAAAACAACTGACGATCATGTACATCCGCAGCTCATCGTGAAATTTTCGGCTACTGTTGAGAATGTAACAAGGAACAGTTGATTACATGCTGGTGATGATCCGGCTGTCTGTTCGTCTGTCAATCAGGCTTTCTTGCTGGCAGCATTGTGCTTCCTGACGGAGGTTTGTGCTCTCTGAGTGCAACTCTATATCGATTTATTTATAAAAATCTTCTTCCGACGTTGCAAATTACTTTTCTACGATAGTTTTTTATTTGCTTCTACGCGTCCAACTTCCTGACTTAACTACTTACTCATATTGGAGCCATTTTCCCACTCGGTTGAAGTAAGAAGATAATTAAATGTCATCAAAAGCTGCCACGACCGTCAGGATTTGCGTCAAGGGTGACACGCGCAGGACAAGGCTTGTATTCGTGTGAGTGGTCGTGTCAGGCGCTCATGATTAGGCGTATGTCACTCACCGAGTGCCGAATCATATGGCTTAGCGGCTGTGCCGCCTATGCGTGATGCTTAAGGTTAACCAAATCTGGTTTAGCAATTGTGTGTTACGCTTATGGCTTGGCCAAGTCTTGGCTTAGCAGTGGTCCGAGGCAGTTACGCATGATTAAGCCAAATCTGTTTTAGCAGTTTTACCTGAAGCTCATGCCTACCACTTGATTAGTTGAGTTTGGTGTACTGGTAATAAGGGGACAAAGAGGCGCAACATTTCCAAAGAGGAGCAGAAACCAAAGCTTCGTCAGTTTTGTGCTACGGCCTTTGTACAAATTAATACAAACAAACTTTCACAGATATCACCATGATTGTGCAAGTGTGATAAGTTGCAGCAGATCAGCTATTGTGGGGCACGTCAGTTACAGTTTCTTTTGGAAGATAGTATAGAACTAAATTGCTTCTGAAGTAGTCTCTTTGGCTACTTTATGTTAGCTAAGAATTTCAACAGATTAGACATCAAGTAACTGTGCGATACTATGCATATACTCGTACGTATACCAATTTTCGGGGTAAGAATGTAAAATTGCAATGAATACAACAAAATGATAACATTTATGGCTACGATGACATCTGTAAAGTAATAACAGCTCAAACACAGTACGCAAAATAATTTGTCCACATAATTTCAGCTATTAAAATTTGCCAGAGTGTTGCACGATAACAAAATATTTGGATGACATTATCATCCATTGTGTAGTCGCCTGAGCAGATCCTTCCCTCGCATCAAAGCACAACACGCGCGATCTTTTTATTTTCGAAACAGTGATGGAAACTCGGGAGAGTCGGCATCGCATGAAATATTCCGAGGTCATAATTTGAGCTGGAATTGCACGGAAAGCATCAGGGTGTCTCGTACGGAGCCCCTTGTCTAAATTGAAGTCTTTTGTGTGGTGGGATTGCAACGTCTTGGGTCTCGGGAGCGACGGACGGCTGCCCAAGAGTAATCGCGGCATGGATTATCGGATGTGGCCACAATTGCCCCTTTGGATGTGGGCAAATGAGCGATTCTGGACGCGAGCCTACGTCAAATGATGAGATAACCATTGTGCTCGTCAAATTAGATTTTGTGGAGCGAGTGAGAGAGCGCGCACCCAGTGTCATAAAGTGGCCGACTTGTTCGGGGTGGTGGAGTGGGCATGGGTCCGAGGTGAGTGGATTATTCTTTTGAGTCTTGTGAGGTGGTGGCCTTCTTAGAAATCTTTCACTTCTAGTGCTGATTTAGTTGTTCTGTAAGCTGTAAAATGCACAGTACTTATTGTAGCTCAATGATTTGGTTGAGATGGTGGATTAGTAATGGGTTCTTGATGTAGTGGGTTGTTCTTATGAGTTGTACGCTGTACACTCTTCCTATAAATACTTAACCGATAGTGCTGATTTATTTGTTTTACCAACTTCTTACGAATTTGTTCAGAGTTGAAGCAAAAAATTTCATAACACTTGAAGTCCTTAACCTGAGATGCTTATTTGGTTATTTATTAAGCTTTAAAGATACAATACATAAAGTAATTAATTGAAATAATAAAACAGTGGCGTAAATATTGGGCTTAAGATGGATTTTACTGATCACTTTCATGAGGTGCACGGTCCTTTTGAAAGTCCATCAGTTCTAATCAATAGCCACTCTGTCAGCTCACTTCGATATGTTCATTGATGTATTGTAATATAATAACAATAATATATCGTTATTAATTGCATATTTTGTGAAAGCTGCGAAAGAATACCCTCAGGGTGATATTTTCAGGAAGACTCTTAGAAACCATATACGCTGCTTGTATTTCTCTAATTGATATGAGCATGTTATGCTTATGTAACTGTTCCGCACTGCTACTCGGTGAGTTACTAAAAAGGGCAGTAAGATTGTTCGAAGCCAATTTTTTTTTTCTTACAGAAGAGAAAATCTTCTTCCGGTGGAGTCTGTTTTTTCTGATGTGTTAGCTCTAAGTACCCAGCGTGGTCAGCTTGTAACGGTGTTTTGTGGTCAAGGGTTAATTAGGATTGTATTATTTCTGCGCGTCAATGGCGGCAATTAAACGAAGGTGACACCGGCTGACCGTTACGCGACACACGAAATCCAGACGAGGAATTTGGGAAATCGCTTTTTTCCTGGCGGCTTGTGCTGCGGATCCTCCACGGTCCACAGTCCGCTCATGACCTTTATATACCTGAGATGTAATTAAGGTCAGAGTAGGTAACTTTCGCAGGTATGGCGTAGGTCGCTCGAGTCACAGTGAACTGCAATATACCGTTACAGTGATACCTCTCGTAATTGAGTGATATTAGGATATAAAATGAAGTCCTGCGGTGACTGATACGTTCTATTAGTGATTCAATAGAGCAGAATTACTTAATGATGATGTATTCATTTTACATTGATTAAAAAATGAATAATAAAATAGTGGTGATTCAGCATTGGCATTTGATATTACAATGATACTGTAACTGAGCATAAAGTTTTAACGATTCTACAAAGTAAAACGATTAAAAATAACCAAATAGTGCAGTAAATTGCATTTACCTGATTTGTTTCATATACATACCGTTTACATGGAAAGAAGTAATAGCTATTGATTTTTTTGAAAATACGAAAATTCTTTCAAAGTTTCACACAATAATCGTTTTGAAATTTATCCCTAGTTTTTCTCTATTTTCAAAGGCTTTCTCTGGTTTCTCACTAGCTTATGACGCCTACTTAAAAATATCAGGTTTGGAAGATAAAGCTAACATGATCTTCCTCGACTGTCTGTGCTTCGGAACTGGCTGTGACTTTGATTTCGATCTCAACATTGTCTTTTGCGTTGAATATTTTTTTTAAAGAACCCACTTCGTCATCCAGAGACAATTCTTTTCAAAAATGGATCCCTATTGTTCTTTGAGAGCAAAGATGCAAGAACACTCAATCTATGATACCGTTGGACGTCATTTAAATCACAAGAAATCTATTCTTTAAGTTTTGAGGTCTTCCCTAGTAGAAGGCTTCGAATTATACTGGTATGAGTTATACTGAATTATTGATCTGATTTTTTTGTGAACTCTGGTTTGCTCTCCACTGCATTTTTAAACGCTTCTTTATCAATTGACTTTCGTCTTCCTTAACGTTGACGAACCTCAGAAAGACTCTCTAGATAAAAACTTAGCAAATTACAGTTGGTATTTCGAGTATTTAAAACATCGCCCGGTACGACACGACGACACGATCAATAGTTTCTCACAGTTCGTGTCACTGAAGAGCAAACGACGTCTAACCTGCTTCTGATCAGCATCTACTTCTTGAGGGTGGCACCAATCGGATGTGTCTAATTTAATATACTGTAGCTAATTATGGTTTCAGAAACAATTATTTACATACTAGTGGCCCAGGCCGTCATTATAAATGACGGTAGAAAATTAGCACCTCAGGAAAACCCCCTCTGTCTCCTGTGCTTAGTACTGTTCAGAGGCTTCTTTAATGAAAATTCAGCATTCTGCCTGGAGCACCCAAGTGCGACCCCCGTNTACCGTCTTCGGCACCTGAACATGTCCAGACACGAACATGCTGGCGAGCTCAGGTCACTCAGCTGGAACGCTCAAGTCCGACCCATGTATCCAAGATACCGTCATCGGCACCTGCATTTTCTCCTATATTATTCCCATAGAGCGTGACAGGAAAGATATAAATATATAAATAAAAACACGAGGTGAATTATTATATAGTACTGATTCAACCGAAGCTACGTCAAAACTATCAGCTGAGAGGTTTTTCCGCCCAATTTACATTGAGCCTCTTGCCGCGCAAGATGAGGCACAAGAGCAGCAACTTTTTGGAATTTTTATCACTCGCGAACGAAGTGAGAAAGCTGATAATGTTTTCGTTGAAGATTTCAGTATATTAGTAACTGTGTAAGTGTATTGGTCTGTCCACCCAATAAATGGTTGAAGGAGTTGAGCCATGTTCATAATTTTGAGCAGTGACTCTGGTGGGTTGCCGTCGCTATGACCAATGTCAAAGAATTTGGATTAGCTGGCCGTAAAAAATGATGGCATTGAAATCTGCTATCCATCCAAAAAAGGTAGAAGGAGTTGAGCTATGTGCTCGATTTTTTTTCAGGGAGTCTGGTGGGCTGTCCTTGAAGTGATCCACGCCAAAACACTACGATTAGCTGGCCAACAATGAGGTGGCAATGGAATTTGTTCCCACCTCAGGTGATGGTCTTACGCCACGAGGCGATCTAGTTCGAAGATAGTTGCATTTCGGCTTGACGTTGAGAACCTACGAAGCACTAAAAAAGCTGAAGAAGTTTTGTGATTTTCGATAATGCGATTTACAATCTAAATGTGACACAACTGTTGACAATTCTCTATGTACTATTCATGAGAATTATCGGTGGTATGATTAGAAAATTATCTTGCTTAAGGCAGAGAATAAATGGCTACCCCTATCTATTTGACGTCAAAATTCTGACCAGATTTCTCTTTGACACAACCATCCATAGTTCTCATCAATGAAATACAGTATACGAACAGCAAACTTTTATTAATGTCGTTCGAATCGTATTAGCAGTTTTCCAAAATATTTATCGATATTATGATTCAGGTATAGGTTCTGTAAGACATACGTATGCAGAAAATTTTGAAAATTTCACGTGTTTTCGTTATCGTTTCCTCCAAGTCCCGAGGTCAAGGATAAATCCTGATATCTTGGGACGTTTCCCAAAGAGTGGCCGCCCTCGTGCTTCTGCAAGCGCTGCTCAAGGCTCGATGTGAACATGGTTAGAGGAGGACAGCAGCGTAATTACAAAAGAAACGACATTACTTTCCTTACAACTTAATACTTGATGCGATATTAAACATACACGTGTAGAAATCCCCATGTATAGTTCCCACATGCTTACTGAAACTCATTTGCTGGTGAGGAACAAAAAGTTGGTTTTTCATTTCAATTGCAGTACATAAACAATGCTATCCTAGCCTTGGAAATCAATTCATTATTGGTATATTATCAAGAAACTTGTGTGTATGTCGGTGTGTATGTGTGAGAATAGGTGCCTGTACCCAGCTATGCATAGTTAATATAAGCTAATTATTAATTATTATTATAGTGCGGAGAACATCGGGTTTAGTCCTCACAACCAAACATTTCGGGTTGAAACACTTGGTTGAATTAACTAGAGATTTCTCCGTGTGCATATAATACCTAACATATGAGTACGTCAGATCACACACGGTAACTTCGTAGTTCTGATACAGCTAGGTGGATTCAAGAGCAACACCCTCCAGCAAACACCAGCAGATGCCAGCAGTTCCACCGCGATGTCAAAATATGTGAGGCACAACACGAAGTAGGCTGAAACACTAGCCTTTCTGATCGATTTCTATTTTGTCTTTTTGCCAGTTACGTTTGTCCTAAAATTTTGATCGACACTCACGTCAGTACTGGCGTCATGATGGTACGTATTCAGTGCATTATGGCACAGCGATGACCAATATTCTCTAATATATATATATATATGTAGATACGAGAGGCTAAATATGAAATGAAGGGGCATCGACTCAAAATATTTACCGGTTACAGATAATAAGGTACGCTAGCTCACAGCAATTTTCCAGTCCGAGGGCTGGCAGGTGTGTATTGCACAACTAATTCTCAGCATGAAATCGCCCCTGGCATGTATGTGATCCATTGCTTGCTGGACAAGGCAGGGGGAGACGGATCGTCTCTCGCACCAGAGGGCGCTGACAGCTGAAGCTTTGCTTATTATGGAACTGAGGCCGGAATGATATCAGGGCGCGAATTCGCTACATGATTGCTCGAGTAATTTACGAAGCTTTAGTTGCTTTGTCGGTGTTCATTCGACCATCGAATGATATCCAACAGAAAATACTCTCATGAAAAGTGAGTTGAGGAAGATTGGCTATTATACATCCAAAATCTTTGAGTCCGAAATCTTTGGGAGAAATACACTATCTGCGACTATGGCACATCTCGATACAATTGTGACTGTTAGGAGCCAAACACGTCAGTTATGTCCCTGGAGGTAGAATCCTATTCTACCTCCATGTTTATGTCTTGTTTTTACCTCATTCTGTTTTGGCATTCTATTCATTGCTAGGACCTGTGTTCGGTAGTATAGATCTAGATCTGCACTCGACGCTTAAGTTAATTGTGATTGGTTATTTTGACAATGGAACCATATGTGTAAAACTCGCTAAGACGGCGATGAGCGTCTGTACACGAATTTTCATTGGGAAATGCGAAATTTTGCTACAATGAAAGCCTGATACCTCAGTTGGCATATTCGTTGTGTCACTATGCAGGACCTGCATTTGGGCCGCATTAGTTTTACTTTTCATATCACAACGAATGCATGTATCTTGGTTAAACTCAAGGCTGTTCATTAACCCTTATTCCTGTCAGCAAGCAAAATCATCAATCTGCCATAATGGTAATGATAAACGTAGCCAAGACTCGAACAGCCAAAGCCCAAAAAAATATCGTCCGATCAAAGAGGTTACCATTTATCAGAAGATTTTGGCTCCTTGATCCAGATATGTAGCCACTGCTGATGGCTTGGTGCTTTGGCCCTGAGATAGCACTTCTATTTTCACGTATCTCAACTTCGTTGTCAAGAGGATGGACCTCCTTCGCCGTCGCGCTTTAAGTATCTGGAAGCTGACTTCCACCTGAAAATTCAAGCCGATTTCAGAACTATAACGAGTTATTTTTATGATTGCTCACAAACAAAATCATAGCCTTTTCTTTACAATAAGTGTAGCTTCAGTTTGACAATGTCATCATCACATAATTATATAGCTAACATAATGAATTATCAATCAAGTGCTCTGTTGACAAGAATAACATATTACTCCTGGCTGAAACTAGCACACTGTTAATGGATAGTTTTGATTTTAGAGATGTTAGGAGCTTAAAGATGAGTCTTATCGTTCAGTTTTATCACAAGACCTTCAGGATAGACTTAGTGCTGCACTATTGTGTTCAGTCTTTTCCTCATGCTTCCTAGCAGATCTAAAGATTGTAAATGTTGGGCTATATTGTCATGAAATATTTTTCCAAAAATTGAAATGTTCTCTCGTTTGTTGCACGTGACGCCAATATATCTGCTGTACCAAGAAACGAAGTGTATTTATTATATCGCACCTGGATGCTGTACCCCATCACATTTAGGGCACATCATCCTGAGCTTCTACTGCCGTAAAAGTAATATTCTTTGAAAGTATTCGGACGAAGTCCAGGTGACGTGGAGTACATCACCTCACAATGCTGGGATTCTTCTGTTGGGCCGTAGTTAGCTATAGCAATTGAGTGTAGATTTGCAGTTGAGGACGATGATATTGACATGTGACTAGACGAAGGTATGTCTAGTAATACTACGAGTAATACCAAATATACTGTAGATCTAGTGACAGGAATCGTTACTGTAGGAGCTACTTACAATTTTCCGTTGCTCAAGTACTTATAAATAGCAGATTACAGTAGTTACAGTTACCTCCAGTCCTCCACCGTCTAACCACATCTACTGTAGAGTGTTGGCACTATATATATATATATATATATATATATAGACAGTCAAGTTACTTAGCGAGTTGTGAGTCCTCTGTTGAGTATCCTTTGTTGTGAAAGTGTGAAGAATCAACAAAGAATCATTTTCAGCTGTCATAAGGTTCATACTTTACGTCGATTTATTAGTGAATAGAACTTTTCGTACCCACTGATTCAATCTAAGGTCATTAAAATTCATACCGAATCTATAAAAATACTAGAGCACTCTGAGAGCGCATACCTCCACCAAGCGAGGCAACATTAGCAAAAAATTCAAATTGGCTCTGAAACCATAATTTTCTTAGTATAAACTCCAAAATCTGATCATTTGTGCCTTTTGATAGTAATAACAGCTTGCGCAATTTTCTTGAAGATCCGTTAATAACTTTTTGAGTTGGGCTGATAACAAACATGAGTCAAACATACAAACGAACGAACCGATCTGCATCAAAATTGAACCATTCATGTCCTCTGACATTACTAACAACCCCAATAAATTTCATAAAGATCCATTCATTGTTTTTTGAGTTATTATGCTTAACAAGTATAAAAAAAACAGTGATAAACGAACAAAAAACGGATCATTGCCAAAATTTGGTCATTTACTCTTCATTATTTACATAACAACTCACATGAATTTCATAAAAATCCGTTCATAACTTTTTGAGTTATGGCATTGAGAAAAATGAGGCAGACAAACGAACTAACGGATGGACGGATATTCACCAAAAGTTAGTCATCTGTTCCTCCTAACATACATAACAATCCCTGCAAATTTTGCCAAAATCCGTCCGTTACTGTTTCAGTTATCTTCGCGACAAACAGACAGATAGACCCGACGAAAACATAACCTCCTTGGCGGAGGTAATAATGTCTTATTCGAATAAGAATAGGTGAACGCTTTCTGCTCTCCATTACGGTGTTTAACAGTTTGGAGGCGCATTTCCGGTGCCCTGCTATAGCACAACGATTTTGCTCTCGACCTGTTAACTGTCGTCTGGCGACAGAGAAATAAAACAACTCCAAAACCAGAAAAATACCTCGCTTTGTAAATGTGACATCTAACGGATCTCTGACCTTCGGATGAATCGAGGCAACAATCCCTGCATAGATGTCCCAATAGCTCCTAGATTTAGCAGATAAACTGGTCCCACAAAACTGTCATTGTAAGGCTCGATGTCCCCGAGACAAATGACAGAAGTCAATGAGAGAAAACAGCTCTCGCTGCAGAGTAATGACGCGTCTTGAGATAAATTAACTGAGCCGATCTCAGGATCTTGGTATCACAATAAGGCGTTGAGAGAAGGCGCTCTGACAGACTGGGAGACTCAAGAGTGGCCCCGTGAGACACACAAAGGTCTGTTGTGATGGCGCGACGATTGTGGTCTACTAATGTTTATTGGAAGCTCCAGATGCGTCCTACATGACCCCCTGCTAGTTTATGAGAAACAGTTTCTGCTTCTTATAGGAAATAGGAAATACGGTTGATGTGATTTCAGTATGGTAGCTGCCTTAAATATGGTTAACAGAGTCCATTTTTCTTGCCATTTTTGCTTTTACTACCTGTTTATATTTAATAAATGCCTGTATTTACAACATTGCCTATATTTACAAAATTTCTCATTAGTAAGTTTTAGCTTCGTATATTTCCTCACATTTAGGACATTTTTTAGTAAGAACCAATACTAGGTGAATCAACAAACCTATTTAATAAATTGAAGAATTTTGCTCACCTGCGGAAAAGATGCCTGAAAACGCTGGTATTAGGAAGCAGCTTGCGAGAAACAATGACCAAACTCATTTTTCCTGAGAAGAGGACTCATGAGTGGCGGCAGTCGTTTATCCTACAAATAGAGTTCTCAGTTCTATGGTAATTTCAAATCTTAAAGAGCGCGGACAATTACAGAATGAAGTCGAGGGCTCGAAAAGAGGCACGCAAGCGGCTTTAAAGTTATAATCAGCATTTACGCTCTATAAGAGGCGCTGATGTATGATCAAACCTATGAGTACCACCTTTTGTGAGTATTCCTGCCAAATTTGAGATTCTAAAAAAAGTAAACCGAAATTTAAAAATAAATCTTCAAAAACCCTTATCCCAATTAGGTTTGCTGATGCTTGAAGCTCTTCATACACCCCTTGTACTTGAAACAGTCCTTAGTTCAAGTAATATTAGAAATTAAAAACAGTTCTTAGTTCAAGTACAATTGAAAAATTAAAAGCAGTCCTTAGTTCAAGTAAAATTAAAAAATTAAAAACAGTCCATTGTTCAAATAAAAATTAAAAACAGTCCTTAGTTCAAGTACAATTAAAAAATTAAAAAACAGTCCTTAGTTCAAGTAAAATTAAGAAATTAAAAACAGTCCTTAGTTCAAATAAATATTAAAAACAGTCCTTAGTTCAAGTACAATTAAAAATTAAAAATAGCCCTTAGTTCAAGTAATATTAAAAAATTAAAAACAGTTCTTAGTTCAAGTAAATTTGAAAAATTAAAAACAGTCCTTAGTTCAAGTAAAATTAAAAACATTCCTTAGTTCAAGTACAATTAAAAAATTAAAAACAGTCCTTAGTTCAAGTAAAATTAAAAACAGTCCTTAGTTCAAATAAAAATTAAAAACAGTCCTTATTTTAAGTACAATTTAAAAATTAAAAACAGTCCTTATAGTTCAAGTAAAATTAAAAAATTAAAAACAGTCCTTAGTTCAAGTAAAATTAATAAATGTCAAGTAATATATGGCGCCGGCGAACGTTATCAATCGCTCAGAGGCGACTCCATCCTGGTGACTTCAACGGCCTATAAGTAGCGATCTTTACAATCTGAAATTTCCGCTCTTCTTGCTGAACATTTGAGACAGTCTTGTAAACACTTGATTAGCAGCAGAAACGCATAGAAATTTTCACGAGCTTTATATCAACTCTATATTAACGTAAGCTATAACTGCACAATAATATGTTTAAGGTAATTGTGGGTAAATTCAGCCTTACGCAGATATATTGGTGAATTCATTCACTACAGTTTTTTATTTTTGTAATCAAATTCAACGAAACAAGCACCCAGTTTTGTTCTATCAATCTTCGTTTAAAATTTCTCCACTTGACAGTTCAAGAATATTTAACTCCGCCAAGGAGGTTATGTTTTCGTCGTGTTTGTCTCTCTGTCTGTCTCCAAGATAACTCAAAAAGTTATGAACCAAATTGGATGAAATTTACAGGGATTGATAGGTATGTCAGGAGGAACAGATGACTAACTTTTGGTGAAGATATGTCCATCTGTTTGTTTGTTTGTTTGTTTGTCTACCTCTTTTTTCTCAATGCTATAACTCAAAAAGTTATTGATGGATTTTGATGAAATTACCATGAGTTGTTAGGTATATAACAAAAAATAAATGACCAAATTTTGGTAATGATCTGTTGGTTCGTTCGTTCGTTTGTCACTGTTTTTAATTTTATGCTTGATAGCAAAATAACTCAAAAAATAATGAATGGATCTTAATGAAATTAATAGGGGTTGTTAGTAATGTTGAAATACATGAATGATTAAATTTTAGTGCAGATCTGTTTAATCGTTTGTATGTTTGACTCATGTTTGTCATAACGTTTGTCAACCGTATAACTCAAAAAGTTAGGAACGGATCTTCAAGAAAATTGAACAAGCTGTTATTACTATAAAAAGATACAAATGATCAGATTTTGGAGTTTATACAAAGAAAATTATGGTTTCAGAGCCAATTTGAATTTTTTGCTACCGTTGCCTCACTTGGCGGAGGTATGCGCTCTCAGAGTGCTCTAGTTTACCAATATATTCGTTTCCCCTGCCGTAGCACTATCTACAGTACACTGAGATGACAATATATGTTACGAGAGAGAGCGCCAATTCTACAATGAAACTTCGAATTTCTCAGAAACGTAACAATAGCTTTTTCTTTGGTAGAGAATAAACTAGAAGAATATCAATTATTTGTTTAATATTTAGCTACGAAGAATACATGTTGCTCGAGTATATCCATTTGCACTAGCGGTGGTAAAACTGTGAGTATAATAATGGTGGTAACAATAATAATAGCAGTAAAAATTGCTATAGTAATAATAATATCCGCCTTTTTATTGATAATATTATAAATAAAGAGCTGCCCAGACCAAAGTGAACAAAAATAGTGCACTGCACTCCAAGTTGACGAAAACAATGGCACGTGTGATGTCACATTCAGTCACAGCCAATGAGAAAGTCAGGTCTTGCGATTGGCTCTGTGACATCACACGTTACTTTTGTTTGAGTCCCGTGAGCACGCCGTGTTCTCCGTTCTTTTTGGCCCAAGCACCCAGTTGGTAGGTAGTAACTTTTTGCTCTTTCACGGTATCCTGAAAGCCAAGCAGAAGGAAAAAATGTTTTTCTTAGCATTTGCTGATGGAAACACAAGTCAAAGCTTTACCACAGAAACGAATAAACTTACAGTCACGTTCCAAACAGTGCATTCCAACAGCAACCGCAGCTCCATTTGTCTTGTCTATCCTTAACTGCAGGTAAAGTGACATTTGGTGACACTAACGTGCTTGACTAGGTTAGCTTCTTAGAATAAATTAGCAAATCTCTACTAATGTCAACGCGAAACTTACTCAGTTACTCAGGAAGGTAAATAAGTCCCAGCAGTGTTGATGACCTATATGCATGATGTCGATCTTACCATAATTCAGAGTTACTCATAGAAAATAAATGTATATAACTGAGTTACCCTTGTACACCATAAACAGAAGAATGCTTTAAGAAGTTCATTAAATAAGAAATATTCTAAATGTTATTCTTATACAGTTAAGTCTGACCTGTTGTTCTATAAAATTCGCAGGAATTCACCAAAATTCTTCTTCAGTATTTATTATCACGCTATTATAAGCCACACTAGTGTCTCATACAGCTCCTTAAGTCATCACTTCGCCTTCAAAAGACCAGCCGTAAAATTCAGAGAAGCTCTTCAGTACACCAAGTTGCGATAAAATCCTCGTCTGCAATAAACTTGTTCATTTAATCCTAGAATGAATGTCCTCGAACGTGTTTTGTACATCGTAACTTCGTACCAAAATCCTGTTCAATTAAGAAGAACACAAGAACTGGTCTTCTTAAGTATCTTCAAGGCAAGGGTTAATGACGCGCATGCGCGCCGTATCTTCCTTCATATAAGAAATAGATCATTCCTTGCATGCTTGACAAGGACAGCCCGATCTCCCGCTGCTCTGTAATTTAACATTAGGCATCAGTTCCCGAGTGATGTCATCAACTCGATTGAAATACGTCCTTTGGACTAGAACCTTGGACACTCCGACGATGTTTAGAAATGGCAACATAATTACAGTGGATGATCCGAACGCTGAAGGCGTTAGAAGGATTATAGTGAGTGCACGAGTCCCAAGTCTGCAAGTAGACCCCCTAGTGACTTGCTCAGCCCATGACGCAAACATATGACTGCAAGGGCTCCGTACCAAGTCTTTGGAACTCAACCTGTTCATCTCTCGGCCACTCGATTATCGTCCGTGCTGGCACTGGACATAGTTGCCTTAAGAGTTTGGGACTTTTGACCAGAGGCTTACGACTCGAGGTGCTTGCGTATGGGCATCGCACATATGAGACCGAATAATAACAGAAAGAAACGAAAAGATTCTTTGTTATGGAACGTTCCACGATTTGTTACTTTCTTTGTGTGTCGGAATGACTTGGAGGCTGGTGGAAGCAGCAGGGGTTCCGAACCTGTGGAGCTGATGCCAGTTGCGCTCGCGTCTGTGAGTGAGTCGATGGTATCACACATTACTCACGGTCCCAGCTCCCTCAAGTAATTTCTCACGCTCACATACATGGGAAGTTGATAGTTTGACTCAATGTTGGTTCAAACTTGGGCAGTGAAGAAATATTTCAAAGATTTACTCGGAAGTGACATGTGATTTCGAATTTTTACTCAGTTACAACGAGGACTTCATCTTGATTTCTTTTTAAGATTCCATGAGATCTGGTAAGATGGTACCTTAAATAGAAGGACGTTGACATAGTTTTACCGAGTTACATTGATACGCCAGCTAAATTTCTTTCTTCAAATCAACACAACGAATATTTTGTTAGCTGTAAATTAATTTCTAATACCTAAATATTCAAGTTGCCGAGTAATTCCGTACTCATCCCATGGGAAGTAAGCACCACGCAATATTTATTTTGATGCTGATTACACTGTTTTTAACTGAAAACCAAACTGCGAACTATAAGCTGCAAATTGTCTATTTGTGTTGAGCATTGCTTAATATTCATGTCTGTCATTGATTGAAGAAATATGTATCTAACTGATCTTATGTACTTGATTTCATAGTATCTAATAGTGATGTAAGTGCATACTATCCTGCGTAGAATATTTATAATGATACTATGTTTAAGTTTCACGCCAGAATATTACGTATATATATATATATATATATATATATATATATATATATATATATAAAAGGTTAGAAGCAGGACGTAAGATATTAGAAAATTAATATGTAATAATTTTTACGAATCGTTATACAATGTTACCTTTGCTACAGTAACCAATATTTTGCTCTTTTATTGTCACTTATTATAAATATGACTGCTTTGACGGACATTGTGTTTTGTCAAATTTGGATGAACTTCGGCATTGGCTCAAATGCTTTAAAGTATAGTAACGCACCTCTTAAATTAGAAAATGTTAAAATAGTAATATATCTCAAGTGACCCGCTAGGGCCGATATCAATTTAGGAAAGACCACAGCAGCGACAATCATTTCCTTAGCTGGTCGCAGTCCCCATTCAATGTCCTAAGCAACTAAGTTTTGTTAGTTAAATAACTCTCTGCTTAAATAAGGCTAATATACCTTGAAATGTAGAGCATACATCCAGAGTGATGTGATTTAAACCCTGTTCACACACTGCAACATTTAGCAGTACGGTTGTACTCCTTCAGACCGTCCTCGTGTTTCTATGATTCACTTTTAGGTACTGAATTTCAAAGTTTTTACTGTTAGTCTTATTATCAGGTTTGCATGTTATTTATTGAAATTTGACCTCATTTTCAGAGTCAAATGAACTTATGAACTGGAGGACATCTTGAGACAAGTAAATGGGAGCTCGCACACTGGGGAAAAGTTCGGCCTGAAGATTAAGGCGTAGGGAAATAGTGTACAGCAATAGTAGTTTCATATAAAAACTCCTTTATTAACGAAACAAATCGATTCCAATAGTGAATAGTGCTTATTAGCGATATACTCCGTTTATCACCAGCAAGCGAGCTGAGAGAGATAATAATGCTTTTGTTCTGTATGTATCTACATATATTTGTATCTATATCTTTCAATTAAAAAACTGCCAGAAAGAATTTAACTACCATGTCAATCTCTCACAGACAGTCAGTTGGGTTGATTAGAATTGAAAAATGCTAAGACATCTGACTCAGAACTTTCAGTCACCCCTCCCCCTTCCCATCGCAATTCATGTATGGTCTTACGCAATGAGGCGTTCTCGTTATTTAAAAATTTAGTTTCAAATGGCAAATTCTAACTTCGACAAAAATGATTATGATAACAAGAGGTGCCGTCCGAGCGCACAGACTTCCGCCAAAGTGCGCTTCCGGTAGCTACATCGCCAAAATTGAGTCATCTATATTCCTCTTTGCGTTGCCTATAACAGCTTCTTTAGATTGCATAAAGATCTGTCTGAGTAATATCACTAAAAGTCACCAGACGAATAAAGATACAAATTGAAGGACGGATCACCATAATTTAAGTATCTATTCCTAGGGACAGTCCTTAAAGTTCCTATAAATTTCACGAAGTACTTGGTTATGTTGCTAGCAGAGAGAAAAAATAACAGAATAACATATGCTGGCAAAAACAGAACCTCTCTGGCTGTGGTATTAAATATATCCCGATTATGCTTGATATATTCTATGAATACAACCTTAGAAACTTGGGAGATTAGTGATCGTATGCTGGAAAATATCATGCTAGGAAAGTCTCTTAAGATTAAGAATGCGTTTCAGGCTTAATAATAAAGTTTTTACTCTACTGTATGTACTACATTGTGCAGTTCTGACATTTATAGGTCACAGAAGCCTGAGTTGAAACAAAAGTTTTCAGATTGGCAAGAAAACGTCATTTTTAACCAAACAGCTTCCTTGTTAATTTGTGAGCCGCTTGAATCCTACTATAGCTTGTGAATTCTGTTGCATGCACTCTTTGTAACACGACTTGTAAATAAAAAATCTCTTCTTCAACTGCATATATGTCTTTATAAATAGAACATTGGTCATTGGATAAGTACGAGTACAGTACGAGTAGTGGGATCACTTAGTGGAACAGATATGGCGGTACTTACATTTAATCCCACTTGAAATTTTAAATATAGTATATAAGTAGCCTAATATGAGCAGCGTCCTCATTGTTCATTAGACACATAGGTAGTAGTCAGGTAGCAACATAGCGGGACCGTCAAGTTGGGTGTATGCAATGTGTTTGCTGAAAGCAGGAGTATAGGGTGTCTGCTTTAAAAATTTGACCTTGGCACCTTTGGGCACTTTTTTATTGATGTCATAAACCACGCCCACCTTTTCACACACATCTTCATTATGACTTATCTAGTTTTTGGAATAAACATATCATGTTTGGCATCAAATTAAAGCTTATGGCAAATACAATGTACATATAAACGTTAAAGAAGATCAAATATAAGTAGAAGTCACCTATATATAGGTCATTTAAGGTCAGACAAGGTCAAATGATATTGTTAATTTTACAGGACTCTAAATTAAACAAGTAGCATATCATGCTTGGTGTCAAATCGAATCATTGTATTGTTGGAAATACAACCATATGTTTTTGATAGTTATTACAAAAATAGATCACCTGAAGAATGTTAAGGTCATGCAACTGTAAACAGAGTAATACTTGCAGGTTCCAGTGCACGATGGTAATTTAAGATAGAGCCACCAAGAATAAGACTTGTTAAGCACAAGTTCGCATTTTTTGAGACAAGCGTTCAATATATACAGTGAATTCAAACATTGCACATCATGTATTACTGTTTTCGTGTCTCCACTACCTAAGCTTGTGGTCCAACTCTACTTCTTCTCGAGGTTTATCCAGTTCTTCCTGATCAGTCTCGACTGCATGTTCAGTTTTTGTGTTCACGTTTCGCAGGGTTTTTTCGCTTCACTGCTGCTGTATGAAGTAACTTCATGATGTGTCGGCTGAGCGGGAACTACAATTTGCCAAGGAACGCGATGACACTGACTTTCAGCTACATGTATATAAAATTTATAAATTCTTCCTCCCGACTTGAACATTTTTGTGCTACCTGGGGTCATTGTTTGGGTTTACAAGCTTGCTTCACTTGTTTTCACGCGGAAGCACGATGGAAAAGTAATATCAAACCTACTGTTTTGAAGCTATAGGAGATAAGGGCTTCGAGTAATTGGCTGTGAATGCCTCTTCAGCTTGCGATACGGGACCCTCTTCATTTGGCAATAGAAAGATTGTTGGTCTCAACTTTCTTCTGGGATTAAATCTTAATCTAGACGTATTTATTAAGTCCAGTACTAAAGAAGTGGACTAGAGGAGAACTAGAATAGACTTTCTCTTCTTGTACTGCAGAAAGATAGCTGAACCTCTAAACGATTTGAAATTTACATTATTTAGCAAAATGAAAGAGCCTCCAAACATCAAGAGCATATATCTTGCTGAGAAGCCAGCAATAGAGCATATCACATGTGCTCGTCTCCAAGATGTAAGCTGAAGAGCATCCGAACAGAATGAACCTTTTGCAACAAATTTTTCCATGTTTGGATCTAAAAAATAAAAGCAAATCCTCTGTTCAAGGCACAGTGAAGGATGCCCAGGAATTATTAGAATTCGTAGCTAGTGGATGCAAGTCAGTCCACCATGTTCTAAGGCTAATGTAACTGCCGGTCACCTAACAAATCATGAACTTACTTCATACTGCAGCTGTGAAGTGAAAGAACACTGCCAAATGTGCCGACGACACTGACGAGGAAGGAGAATTGGATAAGACTTGAGAAAAAGTGGACTCAGAAAACAAGAGTAGCGGGCACAAGAAAGTAGAGAGGCATGGTGCAAAATGTTGACTTTCTTTCAAAGTGTGATATAATTGTTTCAAAAGATGAGTACTTTAGCTTTAGAAGCCACATTTTATGTGGCACTATGAGTTTCCTGAATATCATTTTATACCGGAAGGAACCTGCAGGTTTTACACTGTTTACATTTGTATTACTTTGACCTTCTTCAAGTGATCTATTTTATAGCAAACTATCAAGAACCATATAGTTTTATTTCATACGATTCAATGATTCGATTTGACACCAAGTATGATACACTACATGTTTAGTTTAAAGTCCCGTTAAATTAAGGGCATCATTTGACCTTGTATTACCTTAAATGACCTGTAGATGACCTCTCTTTGCATTTTATCACTTTTAACTTTCATATTTACATTCCATTTGCCATGAGTTTTAATTTGATACCAAACATGATACGTTTATTCAAAAAAACTAGATAAGTCATAATAAAGATGTATATGAAAAGGTAGGCGTGGCTTGTGACGTCAATAAAAAAAATTACCCCAGGTGCAAAGGTGGCACCCGTCAAATTCTTAAAGTAGACACCTTATGCTGCTACTTTTACCCAAAACATTGCAAATATGCCCAAATTGACGGTTATGCCAAAATTTCAGTAATATCTACTCGACTATAGCGATGACAACGAAGCAAGATTCTTTTGGTTCCATCCTGCCGAAATTTTTTTGTTAGTTCTTTTGGTAGGCTACACACTTGAAAAAACATTAAAATACTGGATAAGTAGATTAGATTAGATTAGATAGGCCGCAGTAGACGAACCAAAAGGCCCATTCCCAAAAAGACACCGGGACTTACACCCCGGTCCTCTATGAGCTATTGCCATTATGTTAGTAGAATGTAGAGGAATGAAGAAACGAGAAGAGAA
>LQNS02000141.1:28913956-28926541 GCA_001587735.2 Parhyale hawaiensis | reverse complement strand
TAAGACTGATTGGTCGATAGTTGCTGGGGCTTTTCTTATCCCCCTTCTTATGTATCGGTATCACGTTAGCTAGTTTCCAATCCTGCGGAACTTCTCCTGTTCTTAGAGACCGATTAATAGACAGTAGAGTCGACATTGGGTTTGTAAGGCCAAAAAAGCTACACGTATTTTAGCAGAGATGGACAGTTCTGTAGTAGTAGCGGCAATATTTTAACTACCATAAGGGATAGTTTGTTAGAGAAACAATTCTGCTTTGTTTCCTCTTCACAATAGGAAAAACTAACCTTTATTCCCATAGACCGACTGTGAGTTCGTCTTATGCTCGTGCTGACCCAAAATTTTGGCCCATATTTGGTATATTATGGCTTTCTGTCCCAAATATTCGATAACTACTCCTCTGAAGACACTAATGTTTTTAAAATTCGAGGCTCACTATCGAAATGACTGTGAATTTTACTAGCTCATGACAATAGTATAAGGTCGGTGCAAAAGTGTTTGCCAATTTCAAAGTTTCTATTTGGAGTGAAAAAACTGTGTGATTTTCAAAAAGTTTAGTCATAAGAATATCGCCCTTTGCTGTTTACAACTTCATTTAACCCTTCAACGAGCTGATAAATGCCTCGCTTGTAAAATTCTTTTGTTTATGATGTGAAATATGAATGTATCTTATTACCTTGATTATCTTAATGATTTTTCAGACCGTGTGTTTGTTTGTTTTTCTGCCTCTCTTTCCTTAGTACCATAACTCAACAGCTTATGAGCGGAATTTTATGAAAGTTATATTAGTTGATAAGTGTATTACGGGCCACGGTAGAAGACACCGACTGCGCCGACAAGAGTGGCACCAAATGGCCGCCAGTGTCAAGCGACAGGTATGAGACAAATTCACTAAATTATTCTAAATACACAGCCTACTGGCTGAGCTAACAAGTCGGTCTGACAGACTCAAGTAACTGGCAGCAGCCGCAGCCCAGACCGATTAGCAATACTCCAACAGTAGCAGGAAGAATGCATTGAAACATCTACGGATAGCCCGTAGACGAATACGCACTCACAAACTATTCATTTACTACTAAGATTTTGGCCTTATATTATTCCCAATCGGCAGTGAATTGCAAATATGTAATTATTATTGTCAATGATGGGTATTGGTGGTTCAGTTTTCGCGGTAATTAGTCAGTTTTTATCTGATAGACGTCAATGTGTAGTTGTTGATGGGAAGAGGAGTGAGCTTTTGGACGTGGTTTCTGGTGTCCCACAGGGTAGAGTTCAGGGCTCTTTGTTGTTTACCATATAATCAGAGGACCTCTTTGATCTTCTTAATAATTTACTTGTTGGTTATGCTGATGATGTCACTTTACTGACTGTTTGCGATAAGCCTAGTGATAGGTTGGAGACTTCAGAATCCATTCAGCATGATTTGGAAGTGATTTATTCCTGGTGTTCTGGGTGGGGGATGAGGCTAAATGCAGTCAAGACTAAGACCATGCTCATGTCCAGGTCACCTACAGTGGGATCTCCTTTCCCTGCACTCATACTGGAAGGTGTGCCACTTCCTATGGTTGATGACTTGGTAATCGTGGGTGTCAATTTTGATCCAAAGCCCAACATTCGTTTGGTTGTCTCATGTGCATCGCAGAAAATTGGGCTTATGAGGCGTGCTTGGAGTGTGTTTGGTTCGGTAGAATTGACACGTCGCTGCTTTAATTGCTATGTCCTCTCTCTATTGGAATACTGCTTCGTAGTCTGGGATTCTGCTGCCGATTGTCATCTGTATTTGCTTGAAAAAGTGGTTCGTCGATGTACGTTCATGCTGAATGGTGTTGTGCCTTGTGATCTGGAGCATCGTCGCAGAGTTGATGGGGTCTGTTTTTTGTATAAAACTTGCAAATGCCCTAATCATCCACTGTTTGATTCTCTTCCGGAGTCATTTGTTCGGGTGAGGCATACTCGGCATACTGGTGCTCTTCATGATTTGCCTTGGAAACGCTACGATGCCATACCGTGCGGGCCAGTATTCTCGCTCGTCTTTTCCATCGTGTGAGGATGTTTGGAATGGTCTTGATGGCTCTGTCTTTGCTGGTGCGGGTATTGGCAGCTTTAAACGATCTGCACACAGAGCTATTCTATGATCTCGGATCTTATCTTTTTTTTTTTCTTCTCTTTTCACTCGCTAGGCTAGTTGCGTGGGAGTTTTTCAACCTCATGGAGTGTCTCAGTCTCACCTCGCCAGTCTGGTGTGATTTAACAATAATAATAATACCAATAGAATTTGGACAAAGTTGCAGTGAATATCGTGCATTGACATATTTACTTTATAAAAATTCTACCATATTATAAAACTACTACTAAATATAGAAAAATTTTCAACATAACAAATGCGCAGAATAATGCTGAGGGTCCCGAGATCGATCCCCATGCCAGGAGCGATCTTTCTCATGGGCACTTGGCGAGCTAAATCAGCAAATTTGCTTGGTGCGCATAACTATCGTAGAGGCCACCTACCTTAGGGTAGGGGTGGCGGGTGGCTTCTATTTCGGTGCCATAATTCCTATAGCGGTCGTCGTCGGCTGCAGCCGCACTTACTCCTCTGGGACCAGTTGGTCTATGTCTGCCGCACAAACTAGTGTGTGTGGGTTCCCAGGGGAGGGTGCAGTCAAAGTTGACACTACCTTTACTTTTTTCTGACGAAGAAGAGAAACTAGAATCCAGGGGGGGATTTATAACCTGCAGCATAGTACAACCGCACGTAAGAAAATTATGAGGCACTGAGCTGTAAACAGACATTGTGTACACACTTGCTACCGTTGCCTATTCAGCTCAGCTCCTGATCCGTCACAGCGGGCTCTACACAAGACGCATATACATAAAAAAGTAAATCTGTGCACAAAATATTTAACTTAAGTTTGGAGTTTTTATTACTATAATCTGTGGTCCCATGATTGCTGTGCACATACATAAAGCTTCAATTCAATTATAAAGACTGATAATGATGAAAAAATGAAGTTATAATAATTTGAATGATCAAAAACTGATCTTATCAGAGCTCTTTCTTTTTTTGTGCTTTCTTTTGAGCGAAAGAGAAAATGCAATTCGGCTTCTGCGGCAATGCAGTGAATGATGAAACAGTCTAATCATAAAAGCTCAATTTATTGTCCTTATTGAACAAAAAAGCAAAAACGCTTTTGCGGAAAGGTTACGGAACGAAGAGAATTGCATTCCTGGAAAGAGTGTCGCGTGTTGAAAGCATCAAATCGTACCGCCGTCCATGCAACAATAACCAAACGGTGTTGGCTTTCAATTCCTCCATTAACTTGCAGCTCCCATGCTGAGTTATCCGATTTTGCATGTTGTCATTGGAATGGAGTAGCTGCTATAGTCCAATTAATTTCGGAACAAAACAAATTATCCAATTGAAAGCTACGAGTGTTGAGTTCTCAATGCAAGAGAAGCATTTGAAGTGGACCGCTCCGTCCTAGCGCCGCTGGAGTTCGTAGCTCACAAACAGTCAAGTTAATGCGAGATCAAGGGCCTGTGAAGGGAGGTCGACGGAGTGTCTTTGTGCAGGGAGGCGTTAATTTTCCGTATGAGTTGCATCACAAAGAGCCCTGAAGGAGGCACAGCCAGAGCTACAGATCAAGAAACTCTCTCATCTAAGGAGCCCCCAGACATCTTATCAAGAGAATTAATGGACAATTCTTTCACCGGGATGATCAAAGACGGGATGGGTTGGGGCACCACGACCCCTTGTCTGCTACTCTGTTTGCCGCAGTTTGTCTTGGAATTAAGCGCGATCTGCGGCTGCAGGTCAGCCTTTCAGGCCTGAATTTCTTTGCGACTTCTACATTTCGACTTCTTTCTCCCAAGCAAATTATGGTATTTTTATATCTGCCATCTGGCATTTTTATTCACTTTCACCAGACTTAATCAGCCAACAAAGATATTTATAATTCTTTTCGCTATTATTATTGTGGGCAACTCTTGCATTTCTACAACTCGAAGTTGTTAGTTACTTCCACAAACTGGTGTATTCCAATCACAGTACTTGATGTAATTCCGTTATGATAAGTTATTGAACATTGCTGATCCTAGTCAAGCTATCTAAATGGATGCTCAACAGTTGATTGCTATTTTGACAAATGTATCCCTTTTGAAGTGTCTCTAATTTTAACTCCAGTTTTCAGTCTAATTTATTCAACTAGTGTATACCTGAAGCAGCGAAAAAATATTATTTGAATTTTATGGCGAAAGTCGATCGGTAAGCCTACATGTTTTCGACACATTTGCTTTAATGTAACCCTTTCGGCCATATCTTTTATCGCTACACAACTTGCTATGATCGCATTCGAAAGCATTTCTTGTTTCATCATCGTGCTGCTTTCCGTTCTTTTCTTTCCGGAAGTAAATGAAGTTTGCTATGTCTGCTTTCTGTTTCTATTCGCAGTGATTTGGGGGCAAAACATCTAGAAGAGGTCAGAACTGCTGACCAAAAAAAACAGAATAAATATATTATCTATCGAGCTGAAATGTGGAGAGTTTTCAAAAATTTCAAGTGGGGATAAGTTTCAAAACTTTTTAGTTGAAATAACAAAATACCGCAAACCTGCCTAGCAGAGCGGAAATAAGCAACTGAATTTCCAAATTACCTCGACCAGATTTCACATTTTGGGAGTGCACTCACTAAACTCACAGTTCCTGTAGCTTGTCGTCAGAGTAAATAGAAACATATATGGGTAGGGATGACAATCCTTCATGTTAGGCATTCTGATCAGCTGGTATCAGGCCAAAATGTCATTTTCAGTGAATGAGTTAATTCCTTATGACGATTCTAGGTCGCTCAGAAGCTAAAACAGCTGGAATAACTAAAGATTTTGTCAGAGAATAATGGCTTGGCCAAATGGATTATAATACACATTGCGTATTACAATTCTCTATTATAAATTTCTACTGATCCATGCATTGAAAATGATATTTTAATTGAAATTAGATTGTTTGAATGCGTGGAATAGATCATTTTTATCAATATATACACCTGTGTTTGTTTTATTTTAGTGTTTGGACTGATGCTATATATAATAATCGATGATGTGTTTCTTTAACTTTTATGGCACTTAATTATCTGTTTGGGAGAGAGGTAGTTTTGTTTCGCCTTTTTGTGACCCTTTTACGAGATAGTGATGAATTTTTTGTATGCGTTGCCATACCATGGAAAGTTGCTTTGAAGATGTATTTTCGAGACATATTTAGAACCAAGAATATTGAGAAAGGGACACCTAGTGGTAAGAGAGTCACTTAATTTGGCAGTATATAGGGCGTATGATCTACGGTTCAATATGGATATATTTTCTTTTTTTTTGCAAATAAGGTATGTATATGGTTGATCCCATAATATTTATACCCCGCTCTAGCATGAGGGAAAAGCAACGCAATATTGGGAACAACATGTGCACCTCTCTTTTATCTGCATTTTCACTGTCCAAGAGATAGTGCCAGCCTTAGCTGGTTGCCCATAGCTTCAGCTGGCTCTTGTTTATTTCACCCATAGCCAGCAACATTAGAACTCAATATATTACTCCCTAGTGGCCGCTGAAATATCGAAGCAGCATGCAGATCTGCAAAACAAGCCGTCTCTGCGCTAACCCTGTACAATATTTTTTTTTCTTTTTAGACAGAGCGCACAAGTGATCCTCCAGTAACTTTTTTTCGACAAACCCTTTCAGTACCTTTCTCGTTTATCTGCGCAACCTTCCATAGCCACAAATTATGACGCTGTAACAGAGTTGCCACTCGTTTAACCGGCGTTGGGCAAATTTCATTGAGGCATACAGTACGTTACCTATAGCTTCGCTGCCCCCCCCCCCCTGCACTATGCATTTTTATCTTCAGGCTGATAGAATGCATGGCTAATCCTGACATAGTTTCTTATTCCGAAGTATAAGTAGTAAGCTCATATTATTCAGCTTAAAGACGAGGGATTGCAACTAAAAAAATATTGTTATTTGATATCTGCCGTATGAAAGACGCTGGGTGTTGTACAATGTGTGTAAGTACAGCAACACAATGGGACTGATAGTGGTACGTTGGATCTGTGAAAGAAGTGGTGGCCTGTCGCCTAGATGGGATGCAGGCCAACATTGGATGCCCGTCAGTGCGAGTTTGAAGTCGTTGAATCAAAACGTGGCCGAAAGTGAATGATTCCGCGGACTGTTGAATGTTTTTACTAAACGTGTTATTGTGAAGGTCCAGGTTTTTATGTTGCTACAGACAATCTGAGACTACCGAGACTCAACTTGAGATGAATCTCTCGCAACGAGAGATTTTCAGCTGCGAGGAACGGTGGAAAGGTCTATAAACCTAGGTCCTTGTACGCTCTGACCGGTTAGAGACGGCCATCAGAATGATGGGGAAATAATTGATTATGACGCAAGATTCCGTTCACCAGATTATCAACAATAACTTGAAGAAGAGGAAATTTTACACTAAAATGGACCCGAAAAAACTTTTGCAAGATTAAACTACAACAGGACAGAAACGAGTTTTGAATTTCTGGCACGGGTTGGAGATGACCATAATTTTCTGGAAAGTTTCATTACCATTGCAAAACTTAAACTTTTGCATATGACCCGGAAACAGAGCAGCAGAGCCAGAAATGGTACACTCAGTCATTATTGCCACCACTTAAAATTACGAAAATGAACGAATCATAGCAACATACTTTTTCGATTTCCATGGGGTTTTTTCATCAGGAATAGGTGCGTCACGGTCAAGCAGTAAGCTAGACCAAGACAAAAAAGTGCTTATAAGACTTTGAAAAGTCATTCGTATGAAACCCCCGTCAAGAACACTTACATGCTGCATCAAGACAATGCGTCTCACACCCAGTCAGTTCACTTGAAGGCAACGTAGGCATTTGCGATTTTTTTTTTTTAAAGACTCCATTTTTTGAGATACTGGAGAACGTTGAAAACGCACAACCGACCAGTTGACGGTATTTTAGTGTATGTGTTCCAGCGTTGTGCCATAAACCGCAACAGTACTTGACTCTTGGGTCCTAATGGCCTCTGATGCTGGCGGCCAAAATGGGAAAAATGGGATTTTCTCAAGAGCTATTGGGAACATGTTCAGACACGGCCATGCAGGCAAGCGCCCAAGTCCGTCGCCGCCGTATCCAAGATGACGTCTCTGCAAAAAAAATGTTGGGTTCCTTGGAATTTTTTCTTCAGTATTAGGTAGGGGAAAAGAATAGCTCTTGAGAAAATCCCATTTCTCCGTTGACGACTTTTGGCCGCCAGCGTCAGACCTTAGAGTTAAGTACTATTCGGTCTATGGTTGTGCATAAAGATTCGCAAGGCAATTACCCTTATCTGCAACTTCAATTAAAAAAATTTTAAATTTTTATTAAACGTAACTCTCATTGCTTTTTTTACACACCTCGTAGGTCAAAATGTCACCCTTCTCTAGAGGAAAGCCTGCTGTGCTAACGAAGCTTTTGCTTCTTTCTCCATGCCTGGGCAAACTTGCAGCACAAGTCGGCACCCACCTCTGGCCCATTTCCTCGCCGCCTCTTACAACATTAATTACATGAGTAATGCTGTGAATCAGTCCAGGGCTGTCGTTAATATGCTGCTTCATGTACTCACTGGCAGCGTGAAATGAGGAGATTGCTTCTCGATTTGACGCTCTTCGGCGGCGTGCACTACAGGACTCTATCCTTCGACTGTGTAGATTATGGGTTGAATTTTGTATTTATGTTACACTGGAGAGGTTGTTATTTAGGAAGGAAGGCTGGCACATTCCAGGCGACGCTTGTATTTATTAATGTAATTTATATATTATCGGCTGAACTTTTGTATTTACGTACAAGACATTGGACGTTATTTACGGAGGTGGGTACATTCCAGGCGATGCTTGGATTTGTTATTGCGTTTATAATGATCAATATAGTGAATGGGAAAGGTCAGTTCTTCTTTATAATGATAGGACAGGCTTTACACAGTAGATGTATTAGCTATCAGATGCGAGGGTAATTAGCGGAAAATTATTTGAAATTGGGGGGGGGGGGGAATGTATTTGTGTACTACTTAGTATGTAGCTGTAGGGCTTTGGCTTCCGAAATCAAAATCTTACAGTAAGTTAATCGTGTTTATTGGGCGTGCGTATAGGTGTGTTTGTGTGGATTGAGGGAAGGTGGGAGGTTCAGTGTAGAGCTGACATAATTTTATAGATTTCTCAAAAATATATTTTAAACACTAAGGACATAATACTAATCCACTTTGTAGGGAATGTTCCAATGGATGTGAATGAATGCTTGGGTAAACTTTTGTTATGAAAGAGAGCTAACTCCTTTATTATTTTATTGTATCGGTGCTTACTTTTGACAATTTACTCCCCTCAGTTTTATGTTTAAAAATAAAGTGCAATGAAAGCTTAGCTATATGTAGCGCTTGGTTCATAATAAAGTTCATTGTATGCACCATACGCAATGAAATGCTCCAAGGAAATATCTCATGCTATTAGTAGTAAGACGGTGCTAACCAATAAAAATGGCACTAAATTGAAAAACACGGTACAAGACTGTTGAACTACATAAAAAACTGTACAATATAATACGAAAACGGCACGAACTGAGAGCATTACTAATCCTATATTATAACATAGTACAGTGGAACTTTTCAAACGGGCACTCCCAATCCAGAGAGAGAACTCCTAGAAGGGAGACCTCCGAATTGGATAATTCCAGAGAAACATAGACTGTATGCGGCGCCATCTGTCGTGCAATACAGCCATGGCCGGTACCGTAATAAACGTCCAGTACAAAACTGCAGTAAGGCAACTATACAATTTCAACTATACAATTTCACGATTTACTCTGGTATTAGCAAGTGGATATGTCTTACAGTTGGTAGGTAAACAGGCTTACTCGCCTTCTCGGAACAGAGACAATGTGACTGTCTACGATTTATAAATTCCACTGTACTGTGTAAAAAATGGTGCAAGATATGAAAGCACTGTTCAGGAAGTCCTCGTTCTAGGCCGGACTTGTTCTATACAAGTTTCGATTAAGTCCCAAAATATTTAGTCCTTGGTTTTGAATTAACCCTTTTTTTCCGGCAGCTCTAGTGCAGGAATTTTGGGCTAAAAGTAATGGACAATATGGAAGTATTATCGAGTTGTGAGCAGACCTAAAAATTATAAAAGAGGCGTACGTACTGCGTCCAATTGTGCCGTTAATCTGATTCAATTCATTAAGTTTGCATACCTTAAATACTGCCCGTGATGATATGCAAGGTGCACTATCATTTAAAGATTCTTTTCTTTCCTATATAATAATTTGTGAACTAATAAAAATGTTGTATTCTTTCAAAACTCCTCGTTTTCTTTCTTTCACTTTTCAGAAAACATGGACTGAGGGCCTCGGGGTATTGTAGTGAGAGCCTAGAGTCTAAACCGCCTTTATACGAGTTCCTGTGTAACACCATTTCATTCAAAAATATGGGATGAATATGATGCAATATCAGCAGAACAAGCAGAAACTTCACTCTTAAACATTGCTGGCGGAGCTCTAATTTGCCTGTGTTTTAGGATAAAAATGGGGAAACCTATAAGAGGCCAAATAACATCAGCCATGGGCTATTGTCTTCACTTTCGTATTTCAATTGATCACAATGCTTGCAAACAAAGACAATGTTTGTACACAATGGTGGCTTTAGCTAGCTCATAGCTCTATAAATGTTGAGGTTGTAGTTGATGTTACCTAATCTGAGTCACATTGGATGTGGGGTAACATACGTGACACCGGCAGTCTGACTGCAACGCGCCTCAGGTTTTCCAGCACGGGGTCTCTGGTCTATACCGAGAACTTTCTGCACTAGAAGAGGAAATATGGTGCCAGTTGATAACAGTGTCAGATTATGTATTTTGATACAAGTTAAAAATAGTGTAACAGTTGATAACTTATAGAGCAAGTTAATTAAAAGACGACGTTAGATAAAAAAAAAGCTATCGCAGATAACGTAAGCACACTAGATGTGAAAGATAATGAAAGTCGTTAGATAAGAGAACATATAATACCTTCTAATAAAATATGCCACAAGGAGCGTAAATAGGGCTCCAGGAATATGAACAAGTTAATAAATAATAGTTTTAGGTTAGAAATTTAACCCTAGTAAGATGTAAAACGCACCGGACAGCGCATCATATATAAGCAGCTTTGAAATGTTCCAGTTAACAGCATACATACAAGTATACACATAAATATAAAACAATATTTACCTTCGTCAAGGAGGTTATGTTTTCGTCTGATTCTTCTATCTATCCGTGTGTCTATTTTGTCTGTCTATTTGTCTGTCTATTTGTCTGTCTGTCCGCCACCACGATAATTCAACAATTTATGGACGAATTTTGAAAAAGATTTACAGGGATTGTTTAGTATCTTAGGAGAAACAGATGATTAACTTTTGGTGAAAATCCGTTCATGTTTGTTTCTTAGTCTATCTGCCTCATTTTTTTTAATGCCATAACTCAAAAAGTTATGGGCAGATTTTTATGAAATTTACACACGTTGTTAGTTATATTACGGAGCGTAAATGACAAATTTTTTGTAATGATTTGTTTGTTTCTTGATTAGTTTGTTGCTGTTTTTAATTTTATGCTTGTTAGCACAATGACTCAAAAAGTTCTGAATGAGTCTTTATGAAATTTACAGGAGTTGTTAGTAATGTCAAAAGACAGAGATAATTAAATTTTGGTGCTGAACGGTTGGTTCGTTTGCGTGTTTGACTTATGTGTGTCATAATGTGTTGTAGCAGCATAACTCAAAAAGTTATGAGCGAATCTTCATAAAAATTGCAGGAACTGTTGATACTATCAAGAGGCACAAATTATTTGATTTTAGTGTTGATACAAAGAAAATCATAGTTTCAGAGTCAGTTTGAATTTTTCGTTGCCGTTGCCTTGCTTGGCAGAGGTATGCGCTCTCAGAGTTCCCTAGTTATTCTATTTGATTCTTGCGCCATGTTTAGCTGTTCAACAATAGGTCACTTCATTTCGATGGGGCGTTAACCCTGAAGTAAACAGGTTCACTAGTTACTAATAAGTCAGCCGCCGGTGGTTACGTGCTCTGTGGAGATAATCCACAGTTGGCTGGTCACGGTGTGTAGGAAAGACACTTCCTCGCACGTCGGGTAGAAAGCGTAACACTACCTGGACCTTGTTAGAAAAATATAAAAATGGCAGAACTTTAAGTGTGTGCACTCTGAAAGTATAACCATTTCATAGCAGAGGAAGTTGGACGAATAACAAAATTATATTTTGAGTTAAATGTAATGGACAATATGGAATTTTTACTGTGTTGTGAGCAGACCTAAAAATTATTATTAAATCATTAAAATATATAGGTATATGTAGTTGTCATAGATTTCAATCAATTTTCGTCAATACTACTTCCGAAACGTTTCTATCAATAACTTTAGACACTTTGGTTCTTTTTGTTATTTTGAAAATAAACTTGCAGTGGATAAACTTATTTTCTGAACACTGCTCACGTTATACATTAAAAAAACTCTTAATCAACGGCAGTCTTGAACTGTTTGGCCACCACATTCTTGACTTCCTTTGTAATGGTGGGTCATAATTTTGGGCAAGCAGTGCAGAAAATATCTGAAAGTCAGTTTGCTACTTCGTCAGAGTCTGTCGTATTCGTTAATGAGTCCGTTTCAAAACGGCAATGCCAATATGCGTCCATAACTAGAAGACAAAGCCCACTCGTCTTTAACATTGAGAGCTGAGGCTGATTGTCTGGTAACATTCTGTCGGCGATTTACTCCCTGCTTACATAATACGTTCGATTTGCTTTGAGGCCAGAGAACGGAGACAAACGGGTTTGGACTTCCTTGAAGCTTAATGGCGACGCCAATCTGCTTATAAGATTCCTTTACGAGAATCTTTACGGGGCCTAGACCCTAAGCGGATTGCGTGGGATAACTTTAGCAGCTCAGGCGCTTATGTAGAGTACCGTGAAGAGGCTCGAGCGGAGCCGACACAATCGTTTCCGCCAGCCTAAGTCTGGCCCCGCTACCCAAGCTACTTTTTTTACAGTATTTCTTTTTTTAGCTAGACTGCATTGCCTGTAGGGTTATACAGACGTTTATGAATCCAAATTTGCGTGTGCTTTCTTTTTTTTCGCATTACTTATCAATGACCTGGCCGTCAGAGACAACGCTAAAGTAATAATTCCCCTATCAATCCTTTACCTCTGGTATATCTGTGGTCGAGCTTTTTTACAATGGCTTCACTAAGTCTTCCAGCTTGAATTCCAAATATCGCTATTGCAGTGAGTGCGGCAAATTCTACTTAAGCCAAGCATTTCAATCCCTCTTACGAACAGCCAAAAGTTATCTATTCCAGATACCCTACCTTACTTTAGATATGTTGTGCGCGTTTGGTGGATTTGCGCGATCGATCGATCGCGCAAATCCACCAAACGCGCGCAACAGATACATTGGATGCTCGTTGGACGAGGTCCAAGTGACGTTCTGTGCATAACGCCGCCCCATCCTATCTAGAGATGATACTGCATTTCTTGGC
>LQNS02000141.1:28895071-28907708 GCA_001587735.2 Parhyale hawaiensis | reverse complement strand
ATTGGCTTCAGCGTCCCATAAGTAAAATATACTTTTAGTTGGGCGTATTCTCAATTTTAGTAGACAGTTTTAAATTGATGTGCTTTGTATATGATTGAGAATGAATAAAGGTGTAAAGGTAAATAATTAAGCGATTTAGGCGTAAGTGAAAATTTCATTCGCAAATATTGTAATTCATAGCAAGGCAAGGCGGTAGTATATGTATTAACTGAAGTTGGATTAGCAGTTGTATTTTTTTTTTTTTTCGTCAGAATGAACGAAGCTCATGAGTGCAGGCAGGCTTGCGGGCTTTACAAAAGCCTCCCAAACAATACCGCTGGGAACGCACGGGCACAGCCAGCAATAAGTCAACAATAACTTGAATGAATTAATAGTGCAGATTGAGGACAAAAAGCTTATTGAGAGCTGTCGGAGAGAAGTCAATGCTGTCGGTAGATAATGAGCAAACCGACGGCGGGAAAAGAACTTCGCCGGATAACGAACTCCGTCGGCGGTTGGTGCGCGCTTCACATACAGGGACGCGCTCTTGACTTCTGCGCAATTAGAGTCTCTACGTTCGTGGATGTTTCTTTATGTCTTGTTACTACTTGGTGGTGCAGAATACCACTTCGACCTCGTCTGGAGAACACCTAAAATGCTATATCGTTGCTCCGGAAAATTCTTTACTCGTTTAGTTTTGACTGCATCAGCGTTATTCACTGCGCAAATGACAGTTCGCTTATTTCTCGTTCATTGTACAACAGTGATATAGTTCTTTTTACTAGGACATTTTGCATACAATTGCCGTCCAGGCATTAATTCATTTACTAATAGCATACAATAGTATCCTAAAACATTCATTTATTATAACATTGATCTCATAAGCTCGTTGTTCATCTTCTCTAACTTTTAAACAGGCTTTAAAAAATCACCGCAGTGACACCATTTAAACTCAAAAGCAGCTTTCACACATTGTGCATACAAGCGTCGGGTCAGTATAATTATTTGCATGCTTTACTCGAGTTATTCTATGCGTCCAGTTATTCTGTCTCTGCTTTCATATATATCGCTGAATACTAATTCACCCCATCATGTGCGTTCAGTTTTCTCTTGATTTTGTCTTCATCCTTTTTGATTTTGCAAAAGGTGTCTTTCCCTGTTGTTCTTTACACTTCATGCGATATGGTGCCATCCCCCACCTCGTGCCATCATTTTTCTCATGACTTCTATGTCTTATTTTTTTCTGTAGCTCAAGCTTTCTCGTCACTGGGTGCCAGCCTTCATATATCATTTGAAATAGTAACTTCTCGGCTCCGAACATAAGTTATTTAATGAACTTTATCCCCATTTTTCTTGGTTTATACAAAAGTTCTCGTTTCTCTGTTCACTCGTCATAGCTTGATCTACATAGCGACCACCCTCACCTTGTACGTACTTAGGCTCAGTTGTTCTGTCAATATCGTCTTTGCCTCGAAAAATACTTTTGGTTGTGCATTTCAGTACGAGGGGAAGACTGTGTAGGTGTTTGGGGCAAGTGTTGAGAGGGAAACCACATCTTAAGCTCCCGCGGTGTTGGTGTTGTCGCAGCAGAAGGTGCAGCAACGCTCCAAGGTGTCAAACACAAGTGTATGTATAGGAGACAACCCCACTTCCTTGTGACGGAAGTGTATGTGAAATACGATGGCAAATCGTGGTGAGTCACATTCTTCTTAAGCGTCACCCTCCTTAAGTAGCTCCATTCTATATCATACTACAATAGAAATTAAAATAATTATAATAATAATTATCCGGGACCTGTGGAAATTGCATAAAATAAAAGCTCAATTTTTAATTTAAGCTTAGACTCGCTTCTTGCCTATGCAAAATGTGCAAATATCTTTCAAGTCAAACAGAAAATCTATGACCTGTGAAACCTGTGAAATGCAGCGCCTTGAAAGCTGCACCCGTTGTTCCCGAAATCCTTTTTAAGATGCCCTATTTTCCAATATCTAAATGGTGACCCAAAAATTTTGTTACAAAGATTAATTGAAATAACCTAGCAAAATCTCTACCAACTAATTTGAAATTGTTTTTATTTGTTTGTTTAACTGCGAGCGCTGTTAGCTATAAAGATGATTCTACAAATGCACCTCATTTCTCAAGTACAGCCTGTATAATCTACCAGGCACTGCTTCAGCAGCAGTGCACAAGACATCATGTGACTCTGTAGTCCATTAGCGTTTGGGAGACCTTCCAAAGCTATAACTGAACGGTGAGACCTTCTTCAAGAATAATTGGTCTGAAAGATGGACCGGATGTTTAAGTCCATTGGATTAAAATCAGGGCTTGAGTTTGGCCATTAGCAACATGAGGATGAGCAACTTATACCTTTTTTTTCAGATTTAAAAAATTATACCCTTCGCAAACACTTGCACCCGCGTTTGTTACAGTTATAGATCACACTAGATATTGTTTATTACCTGCGTTTCGAAAAGGTATCAGGGCAAAAGCAGTACAAAATTACTCATAGCACTTAATCAGATACTACAGTGAATGAGAGAAATAGCAGGAAGCGGTTTTCCCGCTTCTGAAGTGAGGATTTCACTTCCAAAGCCGAGTTAAAACGCAGTCGTCTAAGAAAATTTTTCCAGAAGAATTGGAAGCTGTTATCGCAGACGATATTCTATCATAACGATGCATGATGAAAACTGTAGAAATAGATGGCGGAGCTCACATGACCCTCCTACGTCAATGAAACGGATCGAAAACGTTTCAGTGATTAGAAAATAGATCCCAAGCCTCAGAACCTGTCTCCAGAGAACCTGCAAAAGTAGGTCGCTTGTCGTGACCAAGGAGCTCTTGCAAGAATTTGGTTGGGAAATGCTGTATTGTTTCCTCCGGGATATTCTCCTGATCTTTTCCCTTCTGATTTCAAAATGTTTCTGTTGGACTACATCCCATATGGATGGTCGTAGGCTGATGTCAAGCGACATGGTTACATATGAGTCGATTTCATCTTTTCCTACATGACCAAAGTAATTTAACAGGCGTGATATCTTGAAGCGCTTTAACGGATGGATTAACATTTTAGAAAAGAAAGGACTATATACCTGCGAGTAAATAACTGCATAATTATGTAATTTTTAATATTAATGTACATAAATAAATCGAACACTACTCTTGAACCAACTTGATACGAGATGTACCTGTGGAATATGTCCCGAAATTATCCCAAATAAGAGCGAGGATGTACGGACAGGCCCCTGGCTGTCAAGCAGCGGTGCTGCCAGTACCTGCTAGGCTATCAATATTTACAAGGCTGCACGTACGGGCTCTGTGATTTACGTCAGTGGTCGCATCCTCTGATTGCTACTGATAACGCAACCATCCATTTATTGATCATAAACCACGCTGTCACAGGCCTTATTTCCATAGCACACGGCACCTGTGTCGTCTCTGCTGGGCGTGAGACGCTACCTGTGTTTCATTTCTCTAGTGAGAGGCTACCTGTGCTTAATTTCTCTTCGTGAGATACTGCCTGGGTTTAATTTCTTCCGTGAGATCCTGCCTGGGTTTAATTTCTCTTCGTGAGATACTGCCTGGGTTTAATTTCTTTCGTGAGATACTGCCTGGGTTTAAATTCTCTTCGTGAGATACTGCCTGGGTTTAATTTCTTTCGTGAGATACTGCCTGAACTTAATTTATCTTCGTTGAAGATAGACTGACCTATTTGATATTCATTAGCGAGACTCTCCTTGTGCTTACAGACAGAGAAATCTCTATAACAGTAGGGGTATATTTACCTTTTAAAGGTAAGTATAAACTCGCTCTTTTAGAGATTTGTCTGTGCTCATGTATAATAGTATTTCGTCTTGAGACAGCACCTGCATACGAGTTAGATACTCTTCGTGAGGTATCACTAATACAAGGCACTGAACAACAGTTGAGGTAATATCTAACTTTCGTAGTTACTAGGTAAAATAGTAGTCTACGACTCTGGCTAGTAAAGTACGGAACATTCACTGATGCCTATTACATGATAGAAAAATATCACACCTTGGTGATACTTACTGCCAAGGAAATCCATACATACGCCAAGTAGAAATGTATCAGAACTTGGCGAGGGTGACTAGTTGTACAACGGAAATCTGTGAACATACTAAGCAGAAATATACTGAAGCTCTAGGAAACTGGCTAGTAGAGTAAGTGACTGCTGTACGACTGCCGAGCCATCACTGCTGCCCTACTCGTTTCTGCCTCGGCCTGACCAAAACAAGTGTTTAAGTAGAGGTTTGTCGTCCCTCTAACGACCACTTTAAATTGAATATGCGATACAGATCTCCGCTGTCGCCCGAACAATTGGCTTCTTGAGGTTTTGGTTGTGGTAAATCTGTGCGTTTTTGGAGGTTCACACAATTGTTTTGGCTTGTGGGACAGGACAGTCATGTGGAGGATACATGAGTGGTCGACCACAGCTGCTGCTGCTGCAGATTTTTTGCTCTTCACTCTCATGTACGGATGCTGCTCAAGAGCTAGGTAGTCACTTCCGTTAAATATTGATATCGGATAATACGTTAAAAGCTTTTCTATACATAGAAAATTTGAAGTAGCTTCTGCTGTAGATATTCTTTTAGGAAGACTCTAGAGCAAGGAATCTGGTCAGGGGTAATGTAGTTCTTTAGGATAAATATTGATATTTGTCTATTGGACGAGTCCTTACCTTAGGAATGATTGCTTAAGGAACCCGCCTTAGCATCTACTTTGGAATTTTTAAAGCTAACTTATGAGCACAGCTGCTGCTGCTGAAAAGTCAGGCTGTTCTATTGGGCAGATAGAGCCAGTAATCATAATCTTATTTCTGTACATTGCTTAGCTGTTGCAGACTTTCTGCATTTGACATGTTGACTCAAAGGCAGAGCAGATGATCAAGAGTGCGGTAGGGACTTCAGAAAGTCTCGATAAGAGACACACTTATGACCTTATAGAGACATTTACAGTTCTGCAACACATTACTTAGCCTTGACTAGGAATTTGTTTTCCTTAGCTAGCTAAATTTTAAGTACGGGGCCTTACAAAGAGCTTGGCATTTGTATTAATAGATTTAGCATTGAATAAAAGATTCCGCTGGTAGAGACTGGCTTGTGTCAGCCGGATGTAGCGAAGCGGAAGAGAGGCTATATCGTCGACAGTGGCGCAGACGACCTGTATTTCCAGGGGAAGCTATAGGAGTCCTTGGTTCGTCCCGCGGCCTCTGTATTTTTGGACTCAGTGCCTCTCAACCTGTTTCGCGTAAGACTGTGCTATGCTGCGAGTTTAGAGTGTCACGCTAGGACATTAGTTTCATAAACCGCGGAAGGCGTAATTTTTTTCAACTGGACTCGCTATAATGACTAGAGGATATCTAAAATATTGGTCAGCTTAGCCAGCAAGTCTGACGTCATAACGTGACGTATGCAGTCATGAAAGGATTTGGCTGATTGTAACAGCTAGGCCTGGTAAATTAGTCTTGTCATTGGTTTTCGTATGGCTCGTCGAGAGGAAGTGTGATTTTGATTGGCACATGGCAATTACAACAATCGAATTCTATTGGTTTTAACTTACCCAGATTTCCAAACCTGAATGTTTCAATTGCTTCCAAGGATCGCCCTTCATGAGTTTATAGCATAATAATATGAAACTTTCGGCCGTCTCATGCGTAATGCGTTAGAGATGAAGGCTGCAACTCGAGTCGCGATGGTGATTCCAACGCATAGGATTATCGGTCCGACCAAGTTAATGCTAATTAAGTTAGATTATTGCACACGATATAGAACTCATCAAGCCATAAACTCATTTCACTTGAGTAAAAAAAACGTCGTCAAAGAAAACGAGTATATGGTTTATTCTAGACCGCAGAGTGAAGTGTTTCTTTTCACTAGTATAAAAAAAAATTCACCCGAGCAGTGCGCGCGTCGGGCTCTTGCCCAGAATAACAGTACACAGACTGTAGGAATCGCGAAGGCAAAAAATATGCTTGAAACACGATCTGGCAAGCGCGATGATGTACGTACTGCTCAGCTGAATTTTTTTTTTTTCGGAACGAGGCCGATGTGGCCGGCCGAAAAGCGCGCTTGGCGACCGAGCAGCGCGGTATCCTCTCGGATGCGCCACTTCGTTTGTTGACAGGGTGCGTGTCTATTGTATGCCACCCATGTTCCACCGAAAATCTTAATCTGGTTCTAGAAGGTACCATCTTTTTCCGAGTGAAATTGTCCAATTTTTCCAAGTTCGACGCCCTGAAACAGCTAATTTTGGGTATCATATCATTGCTGAGTCCCCAAGTCGTGAGATAAGAAATGTATAAATTCATTAATGTATTTCACCTCTTACATAATAGTATGATATGATTTATCTATGGCCTTTACAATTAAGCAGCAATACGCAAGTCAATACGACCGATATTTCATATTCAGAAACTGCGAAATGACGTTTATAGTTCATCACAGAACAGACTACAATCGTCTCTAGTACCTAAGCGCATAAAGTATACAATCGTGAGATATAGAAAACACAATCTTTCGCCAGCAAATGAACAAAGCTCTGTTACTTAGTTTTTAAAATTTTGAAGAAATAATGTTTTAACTTACAGCTGACTGTTGCTGTTCCTTGATATTTATTATTGAGATACATTATGAAACGAATAAGTGTTAATTGATAATATGATACTCTGTTTTTAAAGCAAAAATGTCACTGTTGCATCTGATAAATTTCGAATATGTGCGACAATATCATTTTAAATCAAAACCGAATACTAAAGTTTCTATGTATACAATGAAGCTGTACCTATGGTCAATAAATTAGAGTACATATTGGATAAATGCTGGGAATAGAGGCTATTTCGCAGTGTATATGTTGAACTTACAAAAGCTAGAGTACTATAAGGGCGTATCTCTCCGCCAACCAAGGCAACGTTAGCGAAAAATTCAAATTGGTTCTGAAACTATAATTTCCTTTTTATCAGCAACCAAATCTAGTCATTTGTACATTTTGATGATGATGATGATGATAATAATAGCTTTTGTAATTTTCTTGATGATCCGTTCATAACTTTTTGAGCTATACTGCTGACAAACATTCTGATAAACATTAATCAAACCACAAACAGACCAACTGATTATCGCCAACATTCGATGATATATGTCGTTGAACATTTCTAACAAATAAAGTAAATTTCATAAAGATCCGTTAATAACGTTTTGGAGTTATTTTGCTTACAAGCATAAAATCAAAAGCAATAATGCACAAACTGACAAACAAATCATCACATAAATTTGGTCATTTACTCTTTGTAATATTCTAAACAGCTCCTGTGAATTTAATAGAAATCCGTCCATATACTTTTTTTGAGTTATGATACTAAGAAAAAAAAGGGAGACAAACAAACGGTTGAACGTATCCTCACCAAAAGTTTATCATCTGCTACTCCTAAAATTCCTAACAATCCCGGTAAATTTAGTGAAGATCCGTTCATAATTTTAGGGAATCTTTGTGTCAGACAAAGAGACAGACAGTCAAACTCGACAAAAACATAACCTCCTTGGCGGAAGTAAAAATCTAACCCAAACTTTTTCTTTATCATAAAAAGATACTCTATTTTTTAAGAGCACAATCACGCGGCTTTATCTCCTAATTTTCGAAGAGAAAGAAAGGATAAATCTATTACTATAACAAACAAGCGAGTGGCTGTCCACCTACCCAGCCATCATTCCATTTCAGGCCGCCAGACCGGAGAAGCAAGTGCCAGCTACCCCGTCATTATCGCCATGGGGCTCAGTGCCTCTATAGGGTGCCTCAGTCCACGCCCACACCACCGTAGAATGCCCAGTGGACCTGTGGAGTACTTACAGGTTTGGACAATAGTCAGTCTATAAAATTTATCTAAAAGGAATTTTCTCTGAAAATAATACACAGCAGCTCCAGAAGCTGATATACTTACTCTTTCAACTTCTAGGGCGGCCAAAAATTGTGTTAGGATCGTAGTTTGTTAAGAAACATTTTGAGTGTCGATCTTGGCCATTACGTGGTAAATTTGTGTCTCAGTAGAGCTGTTGTTTAAGAGGAATTTGTGGCCCCGGCCCTGGGCCTGTCATTCGATGCTTTGCGGCCATTGTACCTACAAGTCTTTCCCAAATCTAGGGTGCGGTCGAGACATGTTGGAGTTACCGACGCAATTTTTGCGGCCTCGGTCCTACGACTATTTAAAAAATTGTAAGACCATCACTATTACAAACAAACTACAACACAGTCAGCAAGTTGACATGAGTGTGAAAATGGCAAGCAGAGTACTGGGATTCATCAACAGAAATTTTGAATACAAGTCCAAAGACATCATCATTCCCTTGTACAAGGCGTTAAGTGTGGCCACACTTAGAATTTGCTGTTCAATTCTGGTCGCCACATCTGTGTAAAGATATCGATAACATGGAAAGAGTCCAACGCAGGGCAAGGAAGGAAATCGTTACCTCAGCTGCGAAACAAGCCTATGAATGTCGCCTAAAGAAACTGGGTCTGATCTCTCTCGAGCAACGACAACTCAAGGGGCAACTAATAGGAACATTCAAGTATCTGAATGGCTTCAACGACGTACCTACAATGAGACACTTTGAAAGAGACCTCAATGATCGCTTGCGAAACAACGGGGAAAAACTCAAGCATAAAGCTCAAAGAACGACCTTAAGTCAGCAGTTATTTTCGTATTTCATAGTCAGCATTTGGAATAGACTCCCTTCTGATGTTGTTAGTGCAGTCAGTTAACGCGTTTAAAAATCGTCTTGACATACATACATTGGGAGAGACACCCCCCACAGCTAAGACCTCTTCCTCCAAGAGTCGCAAACACTGAACGGCCAAAGCTTCCGAGGCCACCTTATTCCGTCTTCTTCTTCTCTCTCCCGCTCCAACTACACAGTTTGACATCTCCAAGCTCCACATATCAGCGGCGGCTCTTGTTCGTGCTTGCGGGCATTCATACATTCTTCCCCCTTTTTTCTTTTTTCTTCAGTCCTCTATATCCTACTAACATTATGGCAATAGCTCATAAAGGGCCGGGGCGTAAGTTCCGGTGTCTCTTTGGGAATGGGCCTATTGGTTCGTCCACTGCCGCCTATCTAATCTAATCTTTTTGTACAGCAGCCGAGTCACTGGCAGTGCCCATCACTGCATATTAGTATGCAAATATACTGTATATATATATATATATTATTATTAATGAAGCCTACGGGTCAAGTGACTCAAGGCGGGACTTGAACTGGGGCCCCAAGTTTACAACGCTGATTCTATAGCACTGAGTAAATAAAACTATATAAAATGGAAAAACATACATTTGTGCAACTGGATGATCGTGTTCGCTAATTATAGCTATAGCCGGTCATTGTTAGCATATCCCACGAGCGCAAAGTCTTCACATTGTGACTAGTAAGACCGAGGCGACATCAAAAGACTTAACGAGAAAGTTTCAAGTGACCCTAATTGCAAGCGTATCGCATGTCGCTGACATTCCTGACTTCGCTCGGTACCCAGACGCACTCGGTGTTACTTGATATTGCTGAAATTTCTACTCACCGCCGCAGATCTTTTTTTTTTTAGGTTCTTTCCTGCATGCATACTCCGGTAAGCTAGGTTCGTGAACATGGTAAACATGAGCAGTTTTCTCTTCGGACTGCTTTTTTTTAAGAAAAGTTCTGCAATCAACAACTGGAGCGAAGGTCTTCATTTCCTCATGCGGTTCAACAGACCTGGGATGGTGCATTTCACAAAGCTAGACTCCGGTTGATCTATTTAGAAGTTAACTTCATATTACAGAGTTGTTCATTTACGTTTAATGTTTTTAATTCAAGGTATTCGACTGATGTAAGTACTCTAATATTCATTTAGGGTACACATCTGGTAACACCATTGTTTCCTTTTAACGAGAATACAGCACCTTGTGCACGCTAAATATTTCAATGGAAGTTTGGTGTATTGTTTATAGCATAATTTTATTTTGAGCTCCACTTAAAATGACAATTTTTAAAGTTATCATGTTCATATGAATTAAGTAATTTCTGCAATGAACTAAAGGGATAATTTGCATATGGGTATCTTGTCGCACCGTTTTAGATATTTATTTACTGACATTGAATATGACATTCTTCGAGAACCCTTTTTCCGTTTCACTACAGAATCCTGCCTATGGCAAAATTTCCTATTTTAAGATCTTGTATCGAAGACTAGCTTCATATCACAGAAGGTACGGTAATCAGAGCCTGGGTCTACTAGTAAAATTAGGCATCTTATAGGAAACAATAGTCGGTACTTCAGAGAGTGAGGCCACCCACAGTACCTACATTAGGCATCCAAGCGCTCAGGAAAGGTCCTCTTTAATTACCAACGGCCCAGAAAACGATCCGTTACCAATCCTTGGCAAGAATGACCCGGTTTACAGTTACGCAACATTTACGGTCCCGCCGGTGTCGAATTTTGTCGCCCTCTGCTGTGCGGTTTGGTGCCGGAGCTGGCGGTTCCTTTGCGGTCAGCCAACTGAAAGACGAGGGAAGTTACTCTACACCGCTGAGAGTAACGGTAAGCTGAAAAAGTAACTGTACTTATGCCAGAAATTAGCTTTCTTGAGAATATAGTTGCTACAGTTGTATTAGCCACAGATGAAGTTATAANGGCGGTTCCTTTGCGGTGAGCCAACTGAAAGACGAGGGAAGTTACTCTACACCGCTGAGAGTAACGGTAAGCTGAAAAAGTAACTGTACTTATGCCAGAAATTAGCTTTCTTGAGAATATAGTTGCTACAGTTGTAGGAGCCCCGAGGTGAAATTATAAATTCATGCTTAATTTCAGCGAAAGAAGTGTGGCGCGTCAAGGGAAAATGGCTCAGTTAAAAAAATATATATTTCTTGATAATCTGAACATAAGGGGATGCTGTAAAATTACGTTAATTTTTCATTATTAATTAGTGAGGGAGGAAAAAACCAAGAGCTACCGAGTTACAAACCATGTTGCCTCTTGGAAATGGTAACTAAGTGCTCAGGTGAGCGGAGGGAGAACTAACAAAATTATATGATGTGTGTATGTCTTGTGAAAAAATTTTGCAGTTTAGCTTACCGAAAAGAAAATGTAGAATCTTTTTCTTAAAAATGCAATGAATGAAGTTTTGCTAGCCGGGAGAGAACGTAGAGAATTTCAAAAACAAAAAAAATTGATAATAATGTAAATTGAGGCACATGCCACGAACCAATGCTCATTGTAAGTAGTACTATCAAAACTTTTGTCAGTACACGAAAAACTTCAGAGCACTGAAAATGAATCCTGTACTGCAATGAATCCTGCACACTAACCATCACAATTGCGTACGATTGTGTTCATATGTTGTCATAGAGGAAAGAAGTAACAACCAAAGTACTTCCTTCAGAGGACGCAGAGCTTATACTCTTGATGGCACGTGCTGTTAAAATTTAAATCTTAGTCGGCACGTGGCAGTAAGTAGCTGCAATGGCTGTAAGAAGTCGGTTAGGTGCCGTAGAAGACAGTACCAAGGAAACACGACTGGAGTAATACAGCTGCGGCTGGGGGTATAATGAGCATTTTTGGTGCCTTGTTTCACCATTATTGCCGAACAGTTGAAAAAAACAACTTTAGCAACTTTAAAACAACTTCATTCCCGATGGTAGAATGGCTTACTAACACCTGGCCCGAAGCCGATTCTTGACAGGGGAAGAAAGGGAATGAACCATTGAAATATTCCAAGATATTTTATAGTAATGACTATATATAGTTTGGGAAAGCATATGACTTGTTACTGGAATATAGCTGTTTACGTCGTCATCTAAATATATCTCACACTGGAAATTTCTTAGCAAATAATTTTGTTACGCAAAAATTGATAACAAATAACAATAAATAGGGTTAAGTTTAAGGATTAAGTTTGCTAAACAGGTGAAACACCTCAGCATTCTTGACCTACTGAATATTGACAATAAATTATCTAGCAGAAACAGAATATTTTTTTTTAATATCACTCGTAACTTGTCCCATCTAACTATTTTGTTCAGTTGAAAGTATTATGCGTACAAACTCCATATACTCGTACTCTGTAATGAATCTTGACGAGCTTGAAACGCCGTAACTTGCGTTACGAGACGTGGGATTACGGTACGTAGAAGAGCAGGTCTCTTGTTCAGTCATGGGCTTCTGAAACTGAGATAGGTATGTGAAGCAGAGGTGGATTTGCTGAAGTAGAAGAGGATATAATTCTGAAGCAGAGGTATAGTCTCTTGTGCAGAGTTTGCTGGGTTTCTGATGCAGAAGCGGGTTTCCGGAGCAAAGGCAGGTTTCTTGTGCACAAGTGGGTTGCTCGAGCTAACATTGATTTCTAGTACAGAGGTCGGGTTCTGGTGCACAGACGGGTTTCTAGAGCAAGAGTAGGTTTCTGGTACAGAGTAGGCTTCTAGAGAAAAGATTGGTTTCTTTTGCAGAGATGCGTTTCTGGAGTAAGGTGAATTTCTAGCGTAGACACGGGTTTCTGAAGAAGGAGTGGGTATCTGATTGAGAAATGGGATCCTGGAGATAAGGTGGGTTTGTGGTGCAATGATGAGTTCTGAAGCTGAGATGCGTTTCTGGTACAGAGATGTGTTGCTGGAGCAAGAATGTG
>LQNS02000141.1:28841988-28870080 GCA_001587735.2 Parhyale hawaiensis | reverse complement strand
TTTATCTCCATCCCTACGGTCTGCTGCACGCGTATTCTTATAAATGTGTTTTTTACCAAGTCCTCATTTGAATGCAATCAAGGCGCTAACATTTTTCTATTGCAAGTCATTACTGAGAATCACGACTTGTCTCTCAAATTATTTCCTTTGGCTGTGGCAGTTACGGTTGTTGGTTCGTTGCTAGTACTCCGTCGACAGCTGGCAGCTATAGCCAAGTCTAACTCCTTCAGTACTATTTTGCTGTTGTGTTATTTCCAGATATCGCTGTAACTGCTGCTGATCAAGAGCAGAACACTGCATGTATCTTTCTCTGGAAACTCTAATAGCATCTAAAGCAGTCAGTTCAGCGGTGTCACATCTCTTCAATATTGTTCGATGTTAGTTACAAGCAAAAAAAGAGTACATATACCCAAATGTCCATTCGTTACAAAGTTTTTTACCGTTTTGTGCTGATAGTGAAATTTCATGCATTTCTACAAACTTTGACACAGTACACAGTTGTGCTCTGGAAATAAATGTTTGCAGCAAAAAAATACTGCTTATAATAATACCGTTTAAAGGAATCCCGTGCTGCATAAATTAGTTATTAGGAGCTTAGAGCAAGTAACAAATATATTCTTTGAAAAGATGCCTAGCGATAAACTTGGCAGAACTGAGCTTAATTAGAGAAAAATGTTGCTCAAAAGGCTTTCAACAACAAAATTAAGCGAGCCATAAAAATTGATCTGACCCTTTATCTACTGCAACTCAACTCCCGCATTGGCTTATGATTTAAACATAGTATGATTTTACTGCTTTACTATTGATTTAGTAACAAGCCGAAAGTATCAATAGAGATATGTTGACTGTCGTACTTGCCTCTGAACTGCCAAGCGCTTTCTGAAGAAAGAACGGGCGCTGATATTGAGTGAGCAACAAACGTTCCCTGTTAAAATAATCTGGACCGCCCAAAAACTTAATATGAAATCAGCAACTATAGGGTGGCTAAAGGTCCTGTTAGGGTTGAGATTCGGAAAATTAAGTGCGGTCAGTAACCCAGGGGACACTGGCACCAAATGGAAAGTAATACGAATTAAATTCAATGCACGGACTGCATTTGTTCTAATTGTAGCAAACAAAGTAATGGGAGAGGGATAATAAAAAAACATAAATATTACTGCTGAGGCTAAAAAAAACAGGTTGTGCCAATATTTTTAGCGCTTGTAGTTAACAGTTTCGGTGCATAATATCGGTACGTCTAATATCGAGGCTACACCATATACAGTCGCACGCTCAACTTCCTCCGCGGACGTGCAGCTCGCACTTCGTTCATGTTGCCGTATCTATGCTTCCGACTTTTACTGCTATACATTCGCTAATCAAGTTGTGGACTCACAATTGTACAGTTTGGCCCTGGTAGAGAAACATTTTGTTCTAGCAAAATCATTCCCTGTGAGGAGTCTCTGCAGAAGGCGTACAGAAAGTTTTGGAAGTTGTGGGAAATATCCACTGGAAGGTTTCAGCATCAAGAACTCGCCCTGTTGTGATTCTTTCACATTTTGCCATAAAACGAGAAAAATCTGACTACTATAATCCGTACAAATTTTCAGCACTCAAAAGGTGCGTGTAACAGCAAGTGAGCTGGAGATAAGAATACATATTATAATGGAGCGACGTTGACCAAATGCTAGCCAGAATATATATTACACAATTAGTGAATGAGTTCTCTTGGAACTTACTCAAAAGAGGCTAGAACTCCTTCGGGCGTAAAACCATCAACCGCGGTGGGATCGAATTTCAACACCATCATTTATTATGGCCAGCTATCTCTAAAGTTTTGGCATTTTTCATATCTAGGCGAACCCACATGACTCTCTACAAAAAAAAAATATGAACAGTACTGAACTCCTCCCTCTTTCTGGGTGGACAGACAAATATATATATATATATATTTACTTAAATCTTCAACGAAAACATTATCACCTCTCTTCACTTCGCTCGCGGGTGATAAAGATGAACATGTATAAATCCTTGCTTTTTCGACTGTTAACTGTAATTAAATCTTAATAAGCTTCGTAGCTGTTTCTTTATTCAATGCAGCATGAACTGTAGAAGAATAGTGCGGTTGAGAGCTGTTTGGAGTTGAGTCTTAATAGTTTGATCTTAGGTAGCCTTAGTAGTCTTCCCAATAGCTTTATTTGACATAGGGTTCATAGCCTCTCCATCTGTCACTCTAAATTTTCTGAGTGATACTCTGACAAGAACAAGAATGTTGGCTATAGTTCACTTGCTGCAGGACTGAACTTGCCAGTGCTATAGAACTTCATATCGATTTCCTTAGTCATTAGTAGTAGTAGTCGTACTGTGGTAGCGATAAGACTCATGTTATTTACTAACAATACTCTTACTACCCCTTAAAGTAATAGATGAATGCTTCTTTACCGAGAAACTTTGCTAGGCTAATCATTCAAAATAACTTCAGAGCCTTGTGCTACCGCCCATGCGCGATTGCGGTAAACAAATGAAAGTTGTCATGGTTCTCCATTGGGACGTTGCTCTTGTGATGGTTCATTGAAGCCCTTAATAAATAGCTTCACTATTTACTAGAGCGCGACATGGAAACATTCAAAGTCAATTTGCATGGGAAATTGCCATCATTTGTCACTGACTATGAAACACATTGTTAATTGGTCCTTGCTTCGTGCGACTTTCCCTGTTGCCAGACACAACTGCTAGTGTTGCCATACGGAGCGATCAAGCGTTGTCACCTAAAAAATTACAAATTTCTCCGCTGCAGGGACCTGTCTACGCGTTTGGATTTTGAACGCGTTCACTCTTCCCACTGTTTTGTAGCGTCGTTCTCAGTTCAACTTTGTGTACTATACAAAAAGATATTAAAATGTTAGCCATCGAATAAGTGTCTTCGGGAAGTGCCACTTGGTAAGTTACGAATATCCCCTCAAGTTTGGAGTGGAACAAAACTGGGAAAACTGTGGTTTTTCTCTGTTGTTTCTACGGCACAGCAGCACATTCGGGCGAGTGGATGAGTGAAAGTGTTGACAAGACTAAAGTGTAGACCCGCCATAACATTTGTTGTTGCCACATAGCTACGCCGCGCAGTGTGCCATGTGGAGTAATTGACAACTGCCACGTAAGAAATGCAGGGTTGCAGCCGTGTCATTGACTGTTGCCATACAACGCCCCCACAGTGTTGCCATACGCAACAATCAAATGTCACGCCAGGCAAAAAGGAAACAAATTCAGTGTTACCATCTGCAACATGCTCTGTTAATTTTTTTTGCTTACAGCTTCAGTGTTGCCAAACAGAATACAATATTCCCCTAGAACAACGCTGCAGTGCTGCAGCACACGATGCTCGGTGTTGCATAGAGTGAATTCAAAAGTGATATACGATTTTATGCGCCAGTGTAGCTTGATTTTTCTGATGCTCTTCGTACCTTAGACTTACTATAAGCTCAGTGATAAACCTTAAGCATGGAAAAAGTGAAGAGTGCTACTGCTGTGATCCTTGCGCCAAGCTTAGAGCTTTTCCCATTGGTGTAGACGAGCCAGAAAATTTGAAAAGTTGTGAAAACAAAATGCCGTCTTATATACGATAGTAAAATTGGTTGGCTTAATTCGTTGCGGAAATTCACAACCCGCACCATAGCGAAACCCTAAGTGACAACAGTCTGCCAGGCACTGAGCCCGAACAGATGTTGCAGATACGGTAATATTCCAAAGCTGCGCCGATATGCGTCCTCGTTTCCTCTGCTTCGTTCAGCCAAGCTGCAGCAATATATATTATTCATTGGAGGCGGAAGAAGAGTTTGGAAGACTACACTGCCGTCAAATGTGGTATTATCAGTGAGGAAAACAACGTCTGCAATTCCAACTGACGTGAAACCTTCGCACATGGGCCTCACAGGATACTGTATTGATGCATGCTGTATATAGGAAAATGAAGTCGTCGTTAGGGTTGCTTGACTGACGGCTGAAATTGCCACATTGCCCAATTTTTGGGACATTAAAAATAAATTTGCTACGAGAAATAAAGATCTACTTTGGTCATCATTGGAATGAAATAGAGATGAATTATTATAAACGTTTTAAAACTATATTCTATGGATGTGCATTACAATGAAGTCTTCTATGCCCAGAATAGTCACGGCAAAAGGCTTAAGTGATGCTATTCCGGCAAAAAAAAATTGATGCTTAATAAAGGCAAAGGGTAAAGGCAGCGCGTGACCACATACCCCGAATGAGATATTGAATTCACCCGCACTAGTTCGTGCAGCAGATATGTTCCCTAATCCCCAGTGGAGTGCACGGCTGCAGTCGATCACGTATAGCAGATACCTCCGCAATAGAGTGAAAATACAACAACAGTGACGCCGCAAGCCAAGCATCACAAGATTTCATCTTGCTACTAGGAAGACGAACCCGCGAACTGCAACATGCAAACACAACACTACTGTAATATCCGGGTAAAGAGCACTACTGATCAAGAGTTAAACATTTCGAACCATCTTCATATAAATACCACAGACTAAACATGTCAGCAAAAACATGATGCACTGCAACAGCAAATACTAAAGCCAGAGGACGGCACTTGTCGGTTACTTCGATCATTACGCCAAGTTTCATTGCCCAGGTCTAATTGCCTGCTTATTTTTAGTGACTTTTGTTGAACCATAAACGTCTCTTGGAGGCTCTGGCCTCATGATCCGAGCAGCCTTGTTAGGGGCCCATAAAATGAGCCATGAGGCGCTGTTAACTTTGTGTCATGATGCCGACATGGGAACATGGTGTCGGCACCATGCGACAGGAGGTCGACATGACAACATGTCAGCACGGTACCATAGCTTTCTGGAACTAACATGGTAGCGTGGTGCAAACTGGGTTTCCTCGAACCGTTGTTGCTAGCATGATCATCATAGCCATGGCAGTATGATGTCAGTGTTGCATTTTGCTGCTGCAAGCTACATAGAGCTGTCATGTTAACGTCATGTCGACATTGGCTTGTGAAATTAAGCTTTCGAGGCCTGTCTTGTACCGAACATCAGACATAAGCACTTTCTTCAATCCGTTGAATGGAGTTTGAAGCTTTGGCTCTTCATCCACTAACTCTGAGACTGAAGAAAACTCAATCCTGCTCCGCAAAATAAATTTTGCATCTGTAATCGAGTCTCTTAGCTCCTAGAGGCAGCACTCGTCGGTCACTACTGCATGGATGTAAAAACTTGACACCTCGCGGCAACTCACAGTCCGCAGCATTACGCAACGTCACTCAACAAAAAAAGAGTATTGCAGAAAATAAGCCAAGGTACACTAGACACTCTTGACTGAGCTCCGAACGACACCGCGGACACACACGGTTTACTGTTACCGAGACGTCCTTGCTTTCGCTTCGCCTCTACGGGCTGTACTGTATATAGCTACAGATGCTCACCACAGCAAGATATTATTATAACAAGCAGGCGTAGTACATTTGTGGCCGATCTGACTGCAATATCATTACATGCTATTGCTTCTTTTGTCCTTTTCGCACTTTGTAAGTGCTTGACATTTCTTTGGAGCTCCAATCGAGCAGTACTTCACCAATACTGCTTAATTATATCAGATACACCATCTTAATTTGTTCACGTACACTTTGTAAGCTTCACACAGCTGTTGCTAGCGTACTCAGCAATCTCTTATGCATGCTCAGCCTGTGCCAACACACGATGCCCCTTGCCCGGCGCCATACGACGTACCTTCTGCAAACCGCCAACCCTCATATCATTCTTGACACACATCCACTCCATAACTTCCTCGCCAGAAAGTTATACTCGTATGTGCACATCCTATTCACCATGTGGTAACCTGACGAACATCACCACTATGCGCCGTCATAATGAACGAACAGTACTGCCACTAATGGGGCCAGTATGCTTTGCACTAAAAAGTTTCAAGTTTAAGGAGTAATAATATTACCATCCTAAGCCGCATACTGTAACTTCAGCTGCTTCATCTTGCCCTCAAAACGATATGTTTCTTGGGGAGACATTTTACAATTTTCTGTAAATCGGGCTACTCAGACGCCCACGTTGTATGAACACCACTCTATTTACGTATATGCGCACCTTCTTATATTCACAAGTACCCCGGTCTACCCAACCCTCGTGTCTCGCACACACCCGAACAGCACGTGCAATCAGATAAGAGTGTATCAGTAGCTGTGGCGAGGTATCAGCGAGGGGATCTGCCACAGTGTCCCCCACGCTGCACCTGGAGCACTGACTCCATAATGTTCTTTTCATGTCAGTAAGGGCGGAAAATCAGCGGGCTATTCAGAACGGCTTGTCTTTGAGCAAAGTACAATCAGCGTCCATGAACGTGCATCGTTCATAAGTACGTCTTTGATAAACTACCCTAAATGTAGAGTCTTGACATACTTTCTACGAAACCGAGACTGTTAGGAGTAAGCACAAAGTATGGAAAAGTTCATCTCTAGTTAGTTACTAGTACTGTATAAGTTTAAGGACTTTTTGCATCTTTCATGGCGTATTATTAAGCATTATTACAATTATCATACCAACAAGAGACCTAACTTTCGGGTCATTTTGCAATACATAGACATCGAGCCCTGACTATCTTTCATAAGCATTGCATAACCCATATATCGATCCAAGAATGTAAAGTTATAGGTAAAATCAGCTTAACCACGCACCTAAACCAGGAAAAATAAATGCACTAATTTGTACTGCGTATAATATCCTACTGGGTCTAGAAGTGTGCTCGACTGCAGTCGATCACATGGAGTTTAATCAGAATTATGGCGTCAAGTACGGAAGATTCGAATGACAACTGAGATCCTCAGATTTTGCTGTCGCCGATAGGTCAGAGTCCTCGCAGTGGACTGTGAACGACAGAAGCACTGAGGATGTACTCCCGAACATCGCAGAACTCCTTCTCATTGGCTAAGAAGCGAACATTGTACCCGAGGCAGTGAGTAAGGCCTACTTGCACTACCACTGTGTGTAGCGTGAGAAAAACGAAAAGGAAAAACGGAAAGGATAATTCTATAAATTTCATTTGGATTTAGTCGTTATATCAATAAGCCTTGCAGATACTTGATGCTTTTTGCGCCTTGATATAGACATAAATTGTTTTTCGTATACAAGAGTCTTCGTTAGATAAAAGTCATCTCGTTTTCAGACACTAAAATATTTACGTTCAAATTTTTCTAGTGTCAGGCATCCGATATCTGTACTTTCGATCCAACAGTACATCATGTCAAAACCTAAAGCTAAATATTTCTTGAACTTTTATGAAAAAAAAATTCATAAAACTAAGTGACTCATAAAACTAGTACTAAGGATAAATTTGATCAGGCGGCGAAACTAAGCCATCGGGGTTTAACTTGTCCGGAACTTCATCCCTGGCAGGTGCGCTGACTTCGACCCGCTAATTCGAGTTTCAGATGTTGACCCGCCATTGCTTATTTGTGATACTTCCAAGAGCTCAATCGTACTTCGCAAAATGGAGTTTTCAGCGAGCTAAACAGAATCGGTGGCTTTTAACACCTGCAATACGACTGAAAGTGAAAAACTAAAGTTTCTTATTGAACTTCCGAACAAGTTAAATCGAACAGGCAAGGTTTAAAGCGACTTTGATGCCCCATGCGAAAGCGTCCCAAAGAGTTCGTTTAACTGGGTCGTCAAAGTCAATCTAAGGCCGTGTTCACACGACCCTCAACATAACGTGTTCAGTCAAAGTGATGGACGCGGAGAGTTCATTTGATGGAAGCAGTTGCAGCAAATGCGGGAGACGGAAGGATGAAGCACGTCCCTATTATGAACGAGCCGCGTCATTTAAGTGCAGTAAATAGAACCTATAAATACTGAATTTATCGTCTATCGCGTTTTCAAATCATGAAAAAGTAGACAAAAATGATTTTTACCGTCATTTAACGATCAGAATCACTGTATTCCCGTTTAGCACAAGAAAACTAGTTTAGCTGAAAATCTTGCACGAAGAACACTAACGCCATGTTTAAGTTGACAGCGAAGTGATTGCTGCGCGCTGATTTCACTTTTATCGGTTTATCATGCCAAAAATAGTTTCAAAATAGGCTGTTCTTATCAAAATCAGGCTATAAGATTGTGGGATATGAATGTGACTTCACACCCACGTGAAATATAAACGAAAATGTAAAGAAACTATATCATAGCTGAACGCGCGGCGTCATTCATTTGAATGAAGAACACTTTTACAAGTGGACAGCGACAGAAGAAGTTGACTGACGGGTTGTGTTCATTTTCATGACTGAACGCGTTACGATGAGGGGCGTGTAAACACGGCCTAAGCCAGACCATTTTGAAATGACCTGTTTCAACTGCAGACAGAAGCCTTGGCTTCGTCATTTTGAATTGTATAACAGGAGTTAGAATCAACCCAATAATAATGCTTAGAAGACAGAAAACTACATTTTACGGTATAAGGTTGACTTTTTGGAAGTACTACAGGTGAACGATTAAAGGCCATCGCCTGAATCTCGAATAAGCGGATCACAACTAGTGCAGCTGTTCGAAGTTTCCGACAAGTAAAGCCAGGACGGTAGAATTTCGGTTCTCAAACGAACGTGCCCTTACTGCTTCTTAAGCTTATCACCTCATAAGTACTGCGATAAGTTTCACGAGCAGCGACAAGGAAAAGATCAAATTCTTGCCGAAAAGTATCATTGGACACTCATTAAAGTAGCTGACTCATATTTGATAATCGTACAGTGACAACTATTCTAAGCATTCACTAGAACTAGCTTAAAAATCAAGGAGTTGCCTGAAATTTGCGAACAGTTTTACTAGGACACACTCGAATGAGCTGCAAAATTAAGCCTTTTAGGCTTGACTTCTCCGAAACTTCGGAAAGTTATTGTCTCTCCATTGATTGAAGTTTCAGGAGCTGACCCTTAATCGATTACATGTGGGTATCCCAAGAACTGCATCTTAATACGTTGAATGGAGCTTTCAGTCGCCTCAACATAATCGGCTTGCTTCTCACACCTGCAACACGATTCAAATTGGAGAAGTCAAAGTTCCTGTCAGCAGTTCCGAATAAGTCAAGTCGGATGGGCTTGGCTTAGATAATATTTTACGGTCCAGTCGCACGCACCCCTTGTTAATTTTTACTAGGTGGAGCCTGTGGACATCTGACAGAACAAAAGTATTGTTCTTCAGTGATATCGCAGACCAGTATTGTCCTAATTTGCCCCTAACTAAAACTGGAATACCTGTTGACATTCTACAGAACAAAGTAATTATTCCTCAATTTTGAAGCCCTTGTTGCCGTATCATCCATACGAAGTGTGCAAAATGTTCCAAGTCAGGCAGTGAATCTTTCCCTAAGATCTGCAAGCAGTAGCAGCATAAATTTGAACTTGACTCCTCCTGCTATCGGTCCCTAACAAAGTCGTATCAAGGATTCCTCAAGGAGACTCTAATGTTCCCTATTTATTACTGATGAAAGCGTTACGGTCGTACTAAGTAACTGACTAACGGAGGGATAAGTTGAATTATAGAATAGATTCGTACTGGTCAGAATTGGAACTTTTCTGGTGTTCTAGAGCACAGTATTCTGTGCATAGGCAAATAAAAATTAAAAACGCCATGAAACCTCTTCCCTAAGAAATATGTAAATCAAATATCGGTTCACTGACAAATGCGACGAAATCCCCACAAACTTTACCGAAATACAAAGCTCCGTCCGCGTCGCATTATTTTTTCTAACAATCGGCTGGAAGGTGATGTTGGTTGTTTGAGAGTGGGGATCATAGAATTCGAAGAAGCTTTGGGTCTCTCTGACAGCAAGGACCTTCCTCAAATAAATAACACAAGTTGCTTAATGCACAACAACACTAATCCACAAGAACCAGAGCTCCACTCCTGCAAGGTCTTGAGCCGCTTGACGATGAACAAATCCAGTAAGTTATTGTCTATACTTTGTATGGACACGCGATGTAAGGAAATACCAATTGGCATCATTAAAACCTAGTTGATCCTTCAGCTTAATGTTAAACATGACGAAGTTCAACAGGCAGATGCGTCCCTGAGGTGACCTGGTAATTGATATTCAGCGCTTGTCTGAACAAACCACTTAGGGGCAGTCTGCATAATTTAATGGTGTTATCAGATCCCAACAGACGCCGGCTTCGATCTTAACCAGGTCCATGGATCCCGCCTAATATATCAAGTTTGATGGCCTATAAACCTACCTCTAACCAGTCCGATTCATTTTAAATTGAGGTGGTGTGCAGTCAACGGATAAGCGATATTTCGTGTTTGAGAGATCATCGTTTGCGTAGCGTCGTATGGTGTGCTTATTAAGGTCAGGTCACATCTATAGGACATCTAAGTTGCGGAAAAGTGGCATCACGAGAGAATGGTGCAAAATTCTGTAACATGAGATGGACGGCAAAATGCTTGACTTCGATCTGGTAAGTAACAATGCAGGAGAATCAATCATCAGTCAGACTTGTAAAAAAAAGAATTATACTTTGTATAAAAGTAATACGCTGTCCGTGTCTTCAAAATGGCTATGACGTACAGTGTATGCTAACGTAAGCTTTCCACTCTGTCGCTCAGGAACTTTTAAAAACAACCTTTCACCTATGTTAGACTTAAAAATTAGAATGTAGTAGAATGGATACTGGAAAATCGTGTTAAAAATGAATTTGTCTCTACAGCTAAGAATTTGAAACTTGTAATTGAAAGTGGGTACGCGAACACTGGACTTACTACAGACCGCGATTCTCGACCTGGAGCAGCCAAATTTTGCACAAGTAGTGCTACTAGGGATGCTATTTACATCGATCATTAGCAATCATCATCCAGTTTTGTGAAACACTAAACTGAACACCACGCTTCTGTTTAGGTTTCTATCTTATAACGCATCGGATGAAGTTATACGTATTTCAATTGCTTACAAATTATGCCGTATACTTTTACGTAAGTTTATGAACACCAAAAAATTATTTGCCTGCTCCTTTAGAAGTGTTTATTGAGCTCACTAAGCACTTCCATAAGTCGACAAATAACCTTAGAATGAGACATGTAGGAACGTAAATGTTTCTTATGGAGGTTGTCTGAAGAAACTTCCTTCTTGGGAAGGGATAACTTCTCGTTTTTATTTCCAAGGCAAAGGTTGTTTCCAGGTAGTAAATATGTCACATATCAGTTTGTAGTCCATCCAAAGGCAGAAGTATGAGACATAGAATTAATCAATTAAACTGTATATCAGTACGACGCAGTGGATCAATTAATCAATTGCATAGAAATATGCTGTTCTGGATTGGTAATAAATTACTCAACGGTACAATGCATTGGCTTAATTATTTAATTGAACTACTTTGCAGGATATTACTTAACGTATGAAAATAAGGGCAACAGTGCAACTTTACATTAAAAATTCTTACTGAGCACTTTTTGATCCAGCCTATTGAAAGAAGTTTGAAAATTAAATTAATTAGTTGACTTCAATTAAGGATGTCAATAATTCATGAAAGCAGAGAACAAAAAGCATTTCAAAGTACCTCATATCTTGTAAATACCAAACATATTTTTTCCAGTTAGATGGAAAAAATATTAGACACCGTGGTTTCATGTCCAGGGTGTGAGCAACCCATGGATTTGAGGAAGAAATTATATATTAAAATATTACTTACTTACAGCAACTTTCATCAAAATATATATGGCTGGTCCATTTGTACTAAATTTAACACGTCGATTCATTAGTCAAATGCGTGCTTAGGAAGTGAGTAACTCATGAAACCAGAGAAGAAATTGCCATTGAATGACCTTAGTTTATTAAAGTAACTTCATTACAAACCTGTAGCAATCACTCTTTGATTCAGCCGATTGAAGGGGGTTTGACACATGAGATTAATTAGTCAATTGCATGTTTAGGGCGTCAAGTAACTCATGAAACCAGAGAAGCAGAAGGCGCTTGAAGAGGCTCCGGTACCCGGAGGAGGGAGGGAAGAAGTCAGTCCGGCACAAAGATCTCTCCGGCAGATATCATTAGGGAAGGATGTCGCGATGCGACTCGGGGTAATAGCAATCATAGCCTTACAAAGCCTCCATTCACCTTTAATTGATACTGTCCAAGGTATCTGAGCTGCTCATCTCAGGTCTTATGTCTCCGGTCCAGTTGCTATAGACATCCTCAGTTTAAAAAAATACACCCAAACACCAGATCGAAGAAGCTTGAAAAGATTATTCCACTTTAAATAAGCGTTCCGGTCTGACGGTTGGTTGGTTAGACAAGTGCTCTTTCCTATAGGCACTCTTCTAAAGACGACGAATGAGAGTAACTGTTTACATTCGGAGAAACGCATCATTTATTGTTAAGAAAGAGCGAGCGATTCAGTCAAGGGAACAAAAAAAAGGCTTTACACACATAATAAACTTTTGCTTCTGAGAGTTTATGGTACTAAATGTTGTAAATGTAGTACACATTTAGGTACGTATCAAAGTATTCTTCACGCTTTAGAAAAAACATTTATGTATATGGAATCATGCATTAAATGGTATACTTAGATATATGCCTGCATTTATGTAAATCTACAGAAATATTGGTTAGCTCCACACGCACGTTTCACGAACACATGTGAACAATTTCGACATAATAATAATATACAGTATACCTAGAATGATGTTAATGGAAAATGCTCTCAAACCCTTAAAGAGGTATGGAGAGTTGGCTGAGTTTGTTCTTCAGCAGTTTTTATCAACAATATTAAACAGTTCACGTTATTTTTACTCGCATTATCTAAAACCTGAAGCTCCTGTTTTTCCCCCTTTTTTGTGTTGATAATTGTTCTCGAATCTCCTATCCCAAGAGAAAACTGTGTACCAGTAAATTTATCTTAACCTTCTGAAAGCAAACTTTAATTATACTCCAATATAAAACTTATCTCTTTGAAGTGAAGATAAACTTGCCATTTTCGAAATTTTTCTGTGCATATCATTTCATTTGTTGATAAATATTTCTTTTGCTGATTTGCCTGATTCAGTGTCTTCTTGCAATATTCTTACGCTGCATTTTTTTATTTTTTGTACAATTGACCAAGAGGTTACTCAGGCTGTTTTTGCGTTTTTCTGTCAGACAATTGACTATGAAAAACTAAACGAACTTTCTATGTTTCCTAATAGCTTTAGATTAGAAAGCACCCCAAAAGTTTCGTTTTCTAATACAAAACAACAGCAATAATAATAAGTATATACAGCGTTTGACTACAGCAACATAAGGTTTTCTTCTCAACCTAATACAGTACAAGCTATCGAGATACGTACCTATGCATTAAATGACACCCTCGTCTACCTGTTTTTATTTACAAATTATTTTTGTAGGCTGCGAGCTGAATGTGATCTAAGGCTACAGCACATATGAAAATTTCTCAAATCATCATTGACGTTATCCATCGAATTACATTCATTTTATAGTAAGCGTAAATTCTAACCAATAATCTAGAAGTGTCTGCTCATGAAAGCCTATGTATAACGATATAACAATCACCTTCTTTGAAAGCTTGTTAGTTCTACCTAGAGTTCCTAGAACTTGTCACTGAAGTTGACCTGGATAACGTCCCGAGTCTCTTATTTCTACACATTCCTACTGTATAGAGAAATCTTACTGCCACGTCTCTTAAAATTAACTAGTCCATCCTTCCTAAATTACTGAAATGACCCTACAAGTCTTTTATGTCGACTGTTTCTGTGAATTTTTACAGCTATGCGTGCCCCTGAAAGCCTGCCTATTATTTGTCCTATCGTAGCGTCTGCGAACGCATATCAAGCCTACCCTCCTAAAGCCAAGCCCCTAAAGGCTTACTATGTCCCCTATTCCTACATAGTTTTACTTTAGCGCCCCTGAAAGCGTGCCGAGAGCACCCAGCCTATCCGCTCCAGCACGGAGTTGGCCAGGAGCCTCCCCAAGAATGCCGAAGAACAGGACTTTGGCATGCAGAACCAAAGAAGCTCATGTCCCTTGTCTGCAGCATCGCAGTTAGCTCTCATCCCCGTGGTCGTGGATCAGGCCGAACACCTACAATGCCAGATAGTGTCTGATTTGTGCGTTTCGAAACAAAGCGGCAGTCGCTTCAAGCCCCGCTAGATGTCGCTTTACCTGACACTCTTCCCAGCTTCGCATAAACAAAGCTTTTGTTAGCCTTGGCTTTGGGTGCGCCATCTAGCGTCCAATGAATGCTGCTCATCTGGGTGGAGATCCAGCGACAAAACTATCGTTGGCTAACTTGAGTGAGAGGCTGAGTTTAATGCCATTGCAGAATGATGCTCTGCGATAAAATAGAGCTATCGGTGCTAGGAAATACATCGACTAGAAGGAATAATCTTAGAACAGGAATGCATGATATTGCCACATTATAAACTAAGGTAATTGATCACATAATGGGTGATAAAATTGTATTATCGGGTTTAGAAAACACATTAACAATAAAAACTAATGGAAGGATAGAATAACATAAACATGTAATGAAATATGTAGAAGCATCAGTATTCTAGTAAATTCTATTTATTTCATATGCACGATAGGTAACTTTTACTTTAGAACGATATTACTATTGCTTCAATAAATTTCTTTCTGATCTTTTTTCAATAAACTCTATTAAAAATGCTTCAAGGTTTTTCGTAGCATAATAATCCGTAAAAGACTCCAGCAGCTTGAAACCTCATTGAATAGGGAAAAAGTATTGAAAGTGTCTCTGCGGTTGTCAAAGTAGGTTGTACAGCCCGGCCTCCCCCCCCCCCATCGGAGGGATAGCATACCTGAAGAGGTGATGAGGTCGAAAGGGGCGGTGGGGGTTTGACGGCGAAAGCGGAGAGGGGGATTCGAAGCTTTGATAAATATTGAATCTCTAGCAAAGTATGAAAACAGGTACGGTTATCTGTATAAGGGAGAGAGGGGGGTAATAGAAAGAATCAGCTTCTCTCAGGCCAGCTGTAAACCACTTAAAAAAATCAAGAATACATAATTGCTGTCACACTCTTCCTGCACTAATAGTATACAACCATTTCTTCTGTATTTTACAAGCTGTAAAACATCATCTTTCTGAGCACTTCTTCGACCTGTATTCGTGCATCTATTTCCAGCTTCATGTGACCAAATATACAAGAATGCCCTGTAATAATTCCCATTCGTCACGGCCTGAAGCATCGCACACCTCGACCAAGCCTTTGTCACTATCTTCGATTTCGGATTACTGCTGACGAATAGACCAATTGCTGGTGGCATTTGCACTATCCTCGGCGAGAGTCGTCCCTTTGGGTTCTTTCATTTTCTGCTCCACACCAACCGACGCTGCAGCTTTACACATATTCTGAACAACTGTTCATGTGTGCTGCACGGAAAATTGACATACAGGACAGGTGAGTTGAAATAACCAAGGTATGCACTATATATATTGCAGTACTCTGTAGCAAAGCGAAATCGGTACTGTCTAGGTACTCTAGGTATGGCACGCAAACAGGTATGGCACGCAAACGGCCGCGTACAACAGTTTTCAGCCGTATCAATGATATAATAACAATATGACTTGTACCTAAATGTGATCCAAAGTGACCAGTCCAACTCCATCCAAACAACGAAGCACACCCGCCATGACAGAGTCTGTCAAAGAATGAAGCACACCCGCCATGACAGAGTCTGTCAAAGAATGAAGCACACCCGCCATGACAGAGTCTGTCAAAGAACGAAGCACACCCGCCATGACAGAGTCTGTCAAAGAACGAAGAACACCCGCCATGACAGAGTCTGTCAAAAAAGCTCCTGTTCGCTGGTCAGGGAAAAACAATCGCGCCCAAAACTTTAAATACTGAGGCTTTTCTGCCATCAGGATATTACTCTCAGGTTTATCACGTGACAGGAAACTTCTATTTACCCTCTTAGGGCAGAAAATTATTAGCGACGATCTCAGCCCTATGGACCAAAAAAGCCTCATATTGACATGATTGTAAGAACAGTGATCGTGCTCTTTGGCCTAGATGACAAGAAAATAATATTACAGCTGTGCTAACTAAGAACAGGGCTGCTGCTCGTAAGGCCTACAAGCAATAACTTGAAAGTAAATGGATCAGGATAACTGGCCTCAATGCTGCTAAAAACGGTCTTTATTAAGTGGTCCTTGAAGAGAAAATCAAAAAAATATGAAAGACTGCAAAATAGCCAATCCCAGCTTTGCTCTTTGAATCACATTATTACTAGAGGCGCTCGTCGTGATGACCAATAGCTTCCAGGTCAACGGACAGGTAACTTACAAGAATGCATACAGACTCCCGGGAGCTCTGCGCGTGTATCGATCAGACGCGTTATTCCCACTTATTCAGTACAGTTCCTTCTTTCTCAGTTATCATTTTGATTATTGCAGTACATAGAACTTTTTCCTTACTCTTCATTCCGCCTCCTCTTTTATGGTAAATTCCGTTTTCTCCCTTGCAAATAAATTTCGCCTATCCCACACTACCCGCGGAACTATCACACTGAAGAAGCGTCTCAGTTACTGAAAATCAACTCAAGCTGCGATTGGCTGGAAAAGAAGCGCGTCCATTGGCCGCAGCAAGAGGCGCTCTCCGTGTCTGCAGGCCTGATAGATGTGGTAATTATGAGGCGGGTGACAGCTTATGTCTTAGCCTAATTGCAATTTATTGATTCCCTGAGAACACGACATTTTGTGGAGGAGCCGCCGCAGCGTCCGTTTGGTCGGTCCATGCGAACGAGTTGTGAGGCAGCAAATGTACGAGCTGCCGGGGAGTTATACACGAGCGAGCGGCTCGTTATACGAGCGTGGTGCACGGAATGAGGAGCGCAGGAGCCTGTTCTGCAGGCCCTGAACGAGTTGCGAAGCAGCGAATGTATGCGCTGCAGAGGAGACGTGCATGAATTATGAGGGGACCATTGAGCAGGAAATTGGGGGAGAACAAGTGCATCTAGGAGGCAGCTTATCACGAAGTGAACAAGTTACAAAGCAGCAAATGCATATAAGTACGGGCTGCTAAGGAAATGGGCACGAGTTGCAGGGCGTTATAAATACCAGAGTTGTACACGAAATGAGCAGCTAGCTAGTATGGACGGCAGTTTCGTGCCAATTTACAACTCACTGAGGCACGAGTGTGTACGAGTGTTGAGGACGAGCTGCGGCAGCTCGAGTTCTATTAATGCGAAAGGCTTACGAAGGCCTCGAATGTCTACGTCCTCCTCATGGCACGCAGTGGCTGCATGGTTAAAAGCGTTGTCTCGCTTATTGTCCTAATATCAGACGTTCGGCTCTAAGGAAGAAGCGAATTTTTGATGTTCAGAAATACAACATTAAAGCATCTGCCATTCGTAGTCCACTGTGAGGACAATGACCTAACGAGCAGTGGGAACGGCCGGAGAGGTCGCAGTTGTCAAACGAGTCTTCCGCCTTTGACGCCACAGTTCCGATCATTTATGATCGACTGCAGTCGTGCACTACTCAGAGCCCTAGCCGGCATTTCTTTGGAACATGAAGCAGTGCGTGTATGCTTCCCAGTACTAACAGGGGTTGTGAGGTGAGGGCAACATTACCTTATGCCTTCAATACGCACGCCAACCAGCCTCAAGTTCCTGGACCCAATCATGAGTAGTTGGACCGTAAGTTAAGATTAAATTGCAGGATTTTATCCCTAACCGATTACAAATCAAATAAATACGAATGTAGTCCTGGACCAGTTAAAGCTAACCTTATTAAAGTGTGTCGACCGTAGGGTGAGAATCGAAGACGTAGGCATAATCACTAGCGGAAACCAGTACACGGCATGGGTCGCGATAAAACAACCAGAAAGCATGCACGCCCCATAACTATGGTTCTCTATATTTTGGTTGTTTATTGCAAATCAGCTTGTACTTTTATTTCAGCTAATATAATTAACACAGTAAAACGGTAGAATGACGTTTATTATTAGAGTGAGTCATATATTGAATGTGATTACATCATACACTGGTATCTGCTGAACACTGATCTAAATCATAGTTGCTTTGTATAATTGCCACGAACTGGAGGATAAGAAGTGAAGCCATGATCCAATGCCATTCTTTCATTAGGGCGGAAACTTGTACTGTTTTGTATCTACCGTAAGGAAAAACAGGAATTGCTTCATCTCGATCGCATTCCTTCTATTTCTGATAAATCCTTGGTAGCTGAAAATTACTTTTATTTTGGACTTTATCACTCCTTAGGACGAATGTTGGCTTGGTGCTGTACACGAGTTGCCAAAGGAGATACTGGCCTCCTCACAACTTTCGATAAGTTCGAATCAATATAAAAAATGAAAGAGGCGAATGCTGTGCAACCTCAGTAGCAGAAACATGACCACCAGCACCAACACTCACAAGAGGGCTGCCGACCCAAGTTCTTTTACCTTAACTTCCGACGCCTAGGAAAACTATAGTACCCGAAGGAACCCAGACTATACCGCTCTTAGTGACCCACTCCTTGTTAGTAAGTCATGTGCCTGATCAATAAATTAAAAAAAAATCTAATCGGTACGATCACACAAAAAAAACTGCTTGTGCAGGATGAAGCAAAGGAATGCAGTTATTAATAAGCAATACAAATTTATGAGCATAGGCCTAGGTGGGAGGTAATAGTGATCACTTTTAGATTATTTTGGCCTTGTAATGTTCAATGGTTATCCCCTCTGATCTACGCGAACATGTATTCTTGCTGATAAATACATCTTTTGGTCTATATTGAACAGCTTGTTTTTGTTTCGGGCTTATAGCTTAATTAGCACACAATTTATTGAATTTTCATTGATCCCCAGTATGAGCTTTTTATGATTTTCGAATAGGCTACAAAGTATAGTAGTGTTTGATACAGGAATATAATAAGAGTGCGCTTCTTTATTATTGACATGTGCAGCACGCAGGAGCGCACGTAAGCACGCACGCACCACGCTTGCACGCAACAATGAGACAGCCCGAGGCGACTCAATTACGGACAAAGTCCCAGTGTAGACTTTGTCCCCGCCCGTGAGAATTTCTAACGGCAATCTTGTCCTTGTTGTCGGCACCAAATTGCTCCACTGCGGCATAATTGTCAACATTTCTGAGCGGACTTTGTGTGCAGAACGGACAGCATCAAAAGGGGAAACAAGGCCGTGTATCGGTATTTTGATTTTGAAACCCTATTTCGATTTAAAAGTCTTGAATGTCTTCAACGTCTACCATTTACACTTTAAGTTGCTCTTTAAATAAAGCGCCAGAAAACTTCTCGTGATTTTTTTTTTTTTTTGCTTCTCTACTATATTAATAGGTGCTTGAGCCTGCTGATTTTTCAATTACTGACTTTATCTTAGGACAAATAGGATTAAGGACAGTACAACATTGCTTGATTCAGCTCCTAAAGCCTCAAGGTAAAAAAGGCCGGAGGTGTATTACACAGACCTAAGACCATTTTAATTTTTATAGCCCACTGAAAGTGGCCGCTGATGCCCACCTTTGCAAAATTATGTACCTCCACGTAGAAATTTGAGCTACTGTGCGTCGAGGCTAAGTTCGAAAGTTCCCCTTCGTCGACTATCTGCCAGAGCAAAGTTTCTCTACACCACTACGTCTACGTCTTGTCTACGTCTACAAAATTAAGCCCTCACAAAAACAATAAAGGTTTACACTGCTGGTTTTTCCATTGCTCGGCTCATTGTAGCCAGTCAGATACCAGTTCTTCATTATTACTTAAGCTCTAATGTCCAAAAGCATTACCAAGATCATTACAACTTTCCAGCCATTGGCTCAAGCTTTGATAAGGACACGATTGTAGTCATGCATTGATTTACAGCTACTTTCAGTTTAATTACTCCACTGCCAACATTAAGTAAAAAACATATAGTTCATTTTTCATTATTTTATGTGTCATGGTCAACAAAAACTGAGTCAGTAATTTATTATTTTATCTCTAGCGTGGCAATAATCCCTGTGTCATCACCTCTTATTTATTTTCTTACGTATGTACAGCAACAATTCAGTCATCTCCTATAGCTACTAGGTCATCAAGTATCATTTCATCGCTGATGTTCAGTAACAACTCTGTTCCCTCCTCTTATCAATGTATTTTTTCTCAAACGTACAATAATAATTCGGTTATCAAAGAATACTCCATCTCAGATGTACAATAACAATTCAATCACAAAGTAATTATTTCATCTCTGCCGTACTTGAAGTTACCAATAGTTTCACAACATTCCAACTATTCCAGACGCACATCACAGACCAGGCGCTCTGCGACCTCCTGTAGACCAGGTCCCGTGCCCTACAAAGGTAATGTATCACGACTTTTATGATAATTTATCGACAATTGCATCAAGTCCAATACTTGGGATTATGTGCGTATTTCCGATGGTAAGCGGGCGTGCGCATGTCACAATATCGGGCCCTGCATGGGGCGCCGCAATGGGCATACCGTACCAGACATGGGATGGTATCTGCCCCAAATGCTGACAACGCGCTGGAAAAACATCTGGGAGCGAAAATACGGAAAAAACACTACAAAAAAAAAACGGAACACGCTTTAGCACAATTTTTTGTGTATTGTGCATTACCGAAAGTCCGTAGTCAAGTTTTTTAGGTGTTTATGGGTAAACACATACAAAGTAAATAACTGTAAACAAGTGCAAAACGTAAAAAAATGTAAAGGCATTTTTTGCGTTGGAATATCAGTATACTACCGAAATGCAAGTCACGTATCTAGCACCACAATTGTATAAGTTTAAGAAGAAACGCAAGCAAGATACAACAGAACAAGTTTATGGCGAATACATTGCAATTTAAGCTACTTTGAGCAATCGGAAAAATCTTTTTGACTGATAGCGTAATCAAACTCATACACAATTTAGGAGATGCAACATAGTGTATATCTGAACAAAACTGCTGATAACAGCGGGTATAATTTGAAAAGAACAAAAAATTATTGATATAAGTGTCGACTTGTCCGGTTTCTAGACCATCTTTCTAAAAATTGTACGTTGAATCAGCCAAACACAAACTTCTTACCTGAAAGATGGAACAAGTTTTCAGATACTAAGGTGCAAAAATTTCTGCTTCCTCGTGAGTTATGTAAACACGCACTGAGACGAAATCAGAAGGAAATAGAGCTATATTGAACAGATAATTTTATTATACTGCAGTTGGAAAAGATAACATACCTAGATGTACCCAGACACTATAGCCGCAGATGATATTACACGAAAGTGTGAATACATACACAAATATAGCCCATAATATTGGGTGACCAGGTATAAACAGATGGCACCACAGATGATATGTGTAAACTTCTTGCCTGAAATGGCCGACGCCAACGAGCGAAGACAGTATATCTCACCGAACTGATGAGTATATAAGAATGAACAACCCCATAAAATATACAGTATCTGCATATTACAATGATTATTGCTGTCTTTGACAGCCACTTGCACATTGGTAACTATTTTCATAAATATCGTTGAAGAATATGATTGCAATAATCAATGTAACAGTAAAATTTCATATTACTAAGATCAAATTCACTTTTCCATTGCTTCTGAACCCTAAAAGTTGTTTTTCGTATTCACGAAGCCACAGAACTATGACTATCTGTAAAGGATAGTCTTGAGAAATACTGCCTGCTTGAACGGCTATTTACGTGGCATGAAATTGATCTACACAGATTTCGATTTCATACAGCAATTTCCGCTGCATGATAAGAGTGTTATTCTTACTTGCATCGCAGAACAAATATTATTTTTCTTCCGCATATGTACCGAAGCTGTAGAAAAGCATCATGACTCCATATTCAGGAGGCACGGAAGAAGATTTCCACAGAAATACCGTCGATCGTGCTCCGCGTTGATGTCCCTAGATCAATTCGCTGCCTAAAACGGCGTGGGAAAATACTGTAATTCAAAATACACTCACTCTTTTTTTTGCAACCCTTTTATCATCGTACAATCAACAGAGAGTATCTATCTTGCGATCATAAAGCAGCATCCGCTTCTGTGTATACGTGCACTACTGTATAGATAACTCTAACCCCATATTTCGAACACTCAAAGGAATTTTCACAAAGATACCCTCGTGCCCCATGCTGCACTAATATCCCTCGTGTCGCTGGAAAGTAGCTTCCGTTAATGTTAGTCGAGGGCAACCCTTTCATTATCGTTCTCCGAGTTGAATGCCAGGGGAATTGTAGAGGAGGGTCAGCACCTTTCATTACCCAGCATGCTCCACAGAAGACACTACCAATTCAAATTTCTTCTGTAGCACCAAATGTGCAATATAAAATGGAAACGCATTTTCAGTAAGCCCTAATACACTACTATAGCACTGTATTTTACTTGTTTTGAAGCTTTCAACTTTTCCTCGGAAGCTTCCGTTGTTGTTAGTCGAGGGCAACAACCCTTTCAGTGTCGTTTCCAGAGTTGAAAGCCAGCGGAATGGTAGAGAAAGGTCAGCACCTCTCATTACCCAGCGTGCTCCACAAAAGACTCTACTAATTCACAATTCCTGTGTAGTACCGATATGTGTAATGCAAAATGGAACTTCCCGCTCTTTCCCGTCGTTTTGCAACAAATGCTATGTTAATATACAAATCTTTCTATATGCCTACTAAAGAAACTAATGCCTAAACTAGTTTGTGCACTGAATCGATTTTTTCTTAAAATTATCTTATTATCAGGTAGTTCCTGAACTTAAAATAGGTAACGGACTTTACCCTTTCTATAAATTATTATCTAATTGGCGGAAAGTTGACGAACTCTGCATAAGTAGCGCAATGTTATTTTTAAACCACAAATTATATAACTATGAAGCAGCTGCTGAGTTTCCCATAACTCCGTTTCATATCCGTCACGAGTTTTGTTAGGCTTGAATGCAATCAGCGGCATCTGCATGTGCAGATCGCAACGTTTCAATAGCCGCTGTTCTCGCCCAGAGACCCGAAGAGAACCTGACACCTTGCCGGTAACAACAGTCTCTTTAGAAGGCATCAAACCATTCTGGCGCAGGAAAAACGCCACTCAAGGAGGGTGTAGTCGAAATGTTCAAAGAATAGGAAGTGGGCGTGACACGGACGCTGTGTGTGCCGAGAGGAAGTGAACTTAACTCTATAGTGGCAGCATCTCGTGTCATAAAAGAAGTTCCATCTCGCGGTATAATAGGGGCGAGTGTGTCTGTAGGAACTCCATGCAAAATTTCCCTCGCAAAAACTTGATGCGCGCGCCGTCTGGTGCAGCTGTGCGCAGAGCACCACGCGTCGCTGATGATTGGGAAAATTGTGTGTTTACTATCCACTTAAACATTGGTTGTTTTACGGAAAATGCCTAGTGAAGCGGCAGATAATAAAATGTAAATATACGAAGGGTTGTTTTAAAAAAATTGGATAGTGGAATGTTAGAAGTTAAAAAGACAAACATTACAGGTTGGCATTTGAAAAATTTGTTACTGTCCACTTGCACATGATATTTAGACAAATAATTATCAGTGGAATAGACAGTGATAAAAAGTCAAGTTTTCTGTATAAATCATTTAATGAAGTGCTAAAAACTATTAGCATTAGTTGTGTTTATTGGTGCAAAGCTCCTATATAGTATCTATGTAAATTACTAGACTGCGCGTAACCAACTGCGTCGCAAAAAAACCTATCCTAAGGATTCCATGTTCTTCTTACCGATTCATGGACTTGGATTGGGTTATGTAAAATGTTTAAGTACTAAAATACAGTGAGACGAGAATTTTTCTGAAATAAAAGTACTGAAGAGCCGTATCCAGGATGTAGTGGTCACTGAGCTATATTAATGATGAACTGACCTCATAAATTGAAGCATTATTATTGGCAGCGTCCAGTAAAATGGACGCAAACCTCCTCTCAGTTTATTCCCTATGTATAATAGTGAGAAGTGCGTGCACGATGAAATACAAGCAAGCACGCAAGACTATCAGAGTTTCATAATTATGCTAGACTGCCCGTCACCCGTTGGGTCACCATCACCATCTTATTTGCTTTCTCCAAAAAAACAGGGGTTATTACGCTGGTCATAGACAACACGATACTTGACTTTCCACTAATGCCCAGGGGAATTGGGTCACCATCATCAGCTTCTTTGCGTCTCAAAAGAATATTCAATACTCTGCCTGTAATTAAGTGCAGGTCCACATAAAATTTAAGTGACCCAATGGGTCACGAGCTGTGTAATATATTTATAAAAGTTTGATAATCTTAGTCGTGGGTTACTTGTATGTCACCGTGCCTGAATCTTCACTTTAAGATAGGAAGAAATCTAGCGCTGAAGATATAATTCAGATGTATCCTTGATACGGAAGGTGGACGGTCTTGCAAATTGAACTTCCCCCTACCTTATACTGAAAAGAGTAACGTACAAACACTGGGATGGACGTAAGGATGGACGTACGAATGGAACTTCAAGCAAAGTTATAATATAGATATTTAGCAACACTGCATCGTCCTTTTTATATGAAGTGGCTTTTGAAATGATACTCAGCGTGCAACATCTAGCTACATGCATTTGGGCTTTATATATATGCCAAGTAAGAAATGAAAACAGTGCGCAAATATTCTTGTCATCTACAGGTGATCTTTGCACGTTACGTAATTAATATCTGTTCTGGTAAAATAAAACTTTAAACCTCTAAATTTAGAGTAAAATAACTCAGGTGACTGAGACTAATAACGCGTGCAGGAGATCGAAGCGTGTCTGATGTTTGTTTGGGGAGCGTTTGAATTCAGAAAAATGGATGAATTGTGGCGTATAAATTGCGTAAAGCGTTTTTTCTAATTCAATAGAAAATAATCAACAAAGTTCAATAGGTATCTGAGAGTCTTGCTGGGCACCCCTCTCCAGAAATTTATAGCCTGTTGAACGTCAAAAAGATGAGCTCGATGGGTTGACTAAGTTCATGGTTCCTTTGAGTGTGTGACCATGAAGAGACCACAAAGCGTTTCTCCATCAGTTCATTGGTCACAGTCCTCCATCTCGACCCCCTGGTCTACGGTCCATACACCACCAACGGGGGTTCCAAGCACCCCCTCTGTTATTTTATCATCGCATTATTAAATTTCTGAAACGAATAAAATATTGTCTTGTGCCGCGGTACGTCTTCGGAGCCCAGAGTTTGCTGCTTGCGGGGTGCCAGCTGCTGTAAATATTTCTGGGATGAATAAAAATTTGCATCGATTGTAAGGTACAAATTTTCCTTGTAAAACTCTCATCGGTTAGGAAATTTAATAGAAAGAGAGAACGAAAGCCTCGGCGACGAAGCTAAATATTCGGGCAAGGCTGAAGCATTGCTGGCTGGCTGCACATTGGTTTTGCCATATTACATTGTAATTTTCTAAAGTATTCTGGGTATAGCATTGCAAAAAAAAAAAACAGCGTATGCATTGTAGTGTGCAGACGAGAATCGACGAAGACAAAATTGCATGTACCGTAATGTACGAAGAATGGCTGAAAGGCTGTGGCGGCCGGACGACTGTAACATTAGTGGCTAGCCAAGAGACAGCAATGGGAAGAAATCAAGTTTAAAGGCCTATCTGATAGAGTACATGCGTTATTAGCTTACTTCTGCCACTACTCATCGCAAGACTGAACTTGATGCACTTGACACATAGATTCTAGAACATATGTTTGTGTGAAACTCCGCCACCTGAAAGAAGTAACGCCGGAAAAAAAACAGAAGGCTGGCTTACCTGGAGAAAAACGGCTGTGTTCCCTCCATAATTAAACCTACTTGGGTTAGACCTCGTGGGAAATTATAAATTTCCTCTTAGATTAGACTGCAGTTATCCCTTCAGTAGGAGCTACGTGTTTTTAATAGTGTATGTATAAAACATGGATGAATTGTTTACTATACTAAGAAATATCATCTGACTACGTCTTGAAAAGTTAAAAATATAACTAATTTTCATTCATTCTGATACAGCTTTGAAAAGTTTTTAGTTTTTACATATTTTTTATGAAGGCTTTCAGAGCTTATTTTTTCAAAGATTTTAGAATATAGCAGAGGTGAATAACTGTAGCCTCCGCGGGTCTGCGTTTTACTCATGTGCCGTAGATGGCCGCTATAGCCCCCCCCCCTCTCCTGCGCAATAAACTACGATAAATTTCTGGTTACTGCGATTACAGGTAACGGAATGACACAATCAGGCTTTGCACTGTTTAACAGTAAAAATAGACCCAACCAAAAAGCTGGTTTAGTTCCAGTATTTTTTTATACATCCTGTCAAAAGTCTGATTTATTGTAGGTAAGTCTGACAACTGATTCCGTCCAGTCAGAAACCTGATCTTGGGGCGCGTCCGATTTTGACAGTGAATGCAGCCTTCAAGGCTTAACTTGTCCGAAACTTCAAACAGGAGCTTAGGTTTTGCCACTTTGAATCGTGTGGCTAGTATTAGAAGGATGCGATTATCTTGTGCCTGCTGAAAAAGTCTATCTTTCGGAGCAAGATTTTGGAAGTTTCATTATTAACCGATTAAGGGTCAGTGCCTGAAAGTTGATTCAGTAGGTCGAAGCTAAGTCCACAAGGCTTAATTTTGACGCCCAGTCAAATATGCCCTAATTCCAGGTAAAAAGCTGATCTATTTCTAGTCACACAGCAGATCTGTTTCCAGTAAACAGCGATCTAACTGAAGTCAAAATTCCGATTTAATTCAGTCAAAAAGTTGAGTCAGTATGAGGTAATTCAAAAGTGAGGTACGGTCTTGCAAATGTAGAAAACAATCCGATTGATATTATATCTATTTTGAAGAGAACCAATAAAGGTTATTTTTACAGAACGTTCTACGCTAGGAAAATATCAACAGTTGACGACTGTCGGCACTTCGCATGGGAACCCGTGATGTTTTTTATTGTTATTACAAAGAGATACCTCACTCTCGGAATACGCTTAGTTTCTCTATAGAAGACGTATCAAACAATGTCAATTCTTACAAGAGCCAAAAATTGTAATTATTCCTCATCAACTAAGATTGCAGGAGTGGTTAGAGCACTTTGCGTCCATTCGCATGTCTTAGACCGCCACGGCTGAAAATGAGAATTGCATGGTGCATGACTAAAAAAAAACATTGCACTATATACAGCAAGGCTGTTGCTGGCTTTGTCAGTAGCTTCTGTGCAACACAAGCAGCTTACTTGTTCTAACACTGAGCTGTGTACAAGCACTTCATGCTCTGCATTTCATTCTTTCGTTTATGAGAAAAATTCAATATATGGAAAAGAATACGATGCTGGTTTGACTATCAATAAACAAACTATTGGTATAGAGAAGTCCCGCTGAGCTTTAGCATCCCAGCTGCTGCATTGAGACTCAATCATTCGTGATATACACGAGATCTTCCTCCCAGATTCCTGCCATGCCGTGTCTATTCTCTCCTTTTTGGCAGGAATCTCTTCAAATCATCGATGTTTTGACTCTATTGTTACGCCGAGTGCTGAATATCCACTATAAGTGCTTGCTGCCACTTCACTAGATAATAATCCAAGTGAAAGTTCATCGATGTCTCAGATTTTCTCACCCACCTGCTAACTGGTCCACCCATCAGTTGTGTGGCACAAAGCCGTGTATTGATTCCCTAAAGTTTTCGGTACTTATTGTTTAGCTAGCGATCATGGACGGAAGAAAACCATGCGGTGTTTGTTCTCGTAACCAACGCCATTCGTGTATTAGCTTTCATGCATATTTGAGGTGGGTTTCTCTTCAAAAATTTAATTGAAAACCTCATAAAAATGTAGCCTCGGATAAATATATATATAAAATAATGTTACAGGATGTCAAATATTACGGTCACACTGGCATGCCGCAACAGGCTAAGTCAAGTTAAAATGTGTATTAAAATTTAACAAGTGAAATAAAACTTAGATAAACTAAAAATCAAACCAGCTACCGCCATAAATGTAATGGTTATGAACCTACTACATCTATATTGTTAGACCCCTGTCAGACGAGCGGGTTTTGCCCGCTGGCGGTCAGGCCGCCTTTACCATGTCACACGGGCGGGTCGGCCGCTACTAACCCGATGCGGTTCAGTAGCGGCCGACCCGCCCGTGTGACAT
>LQNS02000141.1:28822879-28841567 GCA_001587735.2 Parhyale hawaiensis | reverse complement strand
CGTGTGACATCAGCCAGCGGTTTACATAGGAATCAATATAAACTCTTTCAAAAGCGGTTCCGCGGCGGCTGACCCGCTTTGCACCCGCGGCGGCCAACCCGCTCGTCTGACAGGGCCCTTAATGATTTTTGGAAAACCTTTGATTCGTGTAAAAAATTTTTGATTAGGGAATGAACTGCAATCACTGTTGTAATTCCATTGTTTAGCAAACGTTTGAGCAAATTGTTGTAAGTGAACAGCATAGACCGCAACAGTACTTGACTCTTAGGTCCAAGTGGCCTCTGAGCTGGCGGCCAAAATGGGAAAAATGGGATTTTCTCAAGGGCTATTATAAACATGTCCAGAAACGGTCATGCAGGCAAGCGCCCAAGTGCGTCCCCGCCGTATCCAAGATACATTCTCCTTTAGAAAAATGTTGGGTACCTTGGAATTTTTTTCAGTATTAGATAGGGGAAAAGAATAGCTCTTGAGAAGATCCCATTTTTTCGTTGCCGACTTTTGGCCGCCAGCGTCAGACCTAAGAGTCAAGTACTGTTCGGTCTATGTGAACAATTTTATTAGTACCGTAGAATTCAATAAAGCAACGATTGAAGTTCTCACGCACTTGTTAGCGAAAGAACATTACCTCTGAAGTCTCTTGCTAATAACAAAACTTTTCTGTTCCAATAACAGAACTTCTCTGTTACATCAGCGATTACTGTTCATATTATGTATATTATTCTGTAGCTCACTTTCTTTTACCAGTATATTTCTGAAACATATGGTATGATAGGGTTTCTTTCACCTTACAAACTAACAGGTACAGACTCGTAGTTTGGTTAGTGCAATTGCCGTTTCAAGGAGGAAAAGCAATGTCCATAAATGTGATATATATATATATATATATATATGGGCTGAAAGAAACGGAGAACCCATACATGAGGGTGTTCCCTCGCCGGGTCAAAGCGCACGAGAACAGCAGGTCGGGAAAGAAGAGGTTGAACAGAGCGAGGCATCATCGGTAAGCGTAACGAAGGCTAAGCTAAGGCACATGGCCATAGATGTCCACAAAAGTTTGCAAACGGTGATATGGGGATTACCATAAACGCCATTCCGTACATAGAAGCAAAATAATTACAGAACATACCTACATGATATGGTTATTTACGGATCTAACGATATTATTGTAAGTATTAGTATGAAAATGTTTGCCTTCTATTTTCTTCTCTCTTTAGGAGCTGCCAGTACAGGTAACAAGTTTAAGGTATTACGTCATAAAAATTTTTGAAGCAATGAAACGGAGGTGGGCACTTGCGGCTTTACCACAGTAATAAAAAAAGTCGGAAATTGCAGAGTTTGAATATCTCTTTCTAAGTAGCAAGGGGACGCAAGTGCGCACCTCTACAGTGATACAAGAAAGCTATACAGGTGCACTCTCTCCCCCTCACCACAGTACTGCCACTCTACACTAGTTTTGAGTAAATTTTTGCTATGGTCAGCCACGTCGGTCTCAAATATACCTAGAGCACCACAGAGTGTTCTCCTTACTCCGAAAACAACAGAGCTGGAAACACTCTGGATGTCATTAAAATGACTACTATCACTGTTATGCCAAGAGCGAAGATGTAGCAGATTAATATTCTACGGAGAGTCCACTTCGACATTCAACTAGTTTCGCTACCAGAGACCACATAATATTTTCATTGCAATCCAGAACGTGCCGACAGATGCACATACAGACAGTGCTTATCGTCGACAGCGTGTTGAGAGACGTGCAAAACTCCCGTGTTCACTATGTCAAGCGCAATTGGCGACAAATACAAAGTGGTTTTTATTATAGCTTTATTGTTCTAATATATATATATGCAGATTGGCTACATTCCCTATATATAATTGAGCTGATCTGTGTAAAATTTGGAATGAGAATAGGGTAAATCTGCAAGTACCGTACGGCGTAAACGCATTAACCGTAAGCCAGGCAAGAAAAAGCAAAGAGCGACGGGAGTGACTCACTTGGCCAAAACGAAACTTATCCGTGACCTCATGACATCACATCGACAAATCAGAGTATTAGCAGGCAAGAACTCAGGCCGTTGCTGGTGAGACGTATAATCTTAGCTAAGAAATGAATAAAGCGTGTTATTATGTTAATATTTGAGGAGTGTAAATATATAAACAACGCGTTTAAAAATCATCTTGAGAAACATTGCGAGAGACACCCTCCAGAGCTAAGAACACTTCCTCCAGGAGTCACACACTCTAAATGGCCAAAGCATCGGAGGCCACCTTAATTCATAATCTTCTCACTTCACCCCCATCTAACTTCACTTCTCTTAGATCCTCATCTATATAAATCTTGCTCACATAGTCGTCTCTTTGATTGAGTTTTTTCTTCCTTTTCTTCTTTTTTTTCCTTAGTCATCTAAATGATACTGACACAATAGCGATAGCTCATAGAGGGTCCGGACGTTAGTCTCGGCGGCTCTATGGGAATGGACCTATTGGTCAGTCTACTGCTGCCTATTTAATCTAATCGAATACGTTCTTCATACTTCTTGTCATTAACGACAAACAGCTCCTAGTGTAGTGTGCATGGGTGCTGTGCAAGTAGCTGACAAGTCATGAATGGGAGATTGAATAAATTCGTGTACAACTATAGAGCACTCTCTCTGAGAGAACATACCTCCGCCAAACAAGGCAACGTTAGCAAGAAACTTAGAATTCTTCTGAAGCCATAATCAGAATCTGTCATTTGTGCCTTTTGATAATAATAACATTTTTTGCAACTTTTTGAAGATCCGTTGAGCTATGAACTATGTTCCGGCAAAGATTTTGACAAAACATTAGCCAAACTCACCAACAGATTACCGAACATAACCAAAATTTGGTCATTTATGTCCATACCCATTTCCCACATTTCCTCTGAATTTTCTGAAGATCAGTTTATAACGTTTCAAGTTATATTGCAAACATACATAAAATCTAACATAGAGATAAAAAAACACGCATACAAACAGAGCATCACAATTATTTAGTCATTTATTCTTCTTGATATACCTAATAACTGAAGCAAATTTCTTAAAAACCCGTTCATAACTTTCTAAGGTCTGTTACTGGGGGAAAAATGACAGGCAAACAATATGGTTGAACGGATTTCACCACAGGGTAATCATCTGTTTCTCTTAACATGCCTAGCAATCCCTGTAAATTTCGTAAAAATCCGCCCATAAGTTTTTTATATATCTTGATGACAGATAAAAAACATACAGACAAATTGGACAAAAAAAACATAACCACCTTGGCGGGGGTAAAAATATTGTGATAAGACAAAAAATCCTAAAGAGCAACATAAATTCAATATCAAGGCGCCATTCCTGCCCACATTTGCCTCTGATGCCCTGAAGACCTCCAACATGAATCAGAAAGTTGCACTCACTATTAGCTGGCCTCTTTCTTTAATTATTATGTTAAAATACAAGCCCAGTCATTCCAATACTAATCTTCAGAGACTGGCAGGAAGGCCCTTGTCCAGTACCACTCGATATAAGGAGTTACCGGAGTTCCGTGCCTGAGGCTGCTGCCAGTCTCAGTTTTTCCTTAGGTGCCATTGGGTAATGTGGAAAACACACAAAAAAGAAATATAAAAACTCTAAAACAGCCTCAGAGGACAAAAAAAGGACCCAAAGCATTAAAAAAAAAATTATGCTTCATGTATACGATGGCGCGTACTTACGTACAAACGCGTGCTCAGACTAATTGAGTCAACGCTTAGGTTCTTACCTGTGTTGGATTATAGCCATTAACACTGGATCCCATCAATTATATCAGGTGTTAACGAAAGTTCTGACCGTCCGAAATTCCATTTTTTTAGTGCATTACCTACCAATTTCTGCTGCATTACAATATGTAGAACAGTTTATTAGAATGCCGGTATACTATGTGAGAGTAACATAAATTTTACACAGCGTGTTAGTTATACAGATAAATTTATGTAATATCCTTGACGCTATGAAATAGCCTTAATTGTGCAGGATGAAATTTGAAAAACTCTATTTTTTACCAAATTTAGCAAAACTCATATCGTCCCAGCATGCGGTTCAGCTGTGCTGCATCTTATGCCTGTTTTAGGCGACTGCCACTTTCGCTTGCACGTTCAAGCGTTCCAAAATAAAAGAACAAACATCAACAATAGCTAAACAGCGATATCAGTCCATGAAGATACCAATTTTAGGCATTAATGCTCAATGTTCTTCGAAAATTTAAATGAGGCACGCTAAGACTATTCTATGGTAATTTCCATTTTTACCTCCGCTAATGAGGTTGTTTTGTCCAGTCTGTCTCTTTGTGTGTTACCTAGATAACTTAAAAAGTTATTGGCGGATCTTTAAAAAATTTACACAGACTGTTAGGCATGTTAGGAGGAAAGATGATTAACATTTGCTGAAGATCTTTTCAACTATTTTTGTCTGTCTGCCTCTTTTTTTTTTTTCTCTTGGTAAAACAACTAAAAAAGTTATGAATGGACTTTCAAGAAATTTGTATGAATTGTTACGAATGTTATGTAGAGCAAATGACAAGAAATTTGTAGTGATCTGATTGTTTGTTTTCCTTTTTGTTCGACTTCATGTGTGTCAGCAAGATAACTATTTATTTCTCCAACAGGTGGAGGTATTCTTGATCTTAACATTAGTACCATTGGTACAATCTTATGCATAAAGTAAAAAATGAAAGGCGATCAGACAATGCTTTCCAAGTTTTATATGGCAAGACATTGGAACTCCTAGACAGAAGACAAAGTTATGAACGATTATTTACAAAACTTGCTGAGATTGTTAGAAATGTTATATGGGACAAAGGACCACCAAATCTGGAGATCGTTTCGTCCGTTTGTCTGTTTGATATTTGTCTTAGTGTTTGTCTGGATATAACTCAAAAGTTACGGGCGGATATTACAGAAAATTAGAGATGCTGTTATTCATGTCAAGAGACATAAGTTTTTAAATTTTGGTGGTGATAACTGGTTTCAGGACAAATCTAAATTTTTCGTTAAAAATGCCATGCTTGGCGGAGGTATACGTCTCAGAGTACTTTTTCAGTTACATGTACTGTATTTATGCTAGTTATTCAATTATTATCTGTTCTCCTTACTTATACATGTAATTACGTGCTTCAGGTGTGCAACTGACATTTATTGCCTCATTTCCAATATTATACAAACGTCTCATGCATAGGCTGTCCACCAACATTCGTCGATGAGACGTCATAGCTCTCTCGGCTGCCATATTCTTGACGTCACTTAAATTTCAATGCTGGGTTGGCCTAAATGTCCTCCTGTTACGCTCTCTGCTTCCTGAGCCAGAGAAACAATAATTTCTGCTTTGGAAAAAAAATAGCATCTGGCATGATGCTAAGACATCACTGGTGCCTACAAGGCTATAAAATGGCTCAGACACGCTTTTACCATTATATTCAATTTTCTGCAACGCTGCCTGATCTTATGTCTACGCAACGTCACATGGTAGATAATAAGATTTACTGCATGAGAGTTAGAAAGTTCATAAAAAGCAAATCGCTCTGTCAGTAATGTAAACGGGATAGATTAGGATCTTATATATGTCAAGATGACTTCACCTCTGCCATGTACATTTACGGTACGTACGTTTGTTTCTGGAAGACATTGTATAATGCTGTCTCGTGCTGTTTTTGTTGTTGTAACCGCCTTCTATTGGATAGAAGTAGCATTCGAAAGTGTTAATCCATAGACCAGTATACGTGTGTATCTGACACATAATTCGATTTGCGAATAATTATTTAGTGTATATATATAGGAGTTGTGGAGTAGCCAAGTGTTGGTATGTTTATTTATTGCTGATAAATGATAAATAGACTATCGCGAGTAAAATATATTGTGGTGTGTATAATAAAAAAAATCAGAACATGCATTCAAAGTTTCACGAGAAAAAGCTGCGGTGTAGCGAGCGTCTGCTTGCCACCGATGACGTCACAACGCATCACTGCCCTCACTCCACCATTTTTGGTTCTCGTCTGACGTGCCTTATAGATGTACCGCACTCTGTCAAATACTGTAACATTCATGTACCTGTCACCAGATAATTTAAATAATCCAGGGGACGAAGATGCCGCGCGCTGCTACTGCTTGGCCATTGATTATGTTATCAAATAATATACTAGAGAATAGTAGTTAGTAGTTGAATTTTTCTTGAAAAAGCAAGGTAATTTTCTAGAGTACATAATTGCCTAAGATTCCAAATACTGTTGAACTAATTAAGATATCAGTATTTGGCCACTACAGCAAAGGAAACAGAATTTTGAATTATATTTTAGTATGAACGTCCTAACAATGTGTAGTGTTTCGCTTCGTGTCTTTGCATTGCATGTTTGAAAAATGAATCGGTCAAACTTGTAATGTATACGGCAGTTCCAGAAATGCTTGTAGACAGTGGGACTCGCTCGAGAGTGTGTAGCACAACAGTCATACTTGCCAATGTTAATTATGTCCTGTGTTACACGTATCTTCCAAGCTATTAGGGCGAGTTCAATTAGGATATTGCTATCGATACAATTATGTAAGCTTGAAGACTTTTGGTAACGATTAAGCGGGTCTGAATCGACTGATTTCTAAAGTGAAGTCAACGCACTGGTGACGTCAGGCACCTACTGAGCTCGTCGCTGTGGTAGCTGAAACAAACGAAAGGTGCACAGCTTTTTGAGCTTGCGTGTATTCCAAATTTAATGAGAAGTCAAAAACTTTACTAGTGGCACTAGCGAGGATGATTTAGCCAACAATTTAGCCACTCAGCATGGCAGACACGCAGTGAAGTGCGAAAATGGTAACTCAAATCACTATACTTAAGTAGCAAAGTTTCAGATATTTTTCGTGTCTAGACGGAACCATCGAGAAGAGCATTTAGAACTCAGAGAGCGTCACATATCCACAAATTTTGTTAACGATAGCAGGACTACAACACATTCTATCCGTAAAATTGCCGGTTTCTTCAAATTGTAAGATCATTCGCACAAGATCGATAAATGCATTTCCAAATGAAAAATGGTATTTTTTCTCAAATATAAAACACTAACCAAAATCTCACCGCTGTTTACAGTACAAAATGCTAAAAAATAATGAGCTCAAAACCTACACCTACCTCCAGATAAAAAACTAGACTTTCGCCCGAATCCGTTTAAAGTCGCACCATTAACGAAAAAAAATAAAAAATAAATAATAATAACTTAGCTTTCCAGTCAGGTTAAATTTGGCGCTTTAGACGTAAGTCCGAAGTGAATACGTCTTTACCAACTAGAGATATTACGACCAAAGAGAACTACGAGTGGTATTTATTTTGTGTCAACTTATTTGACTTTTATATAAGCAGAAGATTCTAGCAGCACAAAGTTTAATTTGATGATTATAGGCGAGTTGCTCAACGTCGTTGGTTCTCCATACGCCCGTACGCACTATCCAGCGCCCGAATTCATTCTCATGTCCTAAACAGCAGAAAAATTTTACGTTACTCCAAATTTGAAAAAAAATCCGAAACATTACTAAAAAATAACACTTACTAAGCTAGCAAACGTAGCGGCTACCATTCAAGTAACTCTTTTGTAGACACTCATGTGCGTGGAGAGGGAATCAACAAATGCTGGGACTTTTAGCAGTACTTGCATACCTATGGGAACTAAAAAAACCGGACATGGGACCCCTCGGTTAGTCTACGGACTTTAGAGCGACGTTTCCCATAACCGCTAACTGCAGGTACTGAAATCGGCAAATGCTGAAAACCGCACGAAAATGAGGAACAGTTCAATATCTGGGATGGGATTAACTTTCAGACAGATTACCTCTTCACCCATTCTAATGAAAATAATCTAATCCAATTGGCTTTAATTTGTCCGGGACTCCAAGCTCGAGTGGTGAATCAGTAACGCAAGGGACTAAGAAGTTCAATGTGTCTCGACTAGCACGCTTCAAGTGAGGCAAGCAGATCTAGTTAGTTTTTAATTATTGGGAACTTCTGTTTTAAGCCTTCGCTTCACCACAATGGAGCGAGTTTCAGGCATTTATCGCAAACCCGTTACGCTTGAGACGGCCAAAAACATCATCCCTCGGAGCAGAAAGCGGCATAGAGTGCTCGGGCAACCGTTTTGCGATTAACTCCATGAACTCTGTCCAAAGTGATAAAGTGAAGGCTCAAAACTAAACTTCTCGAGGAGTTAGAACGAAATGGATTTGTTTATCCCTCTTGGAATGTGCTACTTAATTGAGAACACATTGAAACTCTTAGCCCCTTGTGTTGCCGATTCTCCATAATAAATTACAAATGGAGCATGTAGCACAGCTAGTTCTCGCAGTAGAGAATTTCTGATCTAGAAAACGAAGAAGGAAAAGTTCTGGTTGTGGGAAAACAAGCATGAATTTGAAGCGCATGCGGATATAAATAGAGACACATTATTAAGCCACGTGAATGAGAAGCACGTGAATCAACAAGGTGAATAAAGGGTATTTCACGAATAAGAAACAAGTAATAAGAGGAATATAGATAGAAGATTTGTAAAAAAAGGAATGCGAATAAAATGCAAGTTAATAAAAGCGACGAGTCTAAGAGGTACATGAATGTGGAGTATGAGAACATGATATAAGTGAATAGGAAGTATATTTATGTATGAGGTATGTGAATGAAACGTGAGTAAATAAAACGTCAGTAAAAAAGAGGTACATGAAAAAATCACTCCTGAATACAAAGCACATGAATAAGATACATTAGTACGTGAATGAAGGGCACTTCTATAGGAGGGCACATGAATCATAGGTACACGAATAGAAGGCACGTGAATATAAGCTACATGAATAAGGCACATGTGTAAGAGGCACGTGAATACGAGGCAAGTGAAAACAAGAGGTAGGTGAATAAAAATGCCATGAGAATGAAGCAAGGGAAAAAGAGGTCGGCGCATATGAGGCACGTGCACATAAATAAGAGGACCGTGAATATGGTGTATGTGACAATAAGGTACATGAATAAAAGGTACGCGAATAAAGCATATGAAGAATAAAATGTAAAATCAATTCCGAAATTAAAAACATTTTGCAAACGTTTCGGATTACGTTGAATCCATCATCATGTACACTGCAAACACAAAAATAAAATTTTTTAGTAACATGAAACAGAAAACGCGATAAAATGTAGCAATAATGAATCACGAACCTAACTTGGAATTTGCAAGGGGACTGCCGATATTTGACTATTTAGAGATGTTTTTCACGGTTTATTTATATTGATGCTAAGATACTAAGTTTTTGCTATAACCTTTTGTATCTGTAACAGAAAAATCAGAAATTTTTAATGGACGATTGGCTTCCTGACAATGACTCCTAATAGAAGACAGGACACAGTAGACAGGTTTGTTTAGCACTATTCCGGATTGCCTTGAAACCCCTTAGCTGTGCACATCGCATATTTGCAGTACAGTACTACCGATGGATTCACTTTTTATTCTTCGAGTGAGATTCCCTAGTAATCAACCTATATCAATTAAAGCACATGAATTAAGTTCGTGAAGAAAGCATAAACATGAATTAGGTAATAAATAAGACGCGTAAATAACGTGTCAGTTTTTCGGCATAAATATTGGGCTCCCAAAACGAATGTCAAACCCGCCAAATAACTCTCTTCTTTTGACATAGGCGAAATATTTATCTTCAAGACATTAAGCAGCCTTTTTATAATATTCCAACTCCATATTTATTTATAAACGCAGTAGTAATCCCTGAAGTGTACGAATTAAATAAATTTTTTACGTCTATGCTAGTATTCCGCAAAAGTGAACGGAGGTCATCCAGCGCAGTATCACACACATGAAAATGAAAGTATCGAGGCGCGATGATCCTCTTCTCAACTGTTTTTATTCGTAGCGTAATTGTATGAACGATTGGTATATTTTTTATCGAATAACCTAAGTGCAAAAAATTTATCGAAGAAATAGCTCGCTGTTGAAATAAACATATTTGAAAGGACGGTAAATTTTGTGCAGCGGTAATTTTGATATTTATCTAGGAGACATGTTGCAGGGAATGCAATAATGTTTCCTGTTAGTTATATTCAGGGTTAATATCGAAATATTATGCTTACACAATAAGGTATTCTCAGTATTGCTTATACCTATTTGCTTTTTGCAGTGCAATGATTGCGTCAAATACAATATGATTAGAAACTTCATAGGCACTGTCTAAAATTCTACATAATAACAAAAAAATTACAATACATACAATCGAAGGTTTATTAACGCTTGCACTGTTGACTAGTGATTAGAAAATAGAAATTTGTACTTCACCGTACTCCACTTTGCAATCGATTTACTTCTGTTTAACTTTGTCCCGCTAATATCGTTTAGATACAGAACCTTATCTCTATTGATACAGTAAGTAGCTTAAAAATGTTTTCATATTTTCCTCATTTCTCATGAATTTATAATATCTCTGCTGCCGTGAAACTAGATTGCGTCTGCAATACAAATCTAAATTTAGCTATTTTTTATCAACCATTTACTGCAGGCATTCCCTGCCTCTAGAGTTACACTAGCAATGATGTATGTACAGTACAAGGAATAACTGAAATGTAGGTTTCAATTTCCGTAGACTTTTCAATACGTAATTTTTTATACAATTAGATGATGTGATGAGAATGTTGGTGAGTTACAATATATCCGTTCATTTTCACTCCCTCTTACTGCAGTCACCGGATTCAGTCCTGTACAATTCGATAAAGATTGTAGCTTAGTTTAGAATACTGTTTGATGCAAACATACCAGTTACTGTTGAAATTCTATTGGGAAATTTCTCTAATCGCAAAGTTATGCCCCTACAGCAGCCATATTGCTCAAGCATGCTACAGTCAGCCACACCACCGAGGCTTTGAGAAAGCATCGGTGCCTGTAGCTATACTTAAGTGCAAAAGCTGCCCGGCAGATCTCATCTGTCATTTCAATACAGCACCGCCGTCCTAACGCGTTCACGTGCGAAGTCTTGCTGGTCACTTTTCTTGTGAGTGTTTTCAGATTCTTGTATATTCGTAAAGCTTTCATGACCTTTTATGAAGATAATTGCTTAAACAAAGTGTAACTAAAGCTCGCGTGAGTGAAAGATTTGGTTTCCACGAGTACAAAAACTCGTCGAAAGCATGTGTTTCTGTTTCATTTTGACACTAGACAGCAAAAGTCTTGTCCTTAAATTTTCCGCTCATTAGAGGTACCATTCCTGTACTGCAAAATCATTGAAATAGTAAAATAAATCTCGCATTATGGACGGACTGTACCGCACAGATATGTAATAAATGAGGCACACAAGAGGAAGATATTTCCGAATCCAATCCGTGAATATGACCTCGACTTCAAACCCCCGATCCTACTGGTCGCCTCCAGCTGCTGGTTGCGAAGCAGGCAATCTTATTTACATGGCCAAACCGAAGCATCACACTGATATTGTGATTGAACAGTCACGAACTTTGAACTGTAGGCTTGCCGAAGCCATGTATAGTCGCGATTGTATTGGTGTGGAAGAGACCCGGCCGTTCTTGTGTAGGGACTGTGCAATTGCAGCATTGGGCGTCAGGCTTGGTTTTGTTGGCAGCTAAAGGTTCTTTGACAGGAAATGAATGGGAGGTCTTTTTTTAGTTTTTATACGTCTTGCAACAGGACTTGGCAGAAATGAGTTGAGTGCTTTTGGAGTTTTAAAAGTCTTTAAATAGTACTTGGCTGGAAATGAGTTTTGTTACTTCGAAGTTCAAAATGCCTTGAAAAGGAACTTGAGGCAAAGAATTGGAGATAATTTTATTCGTTTTCATACGGGTTGAAACAGGACTTAGTAGGAAAAGAGCTCATTTACTTGGGGATTTAAATTTTTTATACATGACTTCATAAGAAAGAAGCAGAGTTTTGTCTTGGAGATAAGATGTCTCGAACATGACTCTGTGGGATATGGGTGGAGGGTTTCGATTTCTGGAGATCTCAGTGTTGCCTCTTTAGAGGCAATCTCAGTGAGCTCTGAACCTAGCCTTCTCGTATATAGTTTACCCCTCACATTACCTCTAAAATTCGTTTCAAGTAATAGTAATTGCTCATTTGCTGAATGGCTGAAACTGTCAACGTATTACGATAGCATTGGTCGAAATTGCATAATTTTTGTGAAAAAGTCTGAAACGTTCCTATCGGCAACACATGTACACTCTGAGGCCAGAAAAATATTGCTGGAAAAAATTTTACAAGACATCGTTTTAGTATGTGGAACACTGTTCTTTTTCGTCATTGCAGTTTTTCTGGTTATGTTCAAGCTTCCACTGGATTTTTTTTAAAACTAATTATTTCATTTGCTGTTTCGTACTTTTAACAATGTTTTCAGAATTTTTCCTCATGGTAAAATCTTTTATCTTAGTATCTATCTTAGCTCAGTACCAAGATTATCCAATACAACGCAATGCCCTCATTAATAAGTCTATCTCTGCTGGCCAGGAAAGTCCTAGTTTTACCTTAATATCACTGCCGGTAACTGAACTTTTTTCTAGACACATTTTAGAAGCTTTCCACGGACCAGCTTGCAGGTTCCTCCACTTATGCTGAATTACCCAACCTTTTAGATTTTCTAGATCCGCCGATCTTTTCTCTCTCGTACTACGGCCACCTCCCCGCCTCCCTGAGGTGGGCTCCCGCAGAGCTCTCACGAGTGCCCTTACTTAACCTCACACAGGGGGCCCGCGTTAGCCCTGCTGGGGACTACGGGGGGCCTCAACCTTTCCCCCGCTCCCTTTTGCCTCCGTCGGTTACTGTGGCTGTGACGAGTCCCGTATCTCACCTAGCGAGATGTGATTCATTTTTAGTTTTTCTGCGGGTCTGCAAAGGAAGGATTCGAAATAGGAACCAAAATGTAAATAATTGAATAGTAAAAGATGAATAAGTTCTGTAACATACAAAGATGTGGCTCGCATGTTTTTTAATAAAATACCGGAGAACCAGTCTAGTGCTGAGGCAAACTGGTGGAAAGGTAAACGAAGATATCAGCCTTGCGTGACATACAATGCTGTGATTCACATTTTTTTCTCTTGCTTCTGAAGGGGAAAATTATAACATCGGCGGAAAAACGTACTTCACTAACTACTAAAATACTCATTTGTTATCAAAATTTCGTAACCGTTTTTTTATGTATGAATAAAATTTTTCATACACTTGTTTTGTGTCAAGATCTGAGCTGTGGCCGTTTCCTGACACTCTATATTGAATTTATCTTTTTCGAATTGTTTTATTTTTGGGATTTTGGGTTCCCATACTAGAGTCTACCCTCTCTCAAGCAGTAAATTTTTGAACAGTCCCCGAGTTTCCTTCTCCAATTTGGTGACTACTATAGCACTGCATGGTGCAAGCTGAAGGGACTTTGCCGACCGCCAATATCCATAACATTCTCCAAACATCAAAATTACTCGCCCTTCAAGTGACTTTGGTCACCATATTTAACTCAATATGTCAGTACTGTTCTCACATGAAGATTGCCACTTGTCTAAATTTACTGTAATCTTTGAATATTTGTGTCAATTTCTGCCACAGACTGTACAAATGTTATTTTTGAATAGATAAAAATTTGATTAGGCTTTTATAAAATACTCTGTATATACATAATATTGTAATGTGGCAATTACGCTGATTCTACTCGTTTGATGAGCATCATGAGTTTAACTAAAAAAACTGTGGAAGTGCAACCTAATATCTAATATTTTACGTAGAAGTGTTTCAGGCGTTTTCAATTGAAATATTGGGTTGGAAACTAAGTTTGGAATGTATTATATTCTTCAATTATGGAATCTATTTTAAATATATATATTGAAAACATTTGCAGCTTATATTTCGTGTTCTCGATAATTCTTAGTTGATTTCTAATTATCTTCAGCCCACTAAAGTGGGTCAATTGGAGCAATGAGAATTTTCGACATATTCGTTTTGCTCTCAACCAAGTTTCTAAGGCCACAAAAAACTGCTCACGATATTTGTGCTGTGTCTGGAGATAGTGCCATGGCTAAAAGGACTGGTCGTGTTTGGTTCGCTAAGTTCCAAAATGGAAATTTTGACCTCAAAGTCTCACCTCATCCTGGTCGCCCAGTTGAGATCGATGAGGAGCAATTAAACCATCTTTTGTATGAAAATCCTTCTCAAACGGCACGGAAACTGACAGAGAGAATGGAATGCTCCCACACTGCTGCACAGAAGCATCTTCACCAGATGGGGAAGGTTCAGAAGTATATGGATCACGCGTTCTGCCTGCTTTAAGTGACTGCAGTTAACAATCTCCGCGCCGGTTTACTTGCTCGTCACAGTTCAACTCATGCACACAAGCAACGATTTTTTTACAGACCCGTTCCTGGAAACGAAAAATGTTGCCTGTGCATCGATAAATTCTATGCGCGGTATTGTGTTTAATACTGATCTAGCACTGAAGGCATAATTGGATTAGTTTCTTGAGTCAGAACCGGGTAAATTTATCAATATTTATTGATAATAAATTATTCGTTGTGCAAGCGTTTCGACCCCCTTTTCAACCCTGACACGCTTATAATAGCGCCTATAGGGTTAATTTCATAGTCAGAGATGGGCATGTAACTAGTTACTGTAACGGCTTAAGTAACGGGCGTTACATTTTGTAACGAGTAACGGTATCGCCTTAGCAATTTTTGAAACGTAACGAGTAACGGTAACGCCCAGGTAAATTTTATCAAAAGTAACGGANTCTTCAGGGATAGTGTGTGTGGCCTATCTCAGTCTATGTGCTAGGTTAGGTTGGGGTAGGTTAGGTTCGTGTACCTTAGTTACGAACAGGTTAGGATTCGGTTCAGCTAGAATAGCGGCCTAACCGAACCTACAGGCACACGTAGCTGAACGTCAGGTAGGAGGCCCACCTGCTATACAGGCACAGGCTTCATTTAGAGTGGTACATAGAAATATATAAATAGTAGTCTTAAGCTAATGATAAGCTGTTCCGCCTGCATTTGTACGATGTCGCTATGAGGACCTAATAAAGCTGATATGTTAATTATTATAATTTATTCATACGGGAGTCAATATAGGAGCGTTTGTGAGACAACTTTAAATTTAAAACAATCTATACAATATGGTCCCTTAAGAGTTGGCTATTCTTAAAGCACTACTACGTGACAGCCTTCCGAGTTCAGATTCGCGCCTAACTTCTAAAGTTATCCAGAACTTCATTAGTGGGGCTCGCTATGGCCGCTAACTTGAGGAGTAACATTATAGTACAGACTCGCACGGTTGTGTTGGTACGGCCACAATAAAGCAGTCGAACGCTCTGAAGTGCAAACACAGGACAAAAGACTGTCGTTCGCAGCGGGCTTTAGATGACAACAGCACTCTGGCGCTCACCGTGACTCGTAAGACGGGGTAAGAGGACACCTCAGATATGCTCGGAGCTTTGGGGTAAAATCGAGTTAATTGCTGACCTCCAGCAGGGAAATCCACACACACGCGTTCATTATTATTATTCGATTCAGTGGTTCACGCTACTGACAGATGGTGCCCAGGCCTTCAAGGAGTGCACGGTTGAGGTGGGGCACAGATTATCAGAGCTATAGCAGAAGAGACTGAAGGTTCGCGTGACCCTCCGACCCTCCTGCTCTGTGCCCCCGCAATGGAGAAATGCTGACGCTGCAGGTCAAGCAGCGCAAAAGTTCACATGCCTGGTGGGAGACAAACCCGGGACCTACAGGATGCAGGCATAGCACTTCAACATCTGGCTGCTGAGGAGATGGAAACTGTGCATTTAAACCCTTTTTCTTACGGTGTAAAATAAATATATGCATGCACTGTTGAAACAGGTGCTACTCCTGCAGGAAAGGCGAGGGTAACCCATAGAGGCGCAAGATAACCCTTATCTTTCGTAAATGTGGCACTATTACGTAATCTTCTCCACAAATGAGGACAGCGTACTCTAATGAATCACTATATGTATTAGCAACGGACTATAGTCACTAGGGAACCGTATTCTAAGAATAAAAAGGAGAACCAGGCTACATATAAAAACATATTTACTTTCTAGATAGCAAACGTTTCGGATCATATATTATGTCCATCATCATATTACTATATGTATATATTAGAGGGAAAATTTGTAACCGGTGAGATACAGTACTTTCTACTGACTTTATCGAGTGACTGCACCGACTTGATGGGTGCAAGGAAGCTCGTACGGATAATGCTGAAGGTCAGAGGGACAATAACAACGAAAAACTTACAAAGGTTGAATAATGCATCATCTCTACAATATAATTTTAATATGAAAAAGTTAACCTACATACCCATTAGCCACGTGTCGTACAGTGTAGGGTTGGTACAGCCTGCAGAGCGTGAACACACTGGTGGTTATAATTTATATTCTCCTGTGACATATATGAATGTCCTCCAACGTAACTGAGATGGTTGGTATGACTATAATGCTGTTAATTCATTACAATTATTTAAGTATTTTTTGTATTGTGAGATTATTTTCATCATGCGTACCGTGAGCATCTTTTCATGGTACGAACCAAATACATAAATATACTGTATTATGCATACCAAACTTTATCTGTATTAGAGCACGTAAGTGTCCCACGTCTGCTCTTGGGTGGCGAGATCAGCAGTTATGCACAGCCGTCAGTGGTGCGCTGATATTTCTCCACAGAACTAAACATCTCATAGATCAAAAATGAAGCCTACTACATTTTTACGCACTCATTCACTCACATTTCTACTTCTGCAGTTGAATTAAAAAAAAAAGCCTCGGAATATCTTATATCAGATGCGCAAAATGCCCACTCCTCTTCAGCGAAACTCGCTCTCGATGGCATCGTTCGCCTACACGAAGATGCCAGTTCATTGCGGACAGAGATGGGCATGTAACTAGTTACTGTAACGGCTTAAGTAACGGGCGTTACATTTTGTAACGAGTAACGGTATCGCCTTAGCAATTTTTTGAAACGTAACGAGTAACGGTAACGCCCAGGTAGATTTTATCAAAAGTAACGGAAATTGCCGGTACTCGTTCCTCGTTACATTTTCAAAAAATTGCGAAAAATGCAAGAAATGAGCTGTCGGTAAAGAGGAAGTTATGTTAAATGAGTGGTAATATGATTTTTAAAAAAATACACAAATTTTTGGCACCTAAAGTATGACTATACTTTGCGGATACACGTATATTTTAATGTTAAGAAAGTCATTTTTTATTCTAAAAATTTGCTACGAAAGTTTGTCCACAGAGACGCGAATAAAGCGCACGTTTATATTTGTAGCTAAGGCTATAAAATCGATAATCTGCACGACTCATGTCAGCGATAGGAATTTCATTTAAATAGTAGGAAAGGACGAACGCAAAACATGCAATTTACTGGGTTTCTGCACGTGCGTAAAACGGACGCCACATGTTCCCAAAACATATTTGGAAGTTTATAGCTATAGTTTTTGAGGGAATCTTTCATCAAATTAAAGTACCGATCATTCCAGATCATTCCCATTGTAGTAAGTCTCTAGCAAACGCCTAAATAAAAATGTAATGACACTCTCCTTTTTGTCGATCATGACTGGAGAATAGGAATATAGGAATAACGATCACAATAAAGATATGTAACACGCTGGTTGCTAAAATGCTGTAGCTATACCAAAATGTTTTATGAATGCATAAATTTTCATGCCTCTGTAATAAGTTATTCTATTTGATGGAAGAAGAAATAGGACTGATTTTAAGACAATTATTGGGCTCTACTCGAAGTAGAATTTATTATTTATTGGCCTTTTCATAGCCTCCGTGCACTAAACTGCTCGAAGTTGCAATGAAAAGTAGGTCGCTTATTGTCTCAAACATTTTTCATTAATTTTTAGCCTTATTACCGTTGACTCACGTATATCAACAATTTGCCGCTAAGTAAGGTAATATTAGAGAAAAATTCGAATTGGTATTGACAATAAGATTTCTTATCATCACAAAAATTCGGTTATTTGTGCCTCTTGACTGTAATAACAGCTTCTGCAATTTGTTTAAAGCTCCGTCAGTAACTTCTGAGTTATGTTATAATAAATACTAAGACAAACTTTAGTCAAACACACAAACGGACGGAGCAATCATCACCAAAATTTTGTCATTGGGGCATTGCTAACTATTATTGAATTTTATGGAAATCTGTTCATAACTTTTTGAACTATGTTTCTGATCAACATAAAATCAAACAAAGTGACAAAAGGACAAACAGATAAACAATAAAATGTGATCATCTACTCATCGTAACTTGTCTAATAATTCATACAAATTGCATAAAATCCCTCCGTAAATTTTTGACTTATAATTCCAAACAAAGTCAAGTAAATAAACAAATCAACAAATTATAGAACGGATCACCAATGTTCAATTAATCATTTGTTCCCCCTACCATCCCTAACAATCCAAGTAAATTTCGCAAAGATCCGTCATTAACTTTTTGAGTCGCCTTGGTGGCGGACAGAAGAACAAACTCCACAAAAACATAACCTCCTCGGTGGAGGTTAGCATTTGTTAACCTGGCTAAATAATCACGGGTCACGAAATTGTCATCATACCAGTATGTCAACGGTAAAGTTTTTGGTGAAGTTCGTGGCACTTAATTTTTGCCTCTGCCAAAGAGGTTTTTTTTTC
>LQNS02000141.1:28666633-28681057 GCA_001587735.2 Parhyale hawaiensis | reverse complement strand
TCTAAATTGGACTATGGAACCATCCTACACTCTGGAGCGTGTAGCAGCACTCATCAAAAACTGGTACGCAGAATGCATGTCTTCGACTTATTCGGGGAGCAAGAAGGACCTCTCCACAGGTCTCCATGGAAGTGGAGTCTTTCATTGTGCCATATCCTCTCCGTTATACATATTTACTTGCTAAAGCGTACCTAAATCTGTTGAACCGTCCCGCTGAAGATGCAGCTGCAGTGTACCTGCAAGTCACTCCAGGTCATCTTGCATTGAGCAACGCACATTCTTTTACTCAGCGAGCTAAGTCAAGCCTTTTGGCTCTGGGATATGCTACCTGGCAGCACCCTCTGCGAAACGAATCTCACACACACCACCCTGGATAGTCATGAATAATCAACTATGTGGAGATTTCCACTAAACAAGACATTCCAACGTTGCCACAGTTTTGGCACTTCATGGCAGGTGCATATGCTATCATGAGATATACACAGACGGATCTAAGCTCCTGAATGGAGAGTGCACGTGTGTCATATAGCTATGTGGTACCACTAGACCTCATCCAGACCTACAAGTTAGATCCAAAACACAGTACGTATTTACTCGGCCGAAGTGTTTGCCATACTTCAGGCCCTGAACTTTGTGAAAAACCATCTACCAGTAGAAAAAATTACCATCCTCACTGACTGTAGATCTGTTTTTGAATCTCTGGCAGCTGGTGGATGTCACTCCCACCTGAAGACTCTAGTCGTTGAAGCCCTCTTAAAATGTGGAGTAAATAGGCCTGTAAAACTGCTGTGGGTAAAGGCACACATAGGGGTTTCTGGTAATGAGGTAGTGGACAAATCAGCTCGACTTGCTCACCAAAATGCCAGAACAACAGATTTCCCACTGATCTCTAAACTCCAGCTGCAGGAACTACACCAGTGAATGATACACACATGGGAGACAGACTGGAAGTGGTCAGTCAGCACAACAGGGAAAGGAGCTTTTCTAGCATCACTGAGGCAATCTGCTGAACAAAGAAGATGGGAGTTTACACGACAAGAGAATGTGGCCCTTACCTGCTTCCGCTTTGGACCTACCGGCGTTGCAGCCTACCTACATCGATTTGGAGTTGTTGAGAGTCCACTCTGAAGTTTCTGCTAGGTCACTGATACTATAGACCACTTTCTTTTATCATGCCTCAAGTTTGCTGCCTCCCGGACTGTCCTTAGCGCAGAGCTTGCTGCACTAGGAGTCACTCGCCTAACAACTGCTGCACTACTTGTAGGAGGAGAAACCTGCGATCTTCAGAGCACTGCTGCGCTTCCTGAAGAGTAGGCCTACCCAGAAGCTGAATCAACTGTGAGATAACTTCACCACTTGGATCCTCCTACGGGGTCATCAAGGAGAAATTAAAGCCTGCTGGCATCAACTCTCCTCTTAATACTGCTGAAGAAGAAAAAGAGTTTTCATATGGGACCTTGTGACCTATTACAGCAGAATTATGACAAGTACCCAGCATCCTGTTCGAAACTTACTCTTAAAAAACTCTCTCGAAGGAGTTTGTCATTGGCTTTTGTGTGGTAAGGTTCTCGAAAGTTCCTGTGAGTGCTCAGAACAACTGATCTGTGCCTCCTTAACACAGGACCACAGACACATCTACAAATTCATGCAGGAATTACCTTTGCAATTGACCTTTCCCTTTCTACACCTGATCTCCATCCTGACGCACAGTGGACAGTGACTGATGACACCCACGGGAGCGATGACTTCTATGTGTGCATCAGCTTCCCGAACCTCCAAAATCATGAAGCAGTGCCTTGGTATACGGTATGCTCCGACGAGCCGACTGGACTACCTTTGAGGCCCTGAGCCAGATAAAGGAATTACCTATGTAGATTAACACCTAGCTACCCGTCGAGCAAATGGTGGACCATTTCACGGAACTCCTGACGACAGCTGCGGGTGTGGCCATCCCCATATCCAGAAGTGGAACTGCACCTCACAGGGTTCCTTGGTGGAACGACGAGTGTATGCGGGTATGTGCGGAGAGGAAAGGATTAATCCGACGTTACCAGCAAAACAGATACCTAGCCAATAAAATAGTATATTGCCGCGCATGCGCACTGGCACAGTTTACCCAATCATAAATGCTATGCCTCCTCCCCCTTCATCTCAAGAAAAAAGTATGATTTAANGAGAGGAAAGGATTACGCCGACGTTACCAGCAAAACAGATACCTAGCCAATAAAATAGTATATTGCCGCGCATGCGCACTGGCACAGTTTACCCAATCATAAATGCTATGCCTCCTCCCCCTTCATCTCAAGAAAAAAGGATGATTTAATAATCACCAAAGCCACACTATCACTGTTTTTGACCCTAGGTTTTCAATTCCATCAGCCCTCTCATTGATTATTTTTCAGTTGTCTGGAATACCGGCTATGTGGGTGACTTACATGAACATCTCTTGGAGTCTGTTCAAAGTAGTTGGACAAAGCATGTTGAGGGACTTGGCGGACTTGAATATGGTGAGAGGTTGGAGTGGCTGAACCTTTTCTCTGTGAGGGGAAAGTTGGTTCGTGCTTATTTGATTGTGTGCTGGAAGGCGCTTGTGGGGTTGGCTGTCCTGAGATGCAGGGCTTGTTTTGTTTTGCCGACCAAGGTAGAGCTTGGGGCCATCCTTTGAGGTTGATTTGCCAGTACTTTGGTACTGAGGCAGGAGGGAGGGCATTTCCATCTAGATGTGTTGGGCTCTGGAAGTTTTTGCTGGAGGAGGTTGTGCTGTCCCAGTACTTGAATGTATTCAAGGGGCGCCTTGCTTGTCACTTGGGGAGGTGTTGTTGGATGATATATGATGTCTGTGTGTTGTTCTCGTTGGCCTGCTGCAAATGTCTCGGGCTTGTTGGCCGTGCATACCTCGGTGGTCTTGTTAGGGCGATTTATGGGTGTTGCTGTTGTGGGGGTTTCTGTGGCGCCATCCCTGCTGTTTGTTTTTGTTTGTATTTACCAAGTAAGGAGTTACCGGATCTAACTTACTTGGGCTCCACTGTGGGAGCTACCCCTGATACCCTACATTACTAATAATGCTGGGTTCTAAGCAGTGTTGGTGCTTGCCTGGTAGGTACCATGTTGCATGAGTGTGGGTGGTCTTGCTTTTGTAGTGGGGTTTTTGAGGGTTCTGTGGGGTTGGGGTGCCACTGGGCTGGAGAGTTACCTACTGATAATAACTGGCTCTCTGCCTTGGTGGTGCTTGTCCTGTGCCACATGCCCTTACTGTTTTTACTGTTCCTGGGGTACCATCCATGTGAAAGTGTGTGTGGTTTGTTGGTGGTTTCTTGATGGCCAACTGCACACTTCTCCAGCTCATTGGCTGTGCATGTGGGTGCGTTCTCTTGCTGGTGCCGTCTCTTGTGTTGGGGGTTACTGTATGTACTGGCTTGGTAAGGGGGTTCTCTGGTTCTTGTAAGTAACCTCCAATTAAGCACCAATAAATGCACTGGTTCGCACTGCCACTGCTTCGGCAGGCAACACCAGCACAAGTCTCTATTGTATCACACAAGGGTTCCCAACTGGAACTACTTGCTGACACTTACTATTTATAGTCTGCAGGCATCTCTATCTTCAGTGATCTATCTATCTCTGGTATTGGGAAATACTTCTCATTACACGGATTACTGGAGGTTCGCCAGTTACTGGCAGTCACACACAGATTACTCGTTATATATTATATTTGTCTCTCAGTACACTTCTCACTCTTTCAGTACGGTACCTATGTTCCTTCAGACTAGCTACGCTATATCAACAATGTGCTACTCTTATAGGTACTATATATAAAGTCTTAGTACAATACTTCGTATTATACACTGTTACTAGCGCACTATGCCAGTGTCTATGCACAAGCACTCTATAATTTAGACATTCAGGATGGGTAGCTCTTCTAGCAGTATGATTCAATGCTTCACACAAGCACGTACCACTGGATTGGATGCCGACTAAGGTAATAGTCTGTCTGTACCAGCACTGATACTGGCTTTTATCACTTGAGAGGGGCGTGTCACATCTCCGATGAATCGGCCTGCACACCAGCACGCAGGGCCGTGCTTGCCTCCCTAGTCAGGCTGGCCTGCTCTTGGCCTGACTGGGCTTTTGGGGCTGCAGAGGCGAGATGACATGCAACCCAAAGTTTGCCCGTCCACTGAAAGCTCTTGGCCATATTCATTTTTACCATAAACTTTGTATAGGTACCAAGATCTTGTCAACACTACACTACTTTAATTCTGAGTTTGTTAGCTAATATCTATCATTTTTGTTGCAGGACTTATTTACATATAGCTAACTGATAATGGCTCTAGCTGAGGCAAATTCTCTTACACACATTGAAGATGAAATTGCACTTGAAGGACTTGATGGAATAACATTACAGGGTAAGTCATCTGCATATAATGTTGTTTTTAGCATCAATTGCTTGATTTGATTTTGTGTAGAAATGAGCATATGTTGCATTTTTGAAGTTTTTAATATCTAGATTTTTTTATGAATATTGTATCTACTTTATGTGACTACAACTAACTGCTCATTTAAAACAATGTGAATATATTTTAGTGCAATAGATACTACAGAGTGCATTTTCCATAATTCTCCTCTCTTTCCAAGTAGATCCTCAGGCTAATTCTGTAGAATTAGTGAAATGTTCTCTATTTAACATGGGAACCTCTGTCAAGTGTCAAAATTTTTTTGAGTGTTAGTCTGTGATAGATGTGAGATATGTAGCTAGCTATTTGTAAGCAAGTAACACAAATTTGTCTCTATAGATTATTGATAGCAGACCAAATAACTTGCTTGTTTTAGGTCAGGTATCTATAAGATAGTACTGTAATTTCTATTGAAATACCTATAGCTATATTGTATATAATAAATAAATAACTTTTATTAAGAACACAATGGGTTCACAAAATATGCTTACAAGCTCACAAATACAAAGTAGCCAAAGTGCAACCTAGTGATTAGGCCCAGTCACAATTATTGGTGGCCACGTACAGTGAGAATAAATACATTAGTTTCATTTTCGTGCATCAACGTGCGGCAAACGGGGGGTTTTCTGGCATAAAATATCCCGGAAATAGTTTCAATTTGCCGGACATACGTCCAGAAAAAAAGGATTTTTCCAGGAATTGAAATTTTCTCGTTTTCCCGGAAATATCAGTTTCCCAGAACGGCCTCCCCCCGTGCTGTCCGGGAAAACGGGGTTCCACTGTAGATACACTCAGCCTACACCTGCAGACACGAATGGCATTGAGCAGCTCAATTTCACACAGGAGAGAGTAAGAACTCTTTGCTGCATTGGTAGCTACAGAGCATTTAACAGATTACCCTCGTACAGTGTGATTGAGACACACCGTTTCATTTTAGCTAGCCTGGCCAAGGGGCTTGTAACAATAATAATAATACAAGTTGCTCGCAGAGCTCGACCTGTATATCTTATATACCTACTGTATATTGATGAATTTGTGTCATGTTACTAAATGCTTATGTCGATCACAATGAAGATATGTCTACCTTTATATCTTATAACCCTCCGGGGGCATAGGATGGGCCATAGACCATTGGGTTAGGTTATTTAGATTGTGGAGGTTACCTTAGTCTTAAGCTAGTCCTTTGGGACGTCTGTCTTTCGTGCCCACTTTGCTTCCTTCCGCTTTCATATTCCTACTGATCTTGATTTCGTCTGTTCATTCTCTTCTTTTCCAACTTGTTGTTCCCATGGACATTGATCCTGTGTGGGAACACCTTTGTGCATGGGTTCTCCATTTCTTTCGAAAATACTACGGTATATATCCCTTCCTTTTCCTCTCTTAGAAAAGCTTAGTATGTAGATAGTTATATTCTTATTTAGGGAGGCTTGAACTTTCTTCTTCTTCTTCTACTAATAGAGAGTTGGACTTGACAACCCTGGAGAGAATGACCTGGAGCAGGGTGGTCCAGCTACTGGCGTGCGACCGCTTGTTACCTCCACCAAGGAGGTTATGCTTATGTCAGATTTTGTTCTGTCTCTCTGCCTGTCAACAAGTTAAACAAAAGAGTAATGAATGGGTCTTCATAAAATTTATAGGGAATGTTAGGAGGAACAGATTATTAGCTTCTGGTGAAGATCCATTCAACTGTTTTACTTGATTTTTCTTTGTATCAGAACAATTCAAACAGTTATGAATGGATCTTTATGGTATTTGCAGGAACTGTTAGAAGTGTTACAAAGCAGGGTTGGTGATTTTTTTTATTTAAAAAAATAATAATCTATGTGTTTCTTATATGTAATATTTCATTTTTTATTTTTATTTATTTTCTCAAGGTGAAATGATACAATAATTTTTCATAGTTCTTTTCCCCAGTGCTAAAGGTAATACTAAGCTGTAAAATAAGATTACTGAACTGTACAACATCCTCTGCTTAAAGTGTCGGAGACTGGAGCAGAGGTTGTTATCCTCCGCCGCAACATCATGGTGTTATGGGAGCGAGACGTTATAATGCAGTCTTGCATAGTAGTTGAGCAGTTTGATATCTTTGTAGAACTAGAGTGGCTTGATGCCTGTATCTGCTCGTAGGCTGACGAATGGCGATGTATGGATTGCTCCGGTAGCTATCTGCAGAGCTAAGTTCTGGACCGGCTCCAAGCTTTCTAAGAAAGTGAGGCAGGCCGAGGTATAAACCTCGCTTCCGTAGTCCAGTTTGGGTTTGATTAGCATGAGATATAATCTTTGGTGTGATTTTCTGTCTGCACCGCAGGTGTGTAAGGAGACGCAGAGATCGCATGCCGGTGTGTTTCAGTTATGGCGTGCGTGTGGTAGTAAAACCAGGCATATAGGCATATTTAAAGTAGTTAGACTATTGAATGAAATTTGCTCGTGTTACAATGAAGATTATTGCAACAGGACTCTGGCTACGATTGGAAAATCGCCCAAATTTCTGCCTTGGTGTTTTGGACCTCAATATGAAGCGTCACATCTGGTCTCAGATATGTGATGATGCAGAGCTGTCATTCTACAAGCTACCTTCTCCAAGATCTGACCTTGTTATTTACAATAGGTAAGCATACTAATTGCTATTATTGTAACCATTTTGAAAGAACCTGATAGGTAGCTATTTCCTAATTAGCTACTGAGATATTTTCATTAAAATTGCTAAGTAGCCACTGAAAAGAAATATAGGATATAGGTATATTTTGTTGTTTTTTACAGTTCCTTCCTAATATTACTTCACCATTTTCAATTGCAATAGTCTACATAGTTGTCATAGCAACCCATGTACTCTTGAATAAGCTTGTTTCTAAAAAGTTGCCAACTATACATTTTCTCTCAAAACTATTTCACAATTAATTTTCCTTTGGATAAAATAAGGGTGGGAAGCCACCCTTCCTACATGGAAGAATCTGTGGGCTTCAGACAGAAAGAAATACTCCTTGCCCCATGTAATTGGAGGTTTTTAGTTACAGTCAACTTGACTGCTCACCTTCAGCAGGAGATCCATGTGCACTGGTTTGTGTTGCTGATAATACTCACTGTGCTGCTGGTAAATGGTTACTCAGGCTACATGAGTGAACTACTATAGTGATTGACAGATTGAGCTATGGCCTCAACTGACAGAACGATCATTATTATATAACTTGACCCTCTGGCGATCGTCATTGCTAATTAGGTCGTGCTCTAGCAGTGAACTTTGAATGTCTGTTACTCGGATGCTGCAATCTCTTTTCCTTAAAGTCACTAGTGCAGCTCGCTATCCACCACAGCGCCACTGCAAAGAAATTTCAATCGGTATTGGTGAGCTGGGCTGTTGTAGGCTTGACTCGAAACACTGGGGTCTGCAGGTGTCCCGTTTCGACTCATCATCTCATTGCACCCTAAAATTTTGAACTCTTTGTCTTTCCTGCTTCTTAACTAGATATGCTGTGAATCATTAGTTTTCATTTAGTTAACGCGCTCTCTTAGAATTTGTAGTCGTCCACCTCTAACTCCCTGCGCCTAAGACTCTACCAACTCCTTATGACTCTAACTTTGAAATGCTGTTTACAACTTGAGCTTAAATTGCAGCCTGCAACCCTCATTACAACTTGAGCTTTATCTTCAACCATGTTGTAACTACTTGGTATATACAATAATAAATAGAAACTTAGACCACCGCTAATAACAGTAATGATGTTGCATAAAGTAGTCAGACCATACCGTATCTTTGGCACTTTGCTGATGTACTGTGGTGTGTGCTCTTATGGGATTTGTTTTGTACTGGTTCATCACCTGCAGTGAGAATAGTTATTTATAAATTTTTCATAAATGCTTGTAATATAGCTAATCTATATAGGAAAACGTTTTCCCAAATATATTTCTTTTTAGTAGGTTTTACCTTGTTTTCAAAACTCAAAGGAGCTGATGTATGTATTTGATGTTAAGAAGTTCCGGAAAGGATAAAAGAGTAAGGACGAAATAGCCTGACCGGGACCTCCCTTGTACTGTAGTCATTCAGGCTTGTTTTTTTCCAGATATGAGCATGTGGACCCAGAACTTGGCATGGTGGTGGAGTCTCATAAATTTCCCAAGGACATTTATCCTTTCCGAAAAATTGAAGATTTTGCCTCTGGTGAAATGGGCTCCTGTCAACACTACCATACTCGGAAGAATGTATCTGACGATGTTGTTGACCTGGAGCTGGACGAAGTTGAGGAAAGGTGATGCTTTAGCAATAGCTATTACTTTGACTATTAGAAGACTTGAGGTTGTTAGGTAAAGGGAAAGATTTTGCAACTGAAATAGTGCTAACTACAAGTCATTGTGGATGTGCTGTAGCTCTGTTGCCATGCAGAGTTTGAAATAATATATTGCAGATTATAAATAGCTATATTTTGTTTACTGTAGATAAACTCTTGATTAATCTAACGAGCCCCTTTGTGTCACCCAAATAAGAGTGTATCGGCACGGTCAGCAGCCCTTAGTATTCAGGAAGCAAAGAATGCAACGGGAGGACTCAATAGGACTAAAATAAAACTTAGCTGTGACCGCACGCAGCAAATTTACATCACATCGACGAGTCGAACTATTTGAGTGTGGGACCTCAGGCCTTCATAGGTCGTTTCCTTGAACATATCACCGTACGTTTTCGATTTGTTTCATTTCATCTCCCACTCATGACTGGCCAGCTACTTGAGCTGCAAAATATCGTAAAATGTTGTCGCCAAGTACAGAAAGTTTGAGCACTGGCTTACTGTTACTGTGGTTTCTCTCGCGTACAGAATCGGCAATAATGGTGCTTATATTTGTTGGTAAAGAATAAATATGTTCGGTGAAGAGTAGGGCCTACTGTGAACTGAAAATGATGGGTAAATAAGGCTTCAATCATGAAAAAAAAGTTAAATCAGGTCGACGAAAGGGAACAAACTCGGCGCTAGTGTTGTGAAAGTTTCCACCAGCATGCACTGCAATTTTATATAGATAGTTGCTAAATTAGTACCGTATGTATTATCCTAATTTATTCATACGCTAGAGATAAATTTCGCAATTTAAGACGATTTTCGTGGTTAAATTAGTTAAAATACTCCTAGGCTGCTCAGCCATAGATTCGTCGATGATGACGTCATTTTTTGGCGCTAATTTCTCGTGAGTCATCCCGTTACGCTTTTTACTTCTTGCTGGTATCTGTGGTTAGTTAAATGGTATTGGTTGGTGTCGTCCAAGGATGCACTGAAACTGCCTGGACAACAAGAATCTTTAAAACGTGGGAGTTGAGACCCGTGAATGAGATGAATTTGGCTTAGCTGCTATAGGCTATAACTACTGTGAGCATGAGCTATCAATGAGAGAACTTTTGATGCAGTGAGATGCATCAAAATTGCATGCATTTTTGTCCCAAAACCAAAACACGCGAGTGCAACATGAAAATAAAGTGCATCACCGTGATGCATATAGGGTCTTATGATGCACATCAGTGTATGTCCTTGCCATACCTACCATAGGGTGATCCAAAACCTAATATTAGGGGAAATACACTCCCAGCTCATCCCTGTTGACTCCTTACCCTAGCATTTGTGGTTCAGAGCCAATTTGAATGCTTCATTACCGTTGCCTTGCTTGGCGCAGGTATGTGCTCTCAGAGTGCTCTAGTTTTTCAGTGTATTTGGTCACTGACTTAAGCCAAATGCAAATGCTTCATTGCGTACCGGGTTCAGAGTCAGACAATTTGAGGTAACAGCAGTTTGAGGAAACTCAAACTCCTGGTATCCACTTCAAACTGTCCGATGCTGAACCCTGTACACAATGAAGCATTTACATTGTAATTGACTTAAATGTCAGTGGCTTGTTTGGTCAGTGTCCAAATCGGAGAAACCCAAAGTAGTTTAATGGATACTCGAGAGGCTAGTCGGCGTCATCGACTAAGGTTGGCCAATAACGAGGTGGTCAGTGAGCCAGTGGTTAAATGTGACGTTCTTGAAGTTCAATGTCAAAGCGTCTTTAGTAAACCAAAAGATCCAGATTTAGTCTTCTTAATGAGTTGATCAGTGCCCCGAGCCAGTGCTGAAGGCGGATGTGGAGTTTACTGAGGATGATCTTGTGAATTGTTCGAGGAGTTGTCTCATACGTTGCCTGCTGGGCCTGACGGGATACCTGCTGTGCTCCTCAGAAATTCCAAGCACGATCGGAAGAATGTGTTGCACTTTTGATAGACGCGATCCATGGACGCCAGCTGTCTGAAAATATGTTGGACAGCAGATATGCCGTCGGAAAATATTTCTTTATGGTGAGTGCCAGATGTGGCACATGAATATATATGTAGTTTGTCGAATATGCAGTCCACACGTATGTAGTCTGCAGGATATGTTCAGCATGACGGCGTTGTTAGTATAATGAGGGGAGTACCTGACTACCAGAGTACTCACTCGGTGGGTAGTTGTCGCATAATTTCGGTAATTTATTACTTTGTCTCAGGTAGAGTTCTGTATTGAGGAGTGGCAGTGTTCGGGTAATCGCACTCAATTTACATATATTGCTATATTACAAGTCAGAGCAGTACAAAGGGCGGTAAGACAGTTAAGTACACTCCTAGTAACGTCTTCTGAGCGTGGAAGCAAAGTACAGAGGGAGCTGCTCAGAGTGAGAGATCAGTGATAATACTCCTGATAGAGATGGATACAGGAGAGCGAATGCTGACGTGAAGCGGACAGCACGGTTTTATACACAAATGGCAGGGCGTTACTGGTGACGTGCAGAGTCCGTAAAGGAGAAAAACAACATTCACCCGAGATTTACAGGCCAATTGCCCTGGCATCCCACGTCATTAGGATTTTTGAAAAAATTTGGTGAAGCAGTTGGTGGTCTACTTGGAGAGGGAAGGTCTATTTAATAGCAATCGGCGTGGATTCAGGAGGGGAAGATCTTGCCTCTCGTAGCTGTTGGATCACCAGCGGCAGATTATGAAGTCGCTCGGGGCCGGGGCGGCGGTGGACGTAGTGGAGCGGTGGTGGACGTAGTGGGGTGGTGGTGGACGTAGTGTACCTGGATTTCGAGTTTTCGATGAGGTGGGCTAGGAAGTTGAGGGCGCTGGACATTGGCGGTGCACTGCTTGCGTGGTAACGGTAATGCTAACCAAAAAATGACACGTACCCAATGACCCCACATTTTAGGCCGTATTGTCGGAAAATCCGAACTCATTTCGGGTAAGTTGGAAAAGAACCCTGCATAACTTCGGTAGGTTAGGTGAGGACAGGTCTGGTTTTCCTAACCACCTATTTTTTCAATTTCGGGTGTGTCAATTTTGGGCTCTTGGGTAAGACTTGGTGAGGCTGTGTGACTTTCTGACCTACAGAAAGCAAACTGTCACTGTTGATGCATGCCTGTCTACTGAGTCCTCGGTTGTGTGGAGAGTACCGCGGGACTCAGTCCTGAGCCCACCGTTATTTCTTGTACTGATCGGGGATACTGACGCCAACATTCTTCACTCGCGCGTATCTTCATTTGCCGATGACACAAGATTTATCAAGAAGGTGACCGAGCTGGGAGACTGTGTAGAGCTTCAAGAGGATCTGCACAAGATTAATGACTTCGCTCGGATGAAAAATATGCAGTTCAATTCCAACAAATTTGAGCTGTTGAGATATGGGCCGCACGCTGATAACTCCTTTGTCTATGCGTCTCCGGATGATCTGGCAGTTGAGCTTAAAGCTTTGGTAAGAGACCCAGGAGTAATTGTCGAAGATAGTGGGGGATTTGCTGCTCAAAGGCTCAGTAGTCACGAAGTTTAAACGCCAGATGGGTTGGATCTGGAAAGCCTTCAGAACAAGGGAGATACCTAGCTCCAATGATCATGCTTTATAGGGCACTTGTTCTCCCATTGACCGAATATTACTGCCAACTGTCGAGTCCTTGCACTGTGGGCGAAATCCAGAAGCTGGAGGCAGTGCAGCGGTCTTATATTGCGAGTTTCGCAGGAATCCGGCATCTGAATTACTTGGAGCGCCTTGAGCACCTGTCACTGTTCTCCCTTCAACACCGGCGCGAGAAGAGATATCTTATAGATACGTGTAGAAGATATTCAGCAAATTGGTTCCTAATTTTGGTGATGTCAACTTGAAAAGCAGAATCAAGCAGCACAGTAAGCTCGGTAGAATGTGTGTAGTGCCAGGTTTTGATCACCGTGCCCTGACGACTATCAGAGCGAGGCACGAGAGATCTTTTTCTGTAATGGGCCCAGAACTCTTCAACTCGTTGCCGTTGGGGCTGAGGGAGCATGGGGCACGCTGGAGTAGTTTAAGAAAAATCTTGATGCGTTCTTGAGAACCGTCTCGGATCAGCCTCTCCTACCACACTGCCATCAGCCTCGACGGGGAATTCGGTGTTGCTGCAGCTGCTTGCCCACCTCAGGGCGCAGGCGCGGTGGTGTAACGTCTTCGCTGGCACTCTTGTAGGGTGATCCATCGCTGCCTTTCATCTGAGCCAAGCTGTCGGTAGCTCGCGCCTGAGCGGGCGGGAGCAACTTGACCGTGGCGGATGACTGGCAGTGGTGACGGGTTGTGGCCCTGCATGGCCCTCGCCTGGCGGCGAAAACTACATTCAAGGAACCTTGATCTGTCCAACCCTGCCCCTCTGATTTTGTACGCTGACTTTATCCAACCCCTGTTTTTCTTTAGATTCAAGCCAGGTGAGCTTGTGGTGGTAGCAAGCCAGATGCTGAGGGAGAAAAGCTTGTGTATCAATTCACACGTGGATCCCTACAACCCCCTGACCCTAGCGCAGTACTGTATTCTTGAGCGCATCGCCAGGACCAGGACCATGGGGGACGTCACTCAAGGCAAGGTTAGAGCTCTGCTTTGGCAGGAGAGTCTGAAGAGAAACTAGCTCGCGACATTACCTCTTTTTTTTTTTGCATTTCTAGTTGTTGGAGGAATCATAATTCCTTCAGTTTGCAATTCCCGTTGTCGGATGAGTCAGAACTCCTTCAGTTTGTAATTCTCCCTTAGAACTTCGTATTATTTTCTGTTACCGTTTATTTTTTCTCACCTCCAGCTCACTTGACACCGTTTAGAACTTAGTCCCGATGATCCTACTGCCCTTTACATTCTGATCAGTTTCATAAGTGGGAATTCTTATTCAGCTAGCAAATAATTATTCAGTTTAATTACTTCTATAAACATTTCAAAGTAGGGAGAGGAATTAATCATTATGTTCCTTCTAAAAGAATTTTCCAGATCGTCAATCAGGCCGCCGTACGGAACGTGAGCCGGTGAGCGCTCCGCCAGGCCGAGCGGCGGTCAGCCGAGCCAGCACAGCCTCCAGCCCGGTGGCGCGGCAGCCTGTCAGCCGGCTTACGGCTACCTCGGGGGTTGCGGTGGCCTACCTCACCATGCCCACTTGTGAAGTCGGCGGGGCAACGCCTCTTCCTCCGACTTCACATGCATCGACACCATACTCTTGGCAAGCCTAAGTGCCTGTAAAAGATTATGCCCTTTACTTATGTAGCTAAAAAATGCTAGTAATTAATTTGGGAGCAAAAAATTTTCTTAAAAAAGAACTTCAACCACAGGGTACAAGAGAACACACCCAACTTCATGGGCTGGCATTACCTGTCTGAGAGTTTAAGGTTCCGAGACTTGTCATTGAGCTCAAGTCCCATAACACCGCTCTTACGATTGCAGGGGAACAAACCTCAATCTTTTTGAAGATAGACGTCGCAAAGCGGCTCTGGTGAGAACCGAGTCTGAGGAATCCTGGCTTCTCCCTCTAAACTCAGTCCCCTCGTCGGATGATGGACAGACTCTCAAAAAGGGTTCTCAGGGCTTGGCACTGCGCCCAAGGGGGTTTGAGTAGGTTACCTTAGCCATTAGCTAGGCCTTCGGGACGTCTGTCTTTCGTGCCCACTTTGCTTCCTTCCACTTTCATACTCCTACTGATCTTACTGTTGTCTGTTCTT
>LQNS02000141.1:28648395-28664157 GCA_001587735.2 Parhyale hawaiensis | reverse complement strand
GCTCTTTGGCCTCCCCGCGTCTGCGGGAACCCCACCGGGGACCCCTCCTCCTCACAAACACACCTCTAGGGCGGTATCATCTATCGGCGCTTGGTCCCCTCCAAGGCTCTCGTCATCATCTTGTGTCCCACCTCTCAGAGACCCTCCGCTAGATGCACCAACAGCCCCTGATTCACCTGGGGTCGTGAGCTCGCCTACTAGTGAGAACTCACTCGACCATCAGGTGACGAGCTCTTCAAACGAATCCTCAGCACCGTCTACACCGGATCCTCAGACTAATACCCCTGTCAGAGCAGTTCAAGCACCGGCAGGGCCCCCCCACCGTACCATGCCCGTTGGATGCTCCACTGGCAAAGGCCGGCTAGTTTTACGTACCATCTCGAGCTACCATCTACTCACTCGAGCCTCTGGAGTTCACCATTGCTGGGAAAATCTATACCTACACCCATATGGAGTCAACGTTGGTAATTCGTAGCTCGGCCATTTGCCCGTTAATCGCCCCAAAACCAGGGGCACTGCAACACGAGTGCCTACTCATGCTAATAGCGGCATGCACACAATATGATAAGGGCACCCAGAGTTCCCCTGATTCCTTCCTGTTTCTGTCGCGCCGAGTGAACGCTACGCCGCCAACCACTCGACCATGGAATATGGATCTCTGCACACAAAAGGTGGCGGTCCTCAGTAAATCTCCGTTCGCCCAACAACCACAGTCTTCTCCTTCCAAACCAGCCAATAAAGGCCCAAAGTTGCCCTGGACTCTTACCGACGGGAACAATTTCCCTCTGTTCGACACACTCTCGGCTAGCAACATGCCTATGGCCTTCCAAAGAACGGCACATACCCTACGAGGAGCCTGGGGCCCTCTGGAACAACGGTCTATCAGAGAGGATTCTCGCCTCCGCCAACAAGCATACCAGCACCTGGCCACTTTCTAAACTCCACCTACCCCATGTGCTTCTGTCATCGGCTGGAAAAAATTCCTCGAGGTCTGAGTTACTACAACAGATCTCATTGGCAGCGCAGGTACTACACTGTTGCCTACCAATCTTCCAAGCGGAAGCCCACCACCATCCTTGAGCCTTCGTTGACTACAGGCGGAAGTTACGTAATTTCATTCTGGAGGACATGTTCCCGCCGCAGTAGCAGGCCCCCTCAGAGAAGCCCTGATATTCTCTCGAGATGGAGACCTATTCCCCAAGGAATCAGTCAAACACGCGGACCATATTGCGACTACCGTCCATTTTAATACCTTTCGCCCACTAGCTATCAATATAAGAACTCCCCACTAGCTATCAATATAGGACACAAAACGCCCTATCTGCGGGTCAGTAACGGCCGCAACGCGTCTGAGTCTAGTCAACCCATACCTGCCGCATCCAACTATGGGAAAACCACGGCAACACCTCATACTACCCTTACTCTACCTGTGGCTGGATGGATCATCCTCCGGCTGGCAACGCCCGGCCCCAGGCCGATCAGGCAAGAACGACCCAGGGGCACCATAAAACCCCCGTCTTCGTCCAGACTGAATTCACCCTACACCAGCAATCCCTACCCGCCGAAAACTCGTCCGTATTACCTACAACCCCCATATGTGAAATCGCAAATAATCTCAACTACGGCTTCAACGTCTTATTCCTTAGGGTTATGGCTCTACTACGAAGTTGTTCGTAGCATTTATGTCCTTCATGTTTGTACCACTGTTTGCCATTGTTGGTCGTGCCCTCTCCGTTTCGGGGGCACGACCCCAGTTGTCCACTTAACGAAATGTATCTGTACTTTGAAGACCTTCAGAAAGTAAGTTTGCTTTGTTCACTATCTTTGCCAATCCTACGTAGCATCATACCCTAACAGGCTGGGACTTGATATATCTAATTTACTAAGTCTCTGCCTTTACAATCTGATCTCTGGTCGCTTCCACGTCCATATATTTACCTGTTCGGACCTTAAAATAATAGGTCCTAAACGGTATCGAGTGAGCTGGAGTGAGAAAAAAGTGCTTGTGACAAGCCAAAGGCGCCGGAACAGCCCCTTTTTCTTCCCCATAAGCAAACTTGACACCGTGAATGCCTCCCTCCTCCCCGTCGCGACCAGAAGGTTGCGTGGGCATGATGAGATCGGCCAGTGCAACCCCCGACGTAGCTGTCAGCCGGCTGACTGGCTGCTGCACCTCCGGGCTGGAGGCTGTTCTGGTTCGACTGACCGCCGCTCGGCCTGGCGGAGCGCTGACTGGCTGACGTGTCGTGCGGTGGCCTGATGGACGATCTGGAAAATTTTTTTAAAGGGAACATAATGATTAATTCCCCTTCCTATTTTGAAAAGATTTTAGAAATAATTAAACTGAATAAAATTATCGCGATCTGAATAAGAATTCCCACTTGTGAAACTGATTGGAATGTAAAGGGACGTAAGATCACCTGGACTAAGTCCTAATCGGTGTCAAGTTTGCTACGGTGAGAAATAGGGTCTGTTCCGGCGTCTTTGGCTTGTCACAAGTACTAATTAAAATTTTACACATAGCTTTTAGCAGATTACTGTTTCTGAAGCTTACATTAAGTAGTGTGTATTTCTTGTCATTGTTCCTTAGGATTCACTACACGTATGCTATCTATTAATTAGTTACTAGGGAATCTTATTTGCATCTTATGCATCACTTTATTCATGTGTAATGTAGCATTTATCCGATTTTCATGCGTTTCGTGCACGCTGCCATCTTCGGTTCAAGGGCTTTCAACTTTCTTGACGTAGCAATTGGCGAGTTTTCAGTATCCTATAGTATCTGGGCTGGCTAAGATGAATTTTATATAACTTTCTTTTTATACCTACTCACCACCTGTAACTTTCTACGTGGAGTCGAAGTGGGTCTTTCTTTCTTAGCGAATGCTGAAGCTGTTTTTTTGTAGACTTCCAATGAAGCCGTTTCTGAGATAGGTAACTGATAGCTGAAGGTTCATTGTTTGGATAGTCGCTCACTCTGAGTAGAGAAAATGTATCACAAGTCACTCTTGTAAAGAATAAAGTAGGAACAAGTTTTTACCTTGCGGTTACATTGACCTGAGTGACTTTTTTGACCAAATTAGAAACTCAAGTATTGAAGAATTTATAAATTCCTTTGACGGAGATACGGATAATGAATTTCACTTTTTTCTCACGTTAAGTTTTTTCTGCTCTGAGATCACAAGGGGTAAATTGAGTAGGAGCTCAACGATGGAAAAGCGTTGTATGTTCTTCAGAGTAGAACCACGGAGAAAAACTAAGAAACCAGGGGTTTTGTTGGAGTAATTATTCTTTGGCCTTCATTTCATAATTTCATATGATGGTGCAGACGTACTAGCTTGCAATAATGAATAAATCTGTGTATGCTATATTCTCCGTATAACTTCTATATGTTTCTGATAGTTCTAAGTCAGTTTCCATTGGTTAAGTTTCGCTTCCAATGCTAGCATAAGCTAGCCACTTGCTACGCTCTTTGGGACATCCCACGCTCTTTGGGATGTCTGCCAATGTATGGTATAGCTAGTAGCTACAGTGCCATGACAGGAGAACTACTCACGTAAACTAGGTGTTATTGGCCCTCAGGGATATATTCTGGCGGGCCCTTTCCTGCCGCAATATATTTGGGCCTCACGAACCCAAGGGTCCCAAGTGCCTGCTCCGCAGATTTTGCAGCTGGCCGCATTTCCTGCTGAAAAGGTTAGTTTTGTAAAGTTAGGTAGGTTCTCTACATTTCCTCTTCTGATCCGTGAGGTGGGCTGCCGACCTAGTCCGCGGGACTCTTCTCTCTCGTGTTTTTTCTATTTTTTACGCTTTTTCCCGCCAGTAGTAGCGCACTCGGCCAACTGAGACGTCCGGCAGGAATACCAAGATAATATATTCTTATACTGATGTGACATAACAAAGTGAGTCTCATTGCTAGGATCACTTTATATGACGTGGGTGCGGTGGTAAAACCAGAAACATAACAGAAAAAAGGTGATATTGTCGATGTGTAATTATTATGCAGTGTGATATCGGTGACTTCTATATTCTGCAGCACGGAATGACACAACTGGGGGATGCCAAGTCGCTCTTCTACCACCGCAAGCGGCTCCTCAAATTGAGGCTCATCACAAAACAGACTCACCTGCAGAAGAACCAAAAAGGAGTGTCTCAGACCGGGTCCTTGCTGCACCATACTCGGTACTTAGATATGCAATGTGTAGCTATAATTTTTTTTTTTTTCGGCCAGATCCACTGTACAATAATCAATCAGCGAGAATAGTACTCCTGAATCGGTGATTCAAAGTTTTATTAATCACTTCTAGATACTTACAAATCATCTTTCAAGTAATTGCTTAAATTTCAGATGGAAAGACCTACGTGCGTGGGTTCCCCTGTTTCTGTCGACATGTTCTATGTCCCTTTATTTCTTCCTCTGTTAGATTGCTTTTATTGTAGAGACTTGAAATTCAGATCTCATCTTAAGGAGTTTTCCAATTTGTTCACTGTGATAGCTAGAGCTTATCAGATCCGTTTGAGTCATTGACTTTTGATGCCTCATTTGGGATTTTGTCCTGAACAAGTGAAAGCTAAGTGAATTAGATTGTCTATTGCAATTTCCGAATTAAGGATGCCTAAACTCACTTTTACCTTCCCATAAGAGATATCTTTGAACAGATTCGCTGTTATTCTTATTCTGTTTCTCGAAGTTGAGTATACAACTTTGGCGTCCAACTGACTCTTTAATATTTGTCCAAGGGGCTTGTTTTTTTTTTTTGTCTCAAATTGAAGACAATTCGGAGTTTAGAGTTTGTACCATTTCTCTGCCGTTGAAACTTTTTTCGCAATGACTAAAAGACTGAAAACTTTGCCACGTGGCGAAATAACTCCCGGGGTGACGAAATAGCCCAACTTTACGGTAATTACTAGTAGACTTCATTCAAGTTAGGTAGTAGCTTCTATTGCCTGCCGTGCGCTGCTGGTTCCTGTGTTAGATACCTTTACGCATCGACTCATTCTGTGAATGGTTTCTTGCAGATTTTATATCGAGCGCAAGAGCAAGTTTGTGCTGCTCATTGAACATTGCATAAAGCTACTGCTTGATGTGCCTGACCACGCAATGCCTCTCACCATCCTGAGGGACTCCATTGGTCTTCCTGATTTATCCTTCAAGAAACTCGCCAAGAACTCGGAATTTTTGAAGTACGTTAGTCACGAAGTGATTTGCATGTCACAATACTTCAGAGCTCTTTTTATGCTTACTATGTTTCTTTTGTTCTCGTGTTTCGCGTACCTACTGCAATTTTTTTGCTCCACTTCCTTTCTTTTATGATCTCCTATTGTTTTGCATGGGTTCTTTACTTACCTTGTTATACCGGTACATGTTCCTTCTGTGTTCTCTTTATGGGTTTCAACAAACACTGTGGCTACCGGTAGAGAGGCTTCAATTAGGATCACAATGGTAATGATAATACTTATTGCCTTCTCATTTGATGTTTGGAATTAAGTCGAAAATCCAGCAGGCCGTTCATTTGATGTTACAGCTGAAATTGGAATGTGTTACTTGGTGTAGCTGCTGCGGTAGGCCTACAGATTATCGCGTTTTTTTTTTCTCATCAGTTCAAGGAGACTCCAGTTACAGCTACAATTTTTTTAGCTAATTAAAATTTTGCCGTACCTTTCCTCATATAAAAGGAGTACATTTCGAAAGTATTCATGCTAATATTATGGCTCAAGCGAAGAATCTTGAGCGTGAGCCTGGACAACGATGAGCTGTCGGTGCACTTTCTTTTCTCTCACTTTTTATCAGCGGTTTACACTAGAAATTTTGTGTTTCATATCCGCATGTAATGTTATAACATGCTAAATATGAATTGTTGAGTCTCAGGTTAGATTAGATTTCAGACATAATTGTTATGAATCCAGTTAATTTATAAAATATGCTACGTTCACCTTTTGTTGTACTGGTACGTTTGTAGAGCAGATACTAATTTCATCTGCTGATTCATCTAACTTTGTGGTACATTCATACATCCACATAACTGATGCTCAAATTTATATGTTCTATCTCAAGTGCATCCATATAGGATGCTTAATTTCATTTCTTGAATGTAAGATACATTCATATAGACTAACAGATTGCTAACAGTGCCGGTATAGTAGTATGTGGCCTACCTTAAAGTATGTGTTAGTTTGGGTTGAGTAGGCTCGCTTCAGCTAAATTTCGTGGTCAACTTAACTGACTGTCCTACATATTCCTGAATCTCAGGTTGCGCACATGCTATGTTTGCACAATTTTAACTCTTTGCTAACTCTCAAGTTATTCATGTCACACATGTTATGTTTGAACTCTTGACTCTCAGGTACATTCGAACCACCCAGCTGCCATATACGACGGTATACCCTGATGCGCCTGCCTCTGAGAGCCTTGACAAGCACAAGAAAGAAAAGCACGTGAGTTTTCTGCGCTTACAAGCTGCGGTGTCGCTAATCTATGTTATGACTTTTCTCTCAGATGTGGCGTGTTCTTGTATACATATTAGCTAGATACCCCAGGTATTGTTATTTCGTCAAGTCCTTTCAGAGGCATAGGATGAACCATAGGGTTCCGATAAGACGTAGGTTCGTTCTCCTTGTAGTAAAGAGAGTCGCGCTTCCACTCCTTTCAGGGGATCCAGAGGTTACCTTTGCCCTACTTAGGCTTGCGAAATATAGTTTTTCTCCGCCTTGTTTCCTTCCAGTCCCATACTGTCTTACTAATGACACTATAGAAAACGAAGCTGTGGAATTTTATTTTCTCTTGTTAAATTTTCTCTGAACTCGGCTTGCAGAAGTTGGACTTGAAAAGTTGAAATTTTGAANAATACAGTTTTTCTCCGCCTTGTTTCCTTCCAGTCCCATACTGTCTTACTAATGACACTATAGAAAACGAAGCTGTGGAATTTTATTTTCTCTTGTTAAATTTTCTCTGAACTCGGCTTGCAGAAGTTGGACTTGAAAAGTAGAAATTTTGAAGCTGAAATAGTAAAATTTTATTCCTGCGAAGGATTTTCCTGCTGGAAAACGGATCTTCATAATAAAAGTTGGGACTAAGTCAACGATGAAAACAATTTTTTATTGGAGTAGATGCAAGCTTTCAATTTCTACTGAAGCTGTCTTCAGGCGAGGATGACATTAGAATACTGTATTCAGAAATATCTGAACTTATCACTATCCAACGTGTATCATAGATGCTGAAGAATAATTATCTATCATACAACTAATACATCAGTTTACTACCAAGTTCTGCTGATTTATTTATAGTAAACTGATGTAGTATGTATTTGTTGTATGATAGAAAATTATTCTTGAGTATCTATGACACTACTTGGATAGTGATAAGTTCAGACATTTCTGAATACTTTAATGTCGTCGTCGCCTGAAGATGGTTGCAGTAGAAATCGAAAGCTTGCATCTATTCTAGGTAAATTTTATTGCCGGGGTTCAACTCCATTAGTGTAGCTTATCATTGCTACTCCTGAGACACTGTGGTATGTATCAAAATCTATGGAAAAGAAAGTGTGTAGTTCAGAACAGAGCGCCCCAGGGCTGGATGAAGTTGCAGTGAAGCTGTGGCAGGTAGCTGGTGGGAGAGTGAGGTTAGTGCAGAGGACGTGGAGAGAGGAGAATATCCTGGAAGCCTGGAAAATGGTGATATAATCCCCCTGCACAAGAATAACAATAGGAGTGAGTGCAGTAACTACAGGGGCACCACTCTCTTGTCAACCGGCTACAGATTATTCACCAAAGTACTTGAGTGCCGATTGAATAGGTATTATAGGGAGCTTATCGGTGAGTACCAGGCGGGATTCATAGAGAAGAAATCTACTGTTGACCAAATATTTGTGATTCGGCTGCTCTTAGAAAAGTATTGGGATTGGAATAAGGAAAGCTGGCACATGTTCGTGTACTTCGAGCAGGCTTACGACAGTGTGCACCGCCCTACCCATCTGAAAATCATGACGGCAATTAGAATTTCAGCAAGCTGGTCAGACTGAACCAGACTGCTATGATGGCAGCTCCTGTTGAGTGAGGGTTGGAGGCAGACACACTGTCTTCCCAGTAACATGGGGCCTAAAACAGTGATGCCCCCTTGCTCCCAGCCTATTTAATTTGGCGCTGGAGTGGGTGATGCGTCAGGTGGAGAATGGGGGTGGCCTGGCGCTTGGTCCAACACGTTGCGGCAGGCTCGCATATGCCGACGACGTTGACCTAATGGCGGAAACTTTTAATGTGGTAAATGCAAAGACGCATGTTTTCAAGATGGCAGCGGAGAGAGTCGGCCTGACGATCAACGAGAGCAAGACTAAGTTGATGAAAGTGGGGCGTGGGCGAGCACTGGTGCAGGAGCAGGTGACAAGTGAAGGTCTGCAAGTGGAAGTGGGCGGGGGACCTTCAAGTACCTCGGGTCTATCCTAACTATCAAGAATGAAATAGAGACAGAGGTACCAGCGAGGATAGCATGCGGTAGTAGAGCACGTTGGGCGCTGAAGGATGTCTTCAGAGCGGATTGGCTGTCTCGCACTGCGAAGCTGGAGGTCTACGCAAAAGTAATCAGACCCACTGTAATGTACATTTGTGAGACGTGGCAGCTGACGCAGGTACTGGCAGCAAGACTCGACGTGTTTGAGACCGGTGTCCTGCGCACCATTTGCGGGCCGGTATTTGACCCAGAGGGAGACGAGGGGCTGGCGGAGGCATCACAATCGTGAGTTGTGGGAGATGACAGAGCTGCTCTTACTCTAGGACCTAGTCAGAGCAAAGCTGCTCCTGTGGGCCGGCCATGTGGCGAGACAGGACGAGCAGCAGCAGCTCACAAGGGGTGTTGTGAACAACAATCCGACCGGAAGGAGGCCAGTGGGCAGGCCCAGGAAGAGGTGGATCGACTGAGTGAAGCAGGATACACAACTGATCACTGGCAGCGACAAGCAGCGGACAGGAATGCGTGGCGAGGAATTGTAGCAGCGGCGAAGGGTCTAAAGGCCTGAACCCTAAGAGTGAGTCTGTGTCAGGTCTACCGGCGTTTTCAGCTATGATAAGAAAAATCATTATAATAGTAATCATAAAAAGAGCACGCTTGTCGTATGCCTGCGAGCCCTTCTAATTGGTCACTGCCCTTTGAGTAACTACGAGGATTTATCGTTGTCAGCTTGTCTGTGTGTGTTTCTGTCTGTCTGTCTGGATTTGATGGGTCGCATGTTGAATGAATTATGAATTTCGTTCACCGACCTCTGCTCCATTTAGTTTCGTTCACAAACATCTGTTACATTAAACTACGTTCCTAGTCAGGACTTGTTGGGTCTCGGACTGGGATGCTCAAATTTATTAACAACGTTGACAGTAAGTTACTTCTTCGCTTCGAAGTGGCGGCTGGTAGTTAAGATACTTCGAGCTAAAAGGCTGATTAGTGATGTGAAAAGCACAATTTGTTGTATTGAAACATGCGATAGCATATTTTGAGGATGTGGTTGCTGCGTAAAAAAGCAGAAAAATTGTTTTCCAATAATTTCTAATATATATTCTGTGGCTGCCTATTTGTGAAGGGTTGTGTCACTTGCAGTTGGTTTAGTGATATGTGCTGTGGTTAATACTTTTGTAATGTTTCAAAGGAGATTAGTAAATCCCCTTGATAGGCTCTGTCACTTCTTTCGTCAAGTTGTTATTGTCGGCCTGTGGTTGACTGCGTGACGCCCCCTTTCTCAGTGCCCCTAATAGTTGAAAATAAAAGTCGTGTCAGTGTGAGAAAAACGCTTGTTCTCTGTTCTTTTTACGACGATATTTATTTCTCAGAATTGCTTGTGAAACTGGTGCTAACCATGGCAGACTATTTCCGTGCCATAATATGTTTGGGCATCTCGCACCCAAGGGTCCCGAGTGCCTTCTCCGCAGGGGATGTAGCATCTGGCCGCAGTTCCTGCTGAGAAGGTTAGTTTTGTAGAGTTAGGTAGGTTCTCTATATTTCCTTTCTGTCCCGCGAGGTGGGCCGCCGATCGAGGTGACAGACTGTTTCTGCGGGGCTCTTACCTCGCCCGTGCGAAAGGCCACAGAAGGGACCGTCCGCTCGGGCGCATCTTTCTCCTGTCTTCTTCTCGTTTCGTCCTTCATCTCTTGCCACCTGAGCACAACGTTGTGGTGCCGGCTGTAAGCCGAGTAAATCATCTTAGATCGCTATTGATTGTCTAAGTTTTAGAAATAGCGGCAAAATACTTATATAATAATAATAATGGCAGACTGTTGGCCCAGCGAAACCTATTGATATGGTGCTGATACAGTTTTTTTTCTGTCTGTCATTTCTGCCAGTCTTGTTCACTAGTTCGTTTAGTTATGGTTCCCCTCCAGGTGCGGTGTGCCCAGTTGATAGACGCCAACACGTCGCCTAATGACCTACTGTGTGGCAAAGACGAGGCTGCAGACGGTGACGATGAAGATGAGGAAGAGACACCTGGCATTCTCGATCGCTCCAGGGTACTGTATACATTTGTATGGGAATGATGTAAATTTACACAATGATGACAATCTTAAGATTCTTGAATGAAATGCTCCGAAGTGGGGTTTACGCCAAACGCCACTGATAACCTTTAGAGTAAATATAGATGGAAGCTCGTCACGACTACATTTGATTTCCTTGAAGCCAGAATGTAAAATTTCTGTCAATTATGGAAGAGTGGCATGAGCCTGGTGTCATCTAGATGTGAGAGTACCTAACCGTTGTCTTGGAAGCAGCATAGTTATAGGTGATACAGGAGACTTACGCCGCACAAGCCAGCGGGCCACTTTTTTGCTAGAGTGCAGTAACACCATTTTCCATCATCTATACTAGGTAGCTACTCTTGTGCTGTACTTTCGTTCTAAATGTGATAGTATTATATCTCATCCATGGCGACTGAGCCTCCTATAAGAAGTACATACAATAGAATGCCACCGCCAATTTTTTGGCAGTCATTTCGCCTCCCACTGTGCGTTCTCTAGCACGGTTACCCGTCAGCCGTATTAAGGAGAGGTTATACGGTGTTGTTGCAGCCCGCTATAGTGAAGCACAAGAATGGCTGTAAAGCGAGACAGCACGGGTCTCTACCATAACTTGTGGGTTCGCGCGGTACCTGACTGTCCAGACTTGGTGTCCTACCGACCGTTGTGTGATAACTTGTTGTACTGTGCTGCATGTGAGGTTTGTTTGTCGTTCTAAGCTCTTAGTATGGGGCTCAAATTATTCAAATTCATATTAGTATAAGCTCTTGCAACGGGGTGCAGGTGTGCAGACGAGCTGTAGTTTTAGCGAGCATTTGTAGAGCGCCAGAAAAAACTCCCCATCTGGCAGCACACACTCAAATGAACCCTGTTTGCCTTCTCAGTTCACTTGCAAATGCCAATCTTCCTCTCCCAAGTTGAATTTCTATCTACTTAAACTAACGAATTACATAAAATAAATATGTCGTAGTTGTCGATAGATTTTATTAAAACTTAACGTTTCGGGAACTTAATTCACATCATGAGAGAGTATCCTTTGTAGGTTATAGGTATTTCTGATGATGGGAATTAAGTTCCCCAAACGTTGATTTTTAAAAAAATCTATCGCCACATACGGTATATTTATTTATTAAGTAACCAGCTTGCGATTAACGCCTCAAATTCCATCTAGTGTGTGGAATCAAGTGCTAACAGTAAAAGTCTAGACAAGTTCAAGCTAATTGGATTATCTCGATCGAAGCGGACGAAATGAACGTGTCTCTCATCCTGGCTGCTTGCCAACAAATTAATACCTCATGAAAAGAAACAAAACTTATGTTACAAGCCACAAGATATACACCATTACTTCCTGACATTTATTTTAATGATATGTTATTAGATTGGGTAAAAGAAATAAAATATCTCGGCGTTATTTTAGACTCTAAACTTTCGTTCAATTTACATACGATTGAAATATGTAAGAAGCGAAGTAAAGCATTGGGGTTATTTTATTGCGTTTCCAAGAAACTTCCTCTCTGCACGTGCAAAGATCTCTACTACAGTACTGTTTATCCTCATCTCACTTACTGTATAGAACTTTGGGGAGGAGTACCTGTGTCTGAGAGAAGAAAGATCTCACCTTTGATTAGCTAGTAAAATTCTGCGTGCAATCCTTGAATTACAAATTGTGAATTTTGTTCCTGATATTCATGTAAATGAAACGTACAAAGCCCTAGATCTATTTCAATTTGACGACATCTACAGATACTTTTTACTCAAGTTAGCACATAAGTTTTTACATAAGGACCTCGTATCTTTCAATAAATACCTCCTACTTCTCCCATCACAAAACAATTACCATATGAGAAGGGAACGATTTCAATTACCAGTGGTGAGATTGGAAGTGAAAAAGCACGGTACAATTTTTCAAATGTTAAAGCTAATAAATGCACTAGATGAAGATTGGCTACTACCAATTACAGTTTAAGAAAGAAATTAAAAAATTCAGGCTAGGCCGTTAATTTATTGTGTAACTCATTTTCATCATTGTCTTATATCCTCGTAGTGATGATTTATTTTATTATTTATTTTTATTTTATTTTATTTTAATTAGCCAGAGAAGCGATTGGGCTTAGCGTGGCGTCTTTTGTCACTCTATTGTTTTTTTTTAATCATTTTGAGCTGTACTTGTATTGCACTCTATTGTATATGACAAAATAAATTCTATGGAGTTTCTTCTGTGCATGCTTCCTAGTATTAAATTAGTGTGCTGAAAATGCTGTTTGAAAATTTCCATATGCTGGCCTGAAAGATTCAATTTGTTCCAGAAGATTCAATTTGTTCCTTATTCTTCGTTGGGCAGACTGTGATGTTTCGGTCGACGCTGCAGCAGGCGTACGACATTGCCAAAGCGAACGGACCTGACGGCACTACGCAGCGACAGATAATGGAGAAGCTCGGCCAGTCTCGCCTAGACTCGCGCACCATCTGCAGGTTTGCTAATTGGGATTCCTGAGTTATTGACTCAACAACTTCTGCAGGGTTTCGGGGTCAGCAAGAGACCCCGCTACGGGGAAGCAGCGTATCCAGAGCAGCTACATTCGAAATACTGTAGTTCTTGTCGCTATCCTGACCCAGTGTTGCAAGTTTTGACGAGTCGGACATTTGTTAGGAGCAAGGTGTAGGATTTGGTCATCAACATGCCCCAGGTGTCAGACTTGCGTGAAATAGGCAGTAGACCGCTTGTTTCTGGTCTCGAACTAGGCCAAAGCTCTCCAAGGGCTCTTGCTTCTGTAGGTATGCAATAGGAGATAAAAACCTGTAGCGTTATAGTACAATCTGAGTAAGAGACTCAAGAGAGGTCGTGAAACCTAGAGCTGTAAGGACTCGGAGGGCTTTGACTGCATGGAGTCAGAATCGGATACTGACTAGTTCTGAGAGTCGGAGTCGGACTTTAGATGATCCAATCCACTACCCAGCAACTCTACATTTTTTACACAGAATATATGAGTGCTGCCTGCTATTACTGCATTCATCTAGTTGAAAAGTTTGGAGAATTTTTGCTCTCATCTTTAAATGCTAACACTATCTTGATCAGGCCGTGCCGCTTCTCTAGAAGGGTTATTTCTCTGGTTGCCAGAGATTAAAGGCTAAGTAAACTGAGGAATATTATGGATTGTAGATTTTCCACTGTTACGCATTTGTCATGTTGTTGAGCTCCTCAGAGGGCATAGGATCGCACATAAAATAGGTTAGGTTCACCCATCCTGTGTCCCTTGGAGAAGTGCCCTCAGGGGTATATTCTGGCGGGCCTTTTCCCTGCCATAATATATTTGGGCCTCACGAACCCTACGGTTCCAAACTTCCAAGTGCCTTTTCTGCAGAAGATGATGCAGCTTGCCGTAGTTCTTGCTGAAGAGGTTAGTTTTGTAAAGTTTGGTAGGTTCTCTAAATTACCTTTTCTGTTCCGCGAGGTGGGCCGTCGATCGAAGTGACCAATTTTTTCTGCTGGGCTCTTACCTTCGCCAGTGCGTAGGGCCACGGAAGGGACCGTCCGCACGGGCGCTTCCTTCTTCTGTCTTCATCTCTTGCCCTGAGCACAACTCTGTAGTTCCGGCTGTAAGCCGAGTAAATCATCTTTGATCACTATTGATCGTCTTAGATTCGGAAATAGCGGGACAATACCAATCTATACAGTATGTTGCCTTTGATTATGCAAATACAATTTTGTACTTATTTTTCAAGATAAGTATTAAACATTTGAAGTGTTAATAGTAAGTTAGTGCACAGGTATGTTGTAACTATAAAAAAATCTGAGAAAAATAAAACGGACCCATTTCCCACGTTTAGGCTACATGTGCTTGTCGCACGGGGTTCTGCTGTTACGCCAGATTATGCAACATCACTCTCCAGTCAACATGGGCAAGAAAAGCGGTCTAACCAGTGCTGAGCTTGTCCGCAGTGGACTGGGATTTCGAGTTTGCCAGTCTGTCAGTGGAGCAATGTTACTGTCGCTTTTTAGCCATTATTCATCCCTTGATGGAGCTATATGTTCCAGTTGCCGTGGGTCAAACTTCCTGCCCTTGGAGGATTAAGCCTCCACATCAGTCTGTTGTAAGTCTGTAAGTCTCACAACAGTCTGTTGTAAGACACTGGAACGCCTGATTGTGACCCATTTGTTCAATTATGTTGAGTCCAATCATCTGTTGTCGGCTGGTCAGTTTGGCTTTCGGCGTGGGAGGTCCACCGAGGACCAGCTTCTGCTGGCATATGCTGAGGGGCTTGGAGCGGCGGAATGTTGTTGATGTGATATTTCTAGATTTTTCCAAGGCGTTTGATAAGGTCAGTCATGCGGTCCTCATAGGGAAACTACAGGACTTGGGAATTGATGGACCAATCTTGTCATGGATTGATGCCTTCCTATCTGGCCGCCCCTTTCAAGTCAGTGTTGGGGGCTGTGTCAGTCGCAGCAGACCTGTTACGAGTGGTGTCCCGCAGGGTTCCGTTCTGGGGCCTTTGTTATTTTTGCTTTACGTTGATCCACTGATTGCTCAATTGTCCTGTTGTGTGAAAGTTTTTGCAGATGACTTCAACTTGTACTTGTCATATTCTGGGGCCAACTCCCTGGACGGGCAGGCTTTGCTCCAGGCTGACCTTGATATATTGGCTAATGTTGTGACGTCTTGGGACTTTGTTTTAAATGGTGAAAAGAGTGTCGTTATGAGGTTTTGTCGTGCTCGCCACATGGAGGATTATTATTTGCACCCTTATATCGTGGGAGGTACTGTTCTTAACCTAGTTGAGTCTCATAGTGATTTGGGGGTGTAGTTGGACTGCGATTTGAAGTTCCATGCTCATATAAGGCAATTGGTTGGGAAAGCAGCTGGACTGGTGGGGAGTCTCTTGCGCTCCCCAGTGTGTAGGTCGCCAGAATTTATGGTAGCCCTTTTTGTTGCCCACATCAGGCCTCTCCTCGACTATTGTTCAGTTGTGTAGAACACGGGCTATGTGGGCGACCTCCGGCTCTTGGAGTCTGTCCAGCGTAGGTGGACACGGCATGTTGCGAGACTAGAGGAACTGGAGTATGGTGAAAGGTTGAGGCGACTCAACCTGTTCTCAGTGAGAGGAAGGTTGGTGCGGGCTGATTTGATTAAATGCTGGAAGGTGCTTATGGGGCGGGTAGGTTGCGCTGAGATGCATAGTTTGTTTTCTCTGGCTAACCTTGGTGGAGCTCGGGGCCATCCTTTGAAGTTGATTTGCCCATACTTTGGTACTGAGGCAGGTGGGAGGGCATTT
>LQNS02000141.1:28621342-28632820 GCA_001587735.2 Parhyale hawaiensis | reverse complement strand
AAATACTTGTAATATAAAATGTGTTTGTGTGTAATAAACCTATCAAACCTATCAAAAAAATGCCACGTGTCACATGACTTCATACTACGATGCAAGCTTTAAATACAATATTTTATATTATCTAAGGGTGAGTTGACTCGTCCCTTATCGTAACGCGTTCAATCACGAAAATGAACACCAGCCGTGTGTCTACTTTTTCTGACTCTGTCCACTCGTAGAAGTGTCCTTCATTCAAACGAATGTCGCCGCGCGTTCAGTTATGATATAGTTTCTTTACATTTTCGCTTTTAGACTGATTTTAACAGGAAAAGCCTATGTCCAAAATATTTATAGCCTGATAAACCGATAGAAGAGAATTCAGCACAGAGCAATCAGTTAGGCTTCCAAATCATAGATGGCGTCCATGTTCTGACGACATTCTCAGGTTTTCTAGTTTTCTTGTCCAAAACTGGAGTACAGCGATTCTGATCATTAAAGTGACGATATAAAAACAATATTTTTGTCGACTTGTTCATGATCTGTGAACGCTGCAGCGGATAATTCACTATTTATAGGGTCTGTTTACTGAACTTGAATGACGCAGCACGTTTAAAAAAATACATGCTTCATCCTTCAGTCTGCTGCGTTTGCTGCAGCTGCTTCTAGCAAATCAAGCCGCGTCCATCAGTTTGACTGAACGCGTTACGATGAGGGACGTGTGAACACGGCCTAATATATTGCGTTTATAGCTCTCATTTCAATTATTACACTCATAGCTTTTATTGCACTAACGCCGTAAGCTGCAATAAATCCAGGCTCTGGTGATAACTGTTCAGTTTCTAGCTGTGTAGGCATTGCTTCTTCCTACTGTTGAATATGTGCTAATCTAATCAAACACGCTAATCAAGACTATTGTAGGTATAATTGTCGCTTGATTCGTTGGGCTATTTGCTTTTATTCATCTATCTTATCCGTCCAATAGTATCCATGTTTTAGAAGAATCTGGAAGTATTTGTGTCAACTGTAGTTATAGCCAGTCAATCCGCATCTTGGATAACTTCATGTTTGCAACCCAAGAAAGCCGACAAACTGTACTACTTTGGGTCTGGTTATAAGTATGAGATACGAACTATAGCTAAGAAATTTGAAATGCATTGCTAACTTCGAATTTGCACGCAAACAAGCATACCTATAGGCCTCTCTGGAGGCAAAGGATTAGCCAGAGGCTTTTTGGGGCTAATTAGGTTCGCCATTTCCATGTAAGGAGGAGTGGTTACCTAAGCCACGGCTGTGAGCAGTCTGTCTTACGTCCAGCTTGGCTTCCTTTTATATTCGTACTTCCCCAGATGGTGGCCTTTCTCCCCTCAGGGGGCAGAGGATGCGCCGTAGGATTAGACCAGTTAGGTTTGCCCATCTCATATTATGGGGAGCAGCAACCTCCGGGGATTCAGTAGGTGGCCTTAGCCGTGAGTTGGGCTTTGGTGCCTACTCTGCTTCCTTCCACTTCCATACGCCTGCTGATGTTTATTTCCTCGGTTCTACCTGTTCTTTCCAGACTTGCTGTTCCCATGCACATTGATCCTGTGTATGTGTATGTTTGACTTCCACGTTTCTATCGACTTACTATATGTTCTTTCTTCTGCTGTGAGATCGCCTTTGCAGTGGAATTGAAGGCCTGAACTACTCAATGTAATGATATCTTGTGTACTAAATGGCTATTCTAGTTATCAAATTTGTTTGCTTCTGAAATGTAGAGCGATAATAAGTTACCGTATGTATTATATGAGACCTTCACTGATGGCCTTTGGATTACACCTCGTGCTTGGGATAATATGGTCAGGACGTAGGCACCAGGCTGGTGGAAAGGACAGCTCTTGTTGTCAATAGGTATCCCAAGAGATTTGTCTAAAGCGTCCATTTTAATGATTACTTAAGGGTTTTTAGTTATAATGAAAACGTTTTATCGGCATACACTGTAGATGTAGTCGAGTTGCCTGAAACCAGCCAGTAGGCTACTGTGTATCTCGGAGTTATCTGCTGTCCTATTGTTTGAGTTCTTTAGTCACGCTTGGTGTATTGACTTGCAGGCTACATCTCCTTGTGTTCTGTCTTTTCTTCAACGTCGTCTGTTGTTTCTTGTGCTTCAACTGTTAATTTTTTCGGTTCTCTTCCTCTTCTCTTCGGTTCTCTTCCTCTTCTCTCCCATTTTTTTTTCTACGAGTGGGTTTTTCATTTTGCTAAGTTTACTATACCGGTATGTTTCTTTTCACGTTGTATCGCAATGACCTGTGTGGGTTGGGAGGTTTGAGCCTATTCGGCCCGAGTAATCATTCGCTTTCTCGTAGGACCAGCACTATTTGCAAGATGTTTGAAGTACCTGCGCTGACTACGATTAGCGCTATTTTACTCAAGTTGTGGCATTTTCATGCAAAGTTTCTTCTCTTTGTGTATAATTGGACGGTCAGGTCAGGATTGTAAGCTCATCGCTATTGTTCCAAGTGTCTAAAGACGACGTACGTATAAAATATACTTAGGCCTAATAAGGTAAAATTAACACTCCACCGTATTATATGGACAGATTCTCAAAGATTAATCCTGCATGCGTCTTTCAATCTAGTGATGCGCCGCTCTGTTCAGTGTGGTCTGAGCGCTTGGCGAGCGCTTGTGCTAAACCGCTTGTCCTTTTTCTGATTCTAATATCAATACATTCCTAAGAAGCTTTTATTGAATCAGCTATATAAATGGAGTAGTTGGTGAGTTGTTAATCATTATTGTTATAGCTATTTAATGGAAAATGTTTTAACATTGTCCTCAGATATTATCATTGCATATTTTAGAACAAGCTGAGGATAATCTTAGGACCATTGTAGTGGTGGCGCAATTGGGCTTGAACGGAGGATATATTATTATTATCAATGTTCATGGACATGATGTTTCCTTTGCACAGATGATGCGGGTCTAGTGTCCGTTATAGAACAGCTGAAAATGAAGTACATCCCTGCAGCTTCCAGGCGAGACGCCAAGAAGGCGCCTACTGCGCCACAGGCTGTCGAGCCTCTAACTGACTCTGAGCCGTCTAATGCCCCCGATCTCAAAGATTTCAGAGGATGCCGTGGTGCTGCAACTAAGGTCATTAGTACTCTCTCTTTTCTGGTTTAAGTCCTTGCAAAAGTGAATTTTTTTTTTCTCTTCATTGACGCGCTCGATTGCAGTTCTTTGAGGCTACCCGCTGTTCTATTGAGTCGGATGACTCGAGATCCGACTCCGACTCCTGGCCCTCCAGAATCTCCGACTCCGGGTCCTCAAGATTTTCCGACTCCGATTTTTTGGTCCAACAAGTAAATATTTGATGTAAACATTAAACATGTCCAAATAATTTTTGCTAGTATACACGCATTAAGTTAAAGATGCTAGGAGTATTGTGCATATACAATGATACTATGCATCATTTGGGAGATTAAATTGAGGACATGAGGCGATTAAAAATATATAGGGGTAAATTTTTAGTACCTTGTACGTGGGGGTACCTGGCTTGTGAACAGATTGTTCTAAAAATTGCACAGCGTATGAATATTTGAAAAAGAAACACATTTTTGGTTCCTACAAATTTTTGTGTTTAGGCCTTAGTTTTTGTGATAATCAAAAAAAGTTGTATGAATAAAATGTGTTCCTTTTTCAAAATTACATATACTGTACAAATTTCAGAACAATCGGTGTAAAATCAATCATTTTACCCCCCCCCCTCCCCATGCCCCCCGCACAAAATGTACCAGGTGCGAAAGTTTTACCCACCATTTTTTCAATGTCCTCATCATATGGAATAGGAAAATACATGGTGGCTATAGCTGTAAAAGAGAAATGTCCAGAAAAATATGTCCACATTTACAAAATAGGGAGGCTTAAACAACGTATCAGCTAAGTCCTAGCAGGCATGAGAATAAAGTGCCCTGAGATATAGCATCATCTAAAGACTTCCATTAGAAGTGTTTCCGTTATTGACATGGCCACAACTCATGTCACCAAGTTCGTTGAAAGCAATTATCGCTCTGCATGGGTTTCCAGCCAGAGGTGCGAAATGACTTTTTAGAGCGTGTGAAATCTTGTTTTATTTCTATGTCAATCAAATATTAATTCGTGCGCAAAAAAATTGTATTCATTCTACTTGCCCTCTTGATATTGATATGGGTTATTAATTTTGTAAGGGGTGCGAGAACATATTAGAAGTTCTCAAGAGGTGACTGGCTTAAACAATGTTGGGAAACTGTGTGTAAATTCATAACTTTCGCTCATATAACCAGCCGAAGACGCTCCATGTGATGCCGGGCCCCAAGTTCGTACGGTTGCAAGAGCTCCACCACCTGCTCTTCTACCTCACCAGGAGGTATGAGGGCGACACCGACCTTGATCAGGAGGCTTCTTGGACCGCCATCTACCAAGAAAACTCTGGCATGAAACTGGAATCCCCACCGAGGCTGTATGTGCCTGAGCTATCTTGGAAGTAAGAACATTATATCTCTGTAATTTTTGTATTTATTTCCTTTGTTCACTGTGCAAGGACTACTGAAATCTTGTGGCTTTGGCTAAACAAAGAAAAAATTCACGCATAAAAAAAGGATCAATTATACATTAAACTTAGAAAAAAACTCATCAAAACGACGCAAGGAACATCATGTGTTCGTATTTTTATATATTTATTATAACTTTATGAGAACGTTGCTTGACGTCTGGTCTGGATCATTTTGATGCTTATTAAAAGACATCTTCGAACGTATATTTATGAGGCCGAGCTTTCGGCACTGGTCTAGTTAGTGCCTTCGTCTGGGTGAAAATCAACAAATGCTGCGGAGCTATCAAAATGCAACCAGTATACATAATACATATTTAGAATTTTATCTGTACTGTAAGGTAGCTACATGAATTCTGGCTGTTGAGAAACACTGGACCGGCGTCATATATGAAAAGTTGCTTATTCATGGGAAGCTAATTTGGTGCTGAAGTCCCAAGCTCTGTCAAATAATAAAGTGGGTGCGTCTCCCGCTGTAGGTTGCGTCCAAGAACACAGTGTTATTCTTTAAGCAATAATAAATATTCAATTTCATTCGTACCTATGTAAAAAAAATCCTTGTTTGTTGAATCAACAGATACAATGATGTTAGGTCTTCATTAGTTACGCCAATTTCCTCAGTTGATGGTTTCTTTTATGAATGGTGGACATATTGGGTTGATGTTCAAATATCGATTGAAAACAATGTATTAACGATGGAATGGCAGTCAATAATTTTTTTGCCTTCTTCAATTTTTACGTGACGGTAGTACATACGTCGGTGTTATTCCATGCCGTGAGGTGCCTGTACTTTTGCAGTGTTCATTTACTTCAGAGGTCTTCCTTCCAATTTCATACTCCTACTTGCACATGCTTCATTCTGATCTTCCTTTTCTTTCCTGATTTGCTGTTCCCATAGGTACGCGTTGATCCTGTATGGGAACACCTTCGTGAATGGGTTTGAATGGATTCCCCGTTTCTATCGACATACCTACTATATGCCCCTTGCTCTTTCCTTTGTGACATCTTTCCGCTCGGAAACGGAGGCTTCAACTTTCTGACCATAACTAACTAGTACTACTAATCTAATCTTACTTTAGAGGTAAGGCAGTTTTGGTCAACTTTTCGTTGATGTTCGTTCGTTCGTTCAGTCGACTTTTATGTCTCTCCGATATAACTCGCATCGCAGTCTTTGCGAGGATTTCTGGTATTTTCAGTTGATCTTTTTTGTTTAATCGGCAAAGTTGATTCCCTTAAGGTATCAGAGGAACTATTTGCTGAACTGATCTTGAGGAAGGTCTTAGATGGAATTTTTGCAATTGTTCCTGAGGCTCCTCGGATCTACGGTACTTTGATGAACTTTTTTCGTGTCCAGCGAATTTTGCGATACATTTTTAACGAAATGTGAGGGGGCATAGGATGGACCATAGGGTTAGGAAGTTACGTTTGCTCATCCTATGTTATAGTGAGCAGCTGCCAGGGGGTTTGTGTAGGTTGCCTTAGCTCTTAGCTAGACCATCGGGACGTCTGTCTTTCGTACCCACTCTGCTTCCTTCCTGATTTCGTACTCCTACTGATCGTACTGTCATCTAGTCTTTCCCTTCTCTCCCGACTTTGTGTTCCCTTGCGCGTTTGTCCACCTTCGGGCATGGGTTCCACATTTCTGTCAACATACTACATGTCCCTTCCTTTTCCTCTCATGAATCACCATAGTTGTGTCTAGGGAGGCTTAAATATCTAATATAATACTGTAGAAAACAATATTAATAATAATATCTTTTACGAAATATTTTGGTTAATTGTTATCATATAGAGCTCTGGTAACATTTTCTGCTTCCAAGCTTTACTGTTCATTTGAGTGGAGGTCATGTGCTCTATCAAATGAGCTCAAATGAGCAGTATCTTCGTAATTAAGATGTTCTTCAGTATTTTCATTTTATCAGTGCCGATAAAGCAGGACACAAACACTCAACTTCCAAGCGCGACTGTAATCGATCGTTCGTTCAGTTGACCTTTCAAAAATGACCTCGACTTTTAGTTTCATTTTCGCTGATGCAGAACTTTCACTAACTTCAGATTCCGCCTTTCTTTCTCCCCAGGATGTTCATCCCTCCAGTGCCGAAGCACGATAACGACACGTCGGGCTGGGTGCTCGTATTTGACGTGATCATGTCCCTACCGCTCGACATTTTCACTCGCATCGTACGATGCTCGGCAGCCAGAGACCTCGGCCCCTGGCTGCAGCACCCTGTGAAGCGCTTCTACCCCATTAAAAGCTTGCCATCGCATCTGTGCTCACAGTTATTTGAGGTACGATCCTGCCGCGATTTCTTTCATGATTGTGACGATTGGATTGTGGATATATCCATGTATTTACCGCATAATAGTGTTGCAAAATACTTGGGCACTGAATTATTTGGGGTCTGTGTAATAATTTTCCTTGTAAGTGGATTGTGTGTGTGTGTGGGCTACCCGGGTATTTGCCTCGGGCAAGTGTTGCCAAAACCGTGCACGCAGAACTAAGTGAGCTATGACACCGCTGTGTTTTTTTTACCCATTAACGCACACTGTCCAATTTTTTGGTCCCTATTAAAAAAAAAAAGAGTGCTATTTCTACGAGAAATAAATGTTTACTTTGAGCGCAAATTGGTTTGTAACTTGCGATCAATGAATTAGACACCTTACTACACCTATGTAAACAAGACAACAGTTTGCCCTCGTGTGGTTTTCCTGAACAGAAAGGCATTGGTACTCTCTTTACCAGTACCTACGTACTACTGTTGCTGAGAGAATCAATGTTTAGTTGGGGATTTGGAAGTATTTCTAGCCGAGTTGATTGAAACTTCGACTGGGTTGAGCAATTTGAAAAGATTTGGCCATTGTAGGTAGGTAGTTTATTCAATACGTCAAACTTATACTGCTTGGACATTAGTATTTAGTAGTGTGTGTTTGCCCTCGTGGGGCTGGGCACGTTTGTGATTAAATATTTAGCCACTATGCGGAGCGTGGATGTTCGTCAGACAGCCTAGCAGCATATAACCCAGGGATGTGTAAACTACTGGCCACATCCGGCCCGTTGGTTGTTTTAATCCGGCCTGCGGAAGATTTTGCGTTCTTTGACATATCATTTATGCACTTATGAGCCACACAAAATTTCATATCTGCTGCAGATATGTTACTTCTGTTTTTACCTCCGCCAAGGAGGTTATGTTTTCATCGGGTTTGTCTGTATGTTTGTCTATTTAGCTCTTGTCTGTCTGTCACGGAGGTACCTCAAAAAGTTATTGACCGATTTTGGTGAAATTTACAGGGATTGTTAGGTATGTCAGGAGGAACAGATGATTAACTTTTGGTGAAAATCAGTCCCTCCGTTTGTTTGTTTGCCTCATTTTTCTCAATGCCATAACTCAATGAGTTATGAATGGATTTTTATGAAATTTACGTGAGTTGTTCGGTATATCACAAAGAGTAAATGACCAAATTTTTGTGATGATCGGTTTGTTTGTTTGTTCGTTCGTATGTTTGTTGCTGTGTATGATGTTATGTTTGTTTACTTTGTTAGCCCAATAACTCAGAAAAAATTTTGAATGGATCTTTCTGAAATTTACACGAGGAGTTGTTAATAATATTAAACAGCAAGAATGGTTAAATTTTGGTGAAGATTGGTTGATTCGTTTCTATGTTTGAGTTGTGTTTGTCGTAATGTTTGTTAGCAGCTTATCTAAAAACAATTATGAAAGGATCTTAACTTAGTAACTTTCTGTAATCACTCCGCCATAATATTTCACCGTATGATGTTGTTCTACTAAATAATTTCCTCTGAAATCAATTCGTAGAACAATATTAAAACCATAATTGAAATCTGAAACGCCTTTTTGTATTCAGCACCGTAACTTTGTGCGTCCACTTCAGGGTCGCCGGCACGTCTACGCTATCCTGGAACTGATCCAGAGACTCTGCTGCATGGGACTCGCCCAGATGGGCCCGCAAGTCTGTGTAAGTATTTTGGAACGCGCAGAGATGCCCCACAGGGTTGCCCATCCGATCCAGAGTCGTGAGGTGTTCGGCAATTTTGGGAGCCGAGCACCGGAGTCTGCGTGTTCCATGACCCAGAATTGGATAAAAACTATCTTCTCTGTTCCCTCAGGTAGCATAGGATGGGCCATAGGCCGTAGGGTTAGTTAGGTTCGCCCATCCTATGTTATGGGGCTCGGCAACTCCAGGGGCTCGTGCAGGTTACCTCGGCCATTAGCTAGGCCTTGGGACGTTTGTCTTTCATGTCTGCTTTGCTTCCTTCCCGATTTCATACTCCTACTTGCTCATGCTTTATTCCTCTTCTTTCCTGACTTACTGTTCTCATACGCGTTGATCTTATGTGGGAACACCTTCGTCCATGGGTTCCCCATTTCTATCGACTTACTATGTGTCCCTTGCTCTTTCCTCTGTGATATCGTTCCGCTCGGAACATTATCTTGTCCGTAAAGGAATTGGAAGTTATTCTAGTGCACCGTGTCGGAGTCTGATAGTGGCTGGTCGCAGGAGTCGGTGATGAACCTTCGATCATCCGACTCCGCTATAATTTTTATCCCCCTTCACTTCACCTCTCTGTCAACATCTCTTGGAGACTGAGTTGTGTACCTATTCCTTTTGTGCCACGCTTTGTCCTCCATGTCTGCCATGAACTTCGCGCTGTTAACTGCATTTGGGTGCCGAACAATACGTCCATTGAGTAGGCAATAGCTAATACGGCTTTGGTCCCAAGTGCCGTGCCGCAGGAGTTGTTGCAGCTTGCCGCAGTTCCTGCTGACGAGGTTAGTTATGTAAAGTTAGGTAGGCTTTCAATACTCCTTATGTTTCAATACTCCCCTTTGCGGCGTAGCTGAGCGAAAGCATTCCGCCGTGCCGGGGGCTGGGGATGTTCAACTTTCGCCTTTTTCCTGTCAGTAGCGCACTGACCACTTCAAGCCTCCCGGCAGAAAAGCCGAGACAAAGATCATTGACTATTTAAAAGGAGACTTACCTCGCGCCCTAGTGGTGCACGAGCCTTTGGTAAACCACGGGAATAGTTCGGCGCGATATAGACACTGTGTCCCTGATGCGCTAGTAAAACTTCTACCTCTAATACGGCTTTCATTAAGTAGCTACCCGGTAACATGGCTTCCGTCAAGTGCCCTGTAATACCGTACGGTATCACAGCATCCATCAAGTATCCAGTAGTAGAGCTTTCATTTTGTACCCACTAATACGGTATACAGTAAGTAGGTACATAGCTATACAGTTCTTACTTTACACCATGTTTTTGATGGCCTCAGAAGCGTTGCGTTGCCGCAGTGGTCTTAGCCTCCATACTCCCTAGACTTTCGTTAGAGCACATTGACTATATTGGGCACTATCTACTGATTTCTCCCTGAAAATAACTTCTCATTGTACCAAGAAACCATTTTTTATTGCCGTGGGTCATTGGTAGGAACTCTGATTTGCTCATTGTTGTCTATTAAATCATTGTAGATCATTTCCTCTTTCAAAATATCAAGGAGGGACTCATTCCGTAAATAATTCCACTTGTGTTGCAGGCCAACAGAGAGCGCGATTATCAGTTTGTTTACGTAAACAAGCAGACAACACTGATGGACACAAGGCTGTCGGATCCAGGCTACCACAAGATAACTCAAAACAGAACCTACCCCCTCACCTACCACACCTTCCATGATCTGCCTGATGTGTCAGAGTACTGGTGAGTGTTTATTGTTTACATTTGATTGTTAGTCTTATGTTATTCTCCACATGGACACTGTATTTAAGATGAGCATCCCCCTACCTTTCTTTTGTACTGCTATTCACCTTACTAACCGCGGTAGCGAAGTGGAAACGGTTGTCTAGGGAGTAGCGTTGCTAGCAGCGATCGTTATTTTCTCAAAAGGGAGGTGTAGCTTAGCTATAGTGGGCGCAATGTAGTTATCACACTTATAGAAGTATCAACTGCGGGAAAACAGAGTTGAATCACGACCATGACGGGAACACTGAAGAGGGGCCGACTTTTTGACGTAAGACAATATAGTTCTAACTGGGCTCTTGAGCGAACTGTATGAGAACTTACAGTGCCATTTTATGTTGGCAAGCGAGTTGTTTGTCCGAGGGTGCTCAGTGCCTCTCCGATTGTTGTGGACGCATTGTTGAGCCGAAAGTGTAGCTTTTCTACCGGTCTGGAAAAAATTGGTTTTCTTGATTTAATGTTGCCATGAATGTTCTCGCTTACTTTGACATACCGTACCTACTTACAAACTCCTTCCTTCCCCTCTTTAGTTGCAATGTAGTGATCTGACTACTGTAGGTATCTCCGCCAAGCAACGGAGTGCTAACGAAAATTTTAAACTGGTCCGGTATCCAGGTTTTCATCCGGATCATCACCAAAATGTGATCAGCTGTTCCTTGTGACATTCCCAACAATTCCTCCATATATTTTGAAGATCCGTCCATTACTTTATAGAAGTTAGGTATGTTGTTAACGAATAACCCAACTCCCGCATAAACATACCGTAACCTTCTTTGTAGAGGCAATAACAATACTCCACGGGAGGGTCGTGTTGTTGTTGTGGTTACTTAGGGGGCGGCTCCGGAGGGGGTCGGGCGTGTGGCAGAAGGTATGAGAAGGAAGGCAGGGAGCACAAGAAGTCTGTCACAGACCAGGGGCTGTCCCACAGAGAGGTAGGAAGGAGGTCGGTAGGGTGGGCGGGACACTCAAACAGGTGGTTGACGGTATGGGGGCGCGGTGGCACTCGGGGCAGGAGTCGAAAACCGCCAGTCCGATCCTATGGCGGTATGACATTAGGGCAGAGCAGAAACCTGAGCGCAACTGTGATAGAGTGGAGCGGGCCGCACGAGAGAGGACCGCCTCGTCGGGCGAAATCTCCGGCGGGGCATAGCCCAAAACCCTGTTAGCGGGTAGGCGGTCTAGT
>LQNS02000141.1:28600980-28611166 GCA_001587735.2 Parhyale hawaiensis | reverse complement strand
CTATTCTTTTGTTTTCTCCACCCGCTGGGCTGGTTGCGTGGGGGTTTGTTAACCTCATGGAGTTTCTCCGTTCCTGCGTCGCCAGTCTGGTGTGATTTAATAATAATAATAATAATGACATTTACTAAGCCAATTGACCCTTTTCCTGCCACAATATATATGGGCATCACGAACCCAAGGGCTGTCCCGGGTGCCTTCTCCGCAGGGTATGTAGCAGCTGGCCGCAGTTCCTGCTGAGCAGGTTAGTTTTGTAGAGTTAGGTAGGTTCATTGCACTGTATTTCTCGTTATGTTCCGGAAGGTGGGCCGCCTAATGATGGTAAGCGACTCTTCCCGTGGAACTCCTATCTGTTCCCTGTGGAGGGGTGGGAGCACGGAAGGGATCCTCCGCTCGAATGTTTGCTTTTTTATGTCTTCTTCTCTTTTCGTTTTTGGTCTCTTTCCCTGCACCGCACGGCTGAGCGATTTTGTTCGACCGAGCTGTGTAAGCTTAGAGATGCTCGCGCCCAATTTCTTGCCAGACATGGTGCACCTGGCCGAGATTGTACTAAAAGAACTGATCTGAGTTCGACTCAACTTCTAAACTAGATTGCACCAAATTGAATCGCTGTTATATAGTCTTTGTATCTAATACGGCAGGAAAGCCCTCATTATAATAGTAAGCCAATTGACGTTGGGACTCACTTATTGGTAAAACTTTTGGCAGCCATGAAGCTGTCTTGACAAAACACAACAAGTCTATCGACCGCTGAGTATACATATTGGATCAAAAAATTCGCTTGACCTTGGGTTAATACAGAGTGCCTCCTCTACTTAAAAAAAAATTATTCTTGAGACAACAAACTACTGGTAAGGCATTAAGGGTCGACTGAATAATTCAATTCGCATTGTACGCACATCGAATTCGAATTATTTTTTAGCTTTTGATTTAAAATATTTAAGTTTAGACACCATACTGCTTACCTGTCTTAACTTCTTACCGTTTGAATTGGACATAAATTTCCATTAGAATGGCACTGCTAAATAATAAGCTTTGAAATCCACCTGGACAGTAATGGGTTAAGCAAAATACGGCTGCAATCTCCGCTACCAAACGCACGAGAAAGTGAGATCTCTCTTGGGGAAATTAATGCCATAGAAAACACGCAAAAGGTGTCATTGTAATGTTAAGGGGCTACTACACGAAAAAGAAATGTACCACAATCTCTCTCCCGCAATTGTAATGTTGAACGTTAACCCTTTAATGGCTATAGTGTAGTGATGGGTCGGATGCCATTTTTTTGGACATTCGCGAATGCGGATGCACATGCGGATGTTGCCATCTTGACATCCACAGATGCTTATGCATATGTGATGATGATGCGAATATTCGCCCCACTACAAACACACTCACCCTACCTCTCACGACGGCAGTTTATACAACACTTGAGGGGAAAAAAACTTAGATGTTGCTTTGTAGACAGAGACAGCATTTGCACACATTACAATCCAAATGAGAATTTGCAGTTTCAGCTCTATGAATGAGCATAGTGTACAGTAATAAACGTGCGCATCCGTGCCTCTTTTGCTGTGGATTATACAGTTCTGATGCGGATGCGATTGCGAATGTTACATCTTAGCATCCGCAGATGCGGCTGCGGATGTCAAAAAAGGTACAGATGCGAATATTCGCCCCATCACTACTATAGCTGAACTATCCAGGGTTTTAAATTATGATTGGTCACGTCTTCTGATGCCCGATGATCTCACTTAGCGTTGAAAAAAATCTTAAAAATTGTATTTATTTTCATCCTATACTGTACTTGAGACAAAGAATGAACTGGCCTGTAATATGGGAAAAATGGGATTAATTTCTCTATTGTAAAGTTAATTCAAACTCAAAGTTACGTTCCAACTGGATATTGGCCTTTATTGCGTAAATATAGTTCGACTAAGGTAGTACCGGTACAGGCTGGACACTAAATGAAATATGACAATAGTGTATACTATGTCATTTTGTAGTTTCTCAGTTAGTTTTCTTAAAATGCATTTGAATAAAAAATAAAAATCTTTGTCCGACTATGGCGGGCCCTTTCCCTGCCACAATATATTTGGGCATTACGAACCCAAGGGTCCCTAGTGCCTTTTCCGCAGGAGATGTTGCAGCTTGCCGCAGTTTCTGCTGACGAGGTTAGTTTTGTAGAGTTAGATAGGCTCTCTAAAGTTCTTTTCTGTCCCGCGAGGTGGGCCGCCGATCGAAGTAACTGACTTTTTCTGCAGGGCTCTTATCTTCGCCCGTGCAGAGGGCTCAGAAGGGACCGTCCGCTCGGGCGCTTCTTTCTTCTGTCTTCTTCCCTTTTCATCCTTCATCTCTTGCCGCCTGAGCATAACGTCGTGGTTCCGGCTGTAAGCCGAGTAAATCATCATAGATTGCTATTGATCGTCTTAGATTCGGATATAGCGGGAGAATACCAATGTAATATTAATAATTTGTCCTACTATTTTCTTACTGTTACTTCATCAAAGCGCTACTATATAACTTAAAAACATTAACCAGATCCTCATGGTAACCAACAACTTGCTGAAGCATAACCTCCGCAAGACTCTGAAAGGTACTGAACCATGAACAGACTTCGCGTGCGAGATGCCGACACACGAGTAGAGGTTCCACTGTCGCCTGTTCAGCTCCGCTTTTGCTTCGCTACACTTAGCTATAAAAATTGTGTCATAATATCACGTGCTGTTACTCCCTCAGGCACAAGTTCAAGCAACAGCGCACCACCAAGAGGACTGGCGTGCTGAGACGCATCAAGTCCCGCATCAAGGCTCCACGGAAGCCCTACTACGACGAGCAAGATAAAGCTGCCTTGCGTCGTATGAATAAACTGTGAGTCTGCTATTATCCAAGGTTATATTACTGCTTGTTCCTTCTTACGTTCCTTTCTTCTTTCCTCTTAGTACGTATGAAGGGAGACTTAAACTTTGTGATACTACTACTACTACTACTAATATTTCTTCCTTCCTTGGCTCATTACTTCTCTTCTTAGTTAGTGTGACCGGCACGTTATCAGTATTAGATTACGGAAACGTAGGGTGTCATAGCTACGGCCAGAATTCAAGTTTAAATTGTACTGGGAGCAGGTCACAGGTTCAAGATTTACTGTCTGACTAGGAACATATTTTTATACTTTTTATGCAAGATCGTCTATGAAATATCATTGAACAATAATACTTTTTATCGGCGAGAATGCAGGACGTCTTGGTGCAGGTTTTTCCCATTAGTTTCTGCGAAAATTCCACAGAACAAACGTATTCTTCTTCAATTGTTTTATTAAAACGTCTTCAAAACGAGCTATTGCATCTGCTCAAACTTTTGGCTGAAGTTGTACTTTAGCCGTTGTCAGAGGATAGATGCTTATTGGTTTGGACGTACCGTAGCTCTAATCAATATATGCTTAATTCCCATCATGATGCCTAAAGCCGTCACGCCGCCAACGTGGGTAAATAAAAACACCTGTTTTGAAATTGTTTTGATAAACACAATGAAAGCACAATTCTTTCGTTCCGTGGAATGTAGGTACAGCGGTTCCAGCTAACTATTAGTATTGTTTAACTGCAAGGTTTTAGAAATTTGTGTTCTCTAATCTAATTAGCTACCCAAAAAATTGTTCTTTTTCGACTGCAGTTGTAAAGCGGTTCGTGTAAACAGAGATGCTCCTCTTCTGGTAAAGTAATGGCTATTTAATCCTTTTTTAACATTTTATGTTGAATTTTATGGATAATAGCAAATTGAAATGCAGAAAGCTTTAATATACACTCGCCAGCATCCGAAGTGTATAACCGGTACTGCCGTAGTACTCTCTTTTGAAACAGCAAGCTTCTCTAACGAGACACGCGCTTGGCTACTTGCGTGCAGTACCGAGGTTCCTGTTTTGATCAGAGAATTGAGGCAACTCTATTAGTCCACTTGAGTAAGAACTGGAAGTGTAAAAAACGGTGAGTAGTCCGTCATCAAGGGTTCTGCCGTGGTGTTGTGTTGCGGCGGTGAACTGTCTGCCCGTCCGCACACAGGCAGCAAACCGGGCAAATACTTAACTTATTGCTCTGGAGGTGTTAGCGCCGGTGCTAGATGCCCAATAAAGCTTTTCTCGTTACATTTTGGTCGAGGCTCTTCTCCAGGTGCGGCGGCATCGGTTTTCTCCGGGATTCCTGATTTATTGTCAATATTTCATAGAATCTGTTGCTGCTTTCGGTTCCAAATGCATTTGTATTGATCTAAGCTAATAGAGCGTCTAATTGTGTGTGTGAGGGGGGGGGACTCACAAACAACTAGTGAGGTGGTGGTAATAGATCGGTCAGTGGCTCAAGGGCTGCTGCCCCTTAAGAACATGGCAGCTGTTCCCATTCAAAAATCCCCAATGGATCTTTGGATTAGCGCCTAGGATGGACCATCGGCCATAGGATTATGTTAGTTAGGTTCGCCCGTCCTATGTTATGGGGAGTAGCGCCCCCAGGGGGTTTGAGTAGGTTACCTTAGCCATTAGCTAGGCCTTCGGGACGTCTGTCTTTCGTGCCCACTTTGCTTCCTTCCACTTTCATACTNCCTACTGATCTTACTGTTGTCTGTTCTTCCTCTTCTTTCCCGACTTGCTGTTCCCATGCGCGTTGATCCTGTGTGGGAACACCTTCGTGCATGGGTTCCCCGTTTTTCTGTCGACATACCGTACTATATGTCCCTTCCTTTTCCTCTCTTAGAAGAGCCTAGTACTTATTTAGGGAGGCTTAAATCTTCTTATAATACCTAATCTTTGGATTAGCGAATTTTCAAGTTTTGTCTCTACGGCAAATGACTTTTTGTTAAGGTTTCACATGAATTTATTTGTTAGTAAAGCAATCATGACATTATCACTCGAAGATTCTTCTTAGCGGCTGTTAGACCAAGAGAGAACTACTGCTCTTTTGTGCTCTCTGATGTTAGGCCTACTGCCTACTATTTGCGACTTCAATGGCGTAAGCTTAGCTATCGTAGCTTGTTTTAGCCTTGACAAAAGCATTCATGTGTCGCTATGCGTTTCTGCTACCTGTATGTTCTACACTTTAGGGTTGCCAGTGTCGGACGGTTTTGGTGACAGCTAGGAAGTTCAAGTAGGACGCTCGCCGTAGTATAGTCGAATGGAAATTTCTCTACTGTTAAAGAGTTGGAGGATTGAGGGTTCATTTGTAGGTATGTCAGCTGTATGAACTGTTCCAGAACTGAACAACGAAGAGTAACTTTCTGATAATAATTTTTCTTCGTTCATGACAGCCGCGTTGACTGGTCAGGCGCTGAAGATTCTCTTCTGCTGTTATGCAAAGTGGCCTCGTGTTACCTGCTACCTCCCTCCATACGCCCCCGCATGCTGCCCTTCGCCCTCGTCAGGGACATCCTACACGAGCACTGCGCCGAGTCCCGTAACAAGACGGGCCGCGCCTGCCAGCGCCGCATCAACTACATCCTGAAGGACTCCACAACCGAGGAGAGTGTGGGCATTTTCGTGGAGGAGGTGAAACAGGACCCGTATATTAGAGAAAACTTCGCTCCACCGGGCATTGCTCGCAATCGCGAGAACTTAGATACCATATACGGATCGGTCTTTGTGCGGCTCGTTAATCATCTAGTGGTGAAATTTAGTTCAAATACAAAGCGAACCATCCTGCCCATGCCAAATTCCATTCAGGAATTCAATCGTGACTATGAAGTGGTGCAGGCAAAAGGAATAAAAACGGCGCCTCCTTACTCGGAGCCAGAAAATATCTCCGATATCCAAATGCACGCCATCCGTACACTTCTTATGAGTTCTTTGTGTTGCAAAGCTGATCGTGAGTCGTACGCGTATCAGCTCTACTTGGCGTACGGTCACTACACCCCTCAGACTCTCTACAATACACTTGTGGATCTCAGGAGCTCTCAAATGATAAGCTATAAGAAGAAAAATTGCAAAACTTATAACCGCGCTCTACTCAACAACCAGGCCTGTCTTCCACTTTCATCTTCCCCCTTCCAACTCTCGCTCTCCTTCACTCAAAAGTTCATCAACAGATATCAGCACGAACTTCTCGATCAGTGCTGGAAATTCTTGAAACGCCTGCAAGAATCCTACTGTGATGCCTATTTTTCGGGCCAGAAGCCAGAGGATCTTGTGCAGAACCCTGAACTGTCGGTACCTTTGATGAGAGAGAAAAAGAACGAAGGAGGTCACGCTGCTGCTCTCATCGAGCTCACCTCTTTGAAACGGGCCATCATGTATACCGACTTACCTGAGCCCATCATGGTGATCGACACCAACCGGACCATTACACGCAACATTCCATACCAGTCCGGCAAGGCTGCCAGCAGGGTAACCGATCTGGCTATGATCAGTGGGCGAAAATTGAAGACCGCTGATTTGCCACTAGCTTCTGAGCGGAGTGGCGATGAGAGCAAGAAGAAAAACGTTGGCTTCAAAAGAGAAAGAGAGGATACTGAAGCTGATCTGCAGGAGCCGCCCATGCAAAAACGAAAGCTGGATGTGGTCGACTGCAGTCGCGTCACTGAAGAGTCGGAGTCGGGAGTTGGTGCCACTGCTGCTGAATCTCTCGGTTCGGGACCGTACTCAGACTTCGACGCCTTGAACACATCGCAAAACTGTGACGATGTTTTCGAAAGCCTTGACGGTTCTTATGACAATCTAAATTCATCTCTCGAAGATGGTAATTCTCACTCCTCAGCTGGGCCTTGCCTCAACCGAAGGATTCTCGAACTGCAGAGTGGTAGCCGCAAACGCAAACTTAGTTCTTCGTCTTCTGTCTCTCTTGACACCAAAAGACGTAGGCAGGATGATTTAGTTCCTGGATACGTCGACCCAGACTTCTTCTCCGACTTGGAAACAGAGCAAGCGGATGCTGACTGCTTTCCGTCAACGTCCTCAGTAAAGTCTAAGAATAGTATCAAGGTAGGTTGGCAGTTTTTTGTTGACTGACATATTACGCATTTTATAAAAAACAGTTCACTCACTTTTATGGCTACTTGTATATACAACTGTTCCTTACTGTTCAGACTTTTAGCTCCTTTGCTGCCCCTCCCCCCCTGCAGGGTACATACCTAGAGTTAGATTTGCCATACCTATGTCATAGGGAGTGGCGCCCTCAGAAGACCCATAGGTGACCTTAGCCTTTACTAGGCATTTAAGGCGTCGTTGGTTTCTCTTTTCGACTTTACTTCTTCCTAATTTCATGCTATTACTGATGTTGGTTTGTCCTGTACTTCTTTCGCCCTAAAGGTTGTACTTTGGCGGGCCCTCTCCCTGTCAGAATATATCTGGGCCTTACGAACCCAAGGACTGTCGCAACTCGCGAGTGTCTTTTCCGCTGGACCTGTTGCATCTGGCCGCATTTACTGTCAACTAGATTAGCTTATGATGATAGGTAGTCTCTCTCTATTTCTCCTCCTGTTCCGGGAGGTGGGCCTCCGAATGGTGTGACTCACCCCATGGACTCATGTAGGCCTATCTGTTCCTGTGTGGGTGCTATGGAAGGGACGCTCCACACGGGTGTTTTTTCTTCTGTCTTTTCTTGTCTCTTGGCCTTGTGGCCGTGCCGTATAGGATTAGAGATGCTCTGCGCCTTATTTTCTGTCAGTAGTAACGCACTGGCCACTTAGAGACCTACAGAGCCCTTCTAATTAAGCATTAAACTCACGACCGTGTGGCCGAAAAGCGGAGACAAAGCTTCCTGCGAACTCGGCGCGCTAGTACTCCTTCAACTATTATATATGTACCATTCCTACATCCTTCTTCTTTCCCGACTTCCAATTCTGCGTGGTACTCAATTCGTGCTTGGGTCCCACGTTTCCATCAACGTACTGCAGGTTTCTTGCTTTTCCTTGCTTGAAATAGGTAGCTACCGTAGTAGTGTCTTGGGAGGCTTAAGCCCTCGTACGGTGCAACTTTGTTGTGCAATACCCATGTAGCTACGTCGTGAGATTTTACCCACCTTCATTGCATTCTTGGAAACGTAGTAGCTATTGCAAGGTTTGTATTTTGATTTCACCTTTAGATTTACGCATTAACTGTTAGCGCTTTAACCTCCATGTTTGTTCTAAACGACTGAGTACTATGGGCTGGAATTGCCGCAAAGCTCAGCATCCTGAATTTGTGATGCCAGAAGGGAGTGTTGTGCGCGACAAGAGTTGCGCCGTGTGAACGGGTCCAATTGTGGAGGCGAGCTCACAGCAGCTACAGTACGCCGGGAAATACGCGTAATTATGTACATAGCTTTCCGGCGCCCATGGTTATCTTTCACGGGAATAGATGCTTGCGAGGTCGGGTTTTCAAGGTTCATTAAATAATTCAAGTTATCAAGGTTCATTAAATAGTTCCAAGTGCACTTCCTTCAGTCATTAAAACGCTATCAACAATTCTTGTAGGCGCCTTGCACTAGTAAGCTTATTAATTCAAATTTGCAATCGAATCCCTTGTACTTCCAGCCTTGTCCAGTGACGTCAGCCAGTCGCCTGTCAGTCTTCATGAAAGACCAGAATACCATCAGTCCCTTGGAAAACCAGGCCATGGGTGAGTTCTTTGTAACTTTTCTCGATTTTTGTGTTTTAAACAGTTTTCGGAACTGGAATATTTTCCCCTGGTGAAGTGTCATGAAAAATGAGTAACGAGTTGCTTTTTTCCCTAATGTTAAAAAAAAAACCGGCAGCAACCTGCTCTTCTATCGAAGTTCAATGACAGAGCTAGTTACGAGAACCTCTGTTCTCGAAGTTTCATGACAAAACTGAAAACGAAATCTTCTTTTCTCCTTCTCCAAGCTTTTTACAATGCTCTATACTCTGCTTCCATCTTGTGTTGTTCAACTGTGAATAATGCGCGCCTCCACACTTGGTATGCAGTGCCATAGAAATACTATTACCTATTCTTGGACCGGCCGTCAACGTGTTGAACAATTGAACTGTCCAAAGTGCCACTGTTTTCCAAGTGCCCCGCCAAAGGCCATTACCACAGATGTCTGGAATTAACTGACCCCCTGACACTTCACACTATCATATCCAACAGCCAGCGGAGGTCCAGCTCTTCTGCAGCACATGCAAGACAATCTCCTGCTGACCACATGCGATGTCATGTGCCAGCTGAGAATACCTGCAGAGTGTGGTCTGCCACCGCCTGAGGTGGGGCGCGACATCATATCGCGCCCCCAGCTGGAGGCGCTAGTACTGCACGTCGATAAGGATCACCACCGAAATGTGCTTTCCAAATACTCCAGGTAAAATTTTCTTAGTTTTACAGAGCTAAGGCGCAAGTTTCTGCCCGAGAAGGCACTTGTTTCCATTTGCGTGCTCTGATGTTGGAATATTTTAGCTTTGACGTGGTCGTTTCGGTGCTAGCAAGAAGGTTTTTGTTTCAAGTTTTAGTTCTATGCACATGTTAATTTTCAAATTCTTTTTCAAAATTATTTTTTTTTATGAGAGGACTTTTTAATAGAATAAGTAAATGTATTTCTGTTTCCGTATAGAACATTCAATAAAAACTGAGGGCATGTGAATCAAAGTGGTTTCAGCATGAGTTTAGTATAGTTAGATCTTGTGGAATCAAAGAGCTGGTGTAAGGAATTCTTTGTTATTCGTATCTAACAACGGCATGAACATCTTTTCATTTAACCCTTTCGCAATCGGTATGTAGCCGCAGCACTCTCCCAGGATATATTTCGTAGCCATGGGGTTAAAAAGAATAAACTGGTCTCGATTCTGTGTATGGATGATTGCTTACGCTAATGATAACAATCATAATACTTCTAATGGACTAATGTTTCCCCGCATATCAGGGGAGTGGTGAACGTCAGAGTGACCCTGGAGGATATTTTGGCGGACTGGCAGTCGGCAGGCTGCTCGGAGGCAATGCTGTCGCTGGTAAAGCAGCTCTATGCATTTATCGATAGCACCGGAGCCATTGGAGCTTCACGCCAGAGCATCAAGGTTAGTAATAAATTCCCCGTACAATAATTGTAGTCTCTGTTCCGTCTTGGGCTTAGCCAGGCAGTCCCCTCAGGGGGCATAAGATGGGCCATAGGGTTAGGTTAGCTAGGTTCGCCCATCCTATGTTATGGTTAGTAGCGCCCCCAGGGGGTTTGTGTAGGTTACCTTAGCCATTAGCTAGGCCTTCGGGACGGCTGTCTTTCGTGCCCACTTT
>LQNS02000141.1:28568638-28585327 GCA_001587735.2 Parhyale hawaiensis | reverse complement strand
TGTTTGCTTCGAAGTTAAATGGAAAATTAGAATCTTGTTCCCGTCTCAGCTGCCTGCGCTCTCGCCGCCGCGACCGGCGTCGGCGCCCAGAGCCTGCCCCGGCGCGTCCGGGGGGCTGGTACGGCAACAGCTTATAATCAGTTCTGCCGTGGTCGGAGCTCGGCGCAGTGCCCGCACCCACACTAGCGGCGGATAGCCGCGACGGGGCCGGCTCTGGCGGCCCGGAGGTTTCGTTGTTCATGTCCAAGTCCATTAGGGGGGGCCGGTCCGTCATTCAGAGGCAAATAAGAGGGGGGCCGCGGAGGGTCCGCCCCTCCGTGCGGACGGGAACCTCCCCTTTATCAATAGGTCAGAAACACCAAAATAAACGAATAAAAGGAAAACCACGGTCTGGCAAGACCGGGCGCTGACTGCGTTCGTTCCACCTACACTTCAGATTTTAAAGGAAAAAGGAAATATTTTTGAAGTAATTAAAGAATGGAGAAGATGTCAAGTAGGTATACTAACGGTACCACAACGAGAAGGTGCAGTTCAGCTTGAATACAATTATACTAATTGTATCCCGGAGATCAAATCCTTGTCACTAGAAGCAAAACGTCCCTGCACCAATAATAACAAAACAGTTCGTACGTGCCAGTAAACGCTTGGTAAAGTGGTGATTCGTAATCTCCTCCATAACTTCGAGTTATCTTGATGACATACAGACAGACAAACAAACCTGACGAAAACATAACCTCCTTGGCGGAGGTAGTAATATCGAAGGTACTTACGTAGTTACAGCATAAGTAGGGAGAATAATACTAATTTTTCATATTTGTAATTATTTATGCATTACAATATACATAACATGATATAATTTTACAAGTTTAGCAATATAACTATCACAAAGGCTGTAAAGTTGGCCAGGCCCAACAGCACACAGCGACGGGGGGTTGTGTCCAGAGTCCGGTTGTAATAAGCACGTGTCTAATTTATTATATTCACATCAATAATTTACAGTCAACTCAAACGAAAATATCAGAAAGGTGTTAGACGAGTGATAAGTTAACCTTAGCTCTTAAATAGAAAAGTCAACGAACAAATCCCGTACTAAGAATTCTGCGTAACACGGGGGAAGATTCTCCAAGGGGAATCTAAAGATATACATCAGATATTGGCTTACGAAACTACGGAGTCTATTCTGCGGGAAGTTCCATTCGCTAAAACGCAAACCAACGCGTAGTGGAAATGGAGGAAAATATTTAACAGCTTTGGTCAATAGCGCTACAGAGTGTCGTGATCACGGGTGTTTGCGCGCACACAGCATCGGACCGCGGTGCCACGGCCCCAGGGTGTGGTGCCTCAGGCCCGATAGCATCGTAGCGCACACAAGAGAGGGTAGTGCCACACACCCCCGAGTGTGATGTCACACCCACGAGTGTGATGTCACACCCATTTATGAAGTTGGTGCCGCGCACTCGTACATATGATGCATGAAGTTACGAACAAAAAGAAAACCGAATTACCGTTCAAGAGGGCTTTCTATTCTCATGTTACATGATACCAAACTTGACATTCGTTTGAATTCACGTGCAAAGCAAAAGAACATGGGACGAGTCCTGCTATATAATGTATAGAATAATTCATCGAATAACTACGACAGGGCATATACAATAGAATTTAGCGTACCCATGAAAGTAATAAAAATAAAGACGAAACTAGCCAGCTAATCATTTCTAGCCGTTTCGTCTCATCGAGCGTCGATATTTCAGAATAACAGGAGGTCACCCACCGTTTTCGGCACGTATGTACACATGACAACCTCCGTAAGATTTCTCAGCTGCTTGCTACTTCACCTTTTCAAATCTACAAAAAATCTACGAATCCATCCATTATGAAGCAAAAAGTTCCCAGTATCTGTCAGAATATATTGATCAATCGATGGCGACAGGATACAGGAATCAAGGCGAGTTTGCACAGAGCTTACACGTTTCCCTAACACGACTGAGCACGCGGAGCGGTACAAGCGACGGACCTGGTGAGGCCCGAAGACGTCCCCCATACAATATAGCGTGACTCGCATGTTACCAGTAACGTGTCGGGGCTGCGCAAAGTCATTGCAGCCAGCGATAATATGACGTAATTCACAGTAGAAAGTTATTAATAAACAGATATGCAAGCAAATTTTCACAATTCTACATGTAACTACAAAATAAAATTCGTATAAATAATTTTCTGCACTGAATGTATGCATTCACTAGAGTGACGATCCCATAAATAATTCACAACGAAAAAACAACTGACCTAACTGGATACAAACTTGAGGTCAGTGATATCAGAATAGTATTTTATACAAGTGAATAAAAATAAAAAATAAAAGAGATTTGCTGAAATCCTTTGCAGCGCCACGTGCGTGAGAGGAGAGAGAGAAAAAAAATGCCCCAGAGCAGCGATGCTGCAAGAGCTCAGCAGAGACTAGAGCGTCGTGACAAAAATAAGCTACAAAAGTATGTGAGTGAAGAGCGCATTCGACTGGCCGTTGAACTCAAGACAAACAGGCTTGACTTATCCGGAACTTCAGACAATAGCATTGGCTTTACCACTTCGAATAGATTTGCAAGTGTTGTACACAACCCAATTACGTTGAGCCACCTAAAAAATTCTAAGGAGCGAGATTGGGTTTAAGGATCAGCGCCTGAAACTCAACAGGTCGAAGTCAACGCACTTATGTGAAGTTTCGGAGAGGTCAAGCCCCGCAGTTTTAATTTTGCCGGCCAATCAAAGGCGCTCTAAGAAATTCTTCGGATCGTAAAATACACAAATATGACGTGAAGCGGCCTGACATAAAATAAATCTAAAATTAAATGACATTGCTTCGCGTGTACAAAAAGGTGAACACAATACAATCTACATTTATCGGTCGATGCAAATTATAGAAGAGTTTACGCACAGAACTGCAGATTTGCACAGAAACCAGCAAATGATATAGTTTCTTTATGTACAAGCGCTACTTCTAAATTGTGTGCCAGCATTCTAAAATGCAAGTAACAAAGTGATTAGGAATGATTCTATGCCGTCAACGCATTTTTCGACCCTAGAAATGGTACGTTGGGAAGGTTGGTTTTTATTTCAAAACTCACTCCTAGTCAGCAGCGAAAACAACGCATTTCTAGCACAGAGTACGGGGACAGTAGCGAGTTCAAAAAACGAACAGAAAAACTAAATTTACACCAAGAGGAAAGTAGTAGCTGGTATCACAAGTCCGTTATATATAGTTTAAATTATGAGACGCTCACCGGAACTACATTGGATGAGCAACATGCGTCCAGCAGCATCCTATTCACATAGTAATAGTATTTATAGTAGTAGTAGCATTAATAATAATAGCAACAATATATCCTCGGCCTCGTGCTACATGAAGAGGCAAGGCTCCTCGAAGGCTTATAAGTCTTTGGTTCTCCGTCGCCATCACTCGGGGTGGGGGGGGAGGGAGGGAGGGAAGGGGAGTGTCTTCACGGCAGCACAAATCCACGGGTCTCGGCACCATTTCGAGTTTTCGACAGCAGCGCAGTATACTCAACCCGGTAACCAGCTTTGCCATCCCGGTAGTAGTAATAGTAGAAGTTTTACTAGCGCATCAGGGACACAATGTCTATATCGCGCCGAACTATTCCTGTGGTTTAACACATGCTCGTACGCCACTGGGGCGCGTTTTAAATTGTCAATGATTTTTGTCTCGGCTTTTCTGCGGGTACGCCTCAGAGTGGTCAGTGCGCTACTGACAGGAAAAAGGCGCAAGTTGAAAATCTCCAACACCCCGGGCACGGCTGAACGCTTTCGCTCAGCTACGCCGCACAGGGGAAGAATAGAACTACAAGAAAGTAGAAGTCTAGCGGGAATAGGTCGGCCAGCTCGATCGGCAGCCCACCTCCCGAAACAGAAGGGGAAGTATTGAGAGCCTACCTAACTTTACAAAACTAACCTCGTCAGCAGGAACTGCGGCAAGCTGCAACATCCCCTGCGGAAAAGGCACTCAGGACCCTTGAGTGCGTGATGCCCAAATATATTGTGGCAGGGATCGGGTCCGCCAGAATACACCCCTGAGGGCTTTGCCATCCCGGCACCACGACGTCAAGTCACGCACAAGTGACGTCATATTGCCGCGAAAATTCTAACCTTTGGCAAGGCTCGCAAAAGCAATTTTTCGCCACTATTCCAAAGGAAGCTCTCGTTGGGACTTGGTAGCTTGCGGGGTGCTGGACTTTCAGGACCTTGGCGGATCTGAGAGATTATACCTAACGAAAATTAAACGAGTTTTCAAACAGACAAAACGCGCGCAGCTTCGTAAATAACTCACGCGAGAGGAAACTTTTCAGAAAAGTTTTTCGGGGCCCAGTAGATGAAGAAATTACCATTTCACTGGAATTACAAGAGAGAATTGATTATTATTTCACTGAAGTTGAACACCAAATAAATTGTTTTTACATCAGTTCCAACATCAAAGGAAAAATGTCACTCGACTTCTGGCGCAAAAGGAAGTAATTAAAAACATTAGCATTCTCATTTCACTGCAGTGTTAACAGATAAGGAATTGTTTCACTTGAGTTCTACCACAAAAGAAATTTCTAGTTCACAGGTGATCGATCACACACGAAAGGACTCGTTGTTTCAATGGGGTTTCAACACATTCTCCAAAGCAAAAAAAAACTTTATAGACGTTACGATATCTTGTGGAGACCTTCCTTCATACAGCTTCACTTCTCACGCATGAGACGCACCAACGTTCATAATCAAAATGCACACGCGTGCGCACACCACACACGACAGGACGTACACAGTAGCTGCAACATTCAGTTCTACCCAAATACATATACTGGGCGGATCTTCAACAGTGTAAATTAACCCTTTTTCGTCTTCATTATGCATAAATTTCATACGGAGAGCATTATTTAAGCTTTCACTGCGTAGGGTATCACATGTGATATACAATCCTAATAGAATTATTCTTTTAAGAAAGGCAAAATGAAGTGAAGTAGTGAATGGTTGAAATGTAGCTGATGAGTCCTTTTCTGGCGGCTAACAGCGACTGCAGGGCTGGACAGCTCAACGATCATCTGTGCCGGAGTTCACGGCATGGATCCTCAACTGATCTAGTCCCAGGCGCCGCTCACAGCGGCTCGCTCTAACTACAGTAGTTAAGCTAGCATGCAGGTGGCGCTAAGGACATTGCGCATTCAAGTCACGGAATGTCATCAGAGCAGTTAGGCCGGGGACAGATCTGAGCGACAAGCGACGCAATGCGATTTTTTCGGGAGTCGTGTTGCAGCAACGCACGGGTGTCGCGAGGCATCGCAGTTGCGGCGGTGGGGACAGCAGACTTTCCGTTACATTTTGTCGTGCAACAAATTTGTCGCGTTGCACGTCGCTTGTCTCGCCAGTGTGGCGGCGGCCTTAGAGGCAGTTCGTTTTATTACTAGTTTTATAGCTCTGCGTTTCGGCGTCACACGACGCAATTTAGCGAGCAAAAAGGAAAGAACTACAATATTAGGCAATGCTCATGATAGGCATATCTACAGTTACTCGTTAAATATCAATTACGATGAACCTGGGCCTCCCAGAAGAAGAAGAAAGATTAGATTCGTCACAGAGTGGGAAGGTAAAGCCATGACAAAACTTCAGTCCTGCTTCAGTTAGAGCCGCAGGGGGACATCATTTGGCACTGTAACACTGATGCAGTAAACATAGCGTCAATCGAGAAATTAATCACAACACGGGCCTCGACAGAAGTAGCTATCACTTGGGTACCCGTGCAGGAATAATAAATTTCAGGATCAGTGAGAGGAGTCTTGCTGCCCATACGAATTAAAATAGCCTTCATATTGTACAGTTTTCATCGAAACATTTGATGTGCAGAACACGAAAAGAAGAACATATTTAGTATCCTGGACACGAGAACCAATGGTATCCACGACACCAAAAAGGTAACGGTCTGAGACGTAGTAAGGTATAGTCATAAATATTAGCACAAAATTAAAATTCTATCATCACTGGCTCTTATGTGCACAACATGAGTAAACGACCGAAGGCAGATGAAAGGGTACACACCAGGTACCAAAGATATTAAAATCTCCAAATACAATCCTGCTGTCAGCTCTACTCACACAACGCACAAGCACACGCTCAGCCTAATCTAACACATAAAAACTAAACGAAAGAAGTACTTTCACAAAACCTACTATTAGTGAGTTACAGTAACAATAAAAAGCTTTCAAAGGGGAGCTAATTAACTCAAAGAGTACGAAGAACTGTTGTTTCCTGTTTTAGTAAGAGAAGAGTTTAGGAAACTGCAATAAGTGCATGCGTAAATGTTCATTGCAACGGCTTTGACACAGACACCATGATTGATGAGAAGAAAATCATTGCAAAACTAGAGAACACTGTAAGAATACATACCTCCGCCAAGCAAGGCAACAATAGTGGAAAATCCAAATTGGTTCTAAAACCGTAATTTTCTTCGCATCAACACCAAAATCTAATCATTTGTGCCTTTTGATGGTATTAACAATTCCTGTTATTTTCATGAAGATCCATTCCTAACTTTCTGAGTAATAGGTAGTAGTATAAGATGATTTAAGCCTCCCTAAATAAGTACTAAGCTCTTCTAAGAGAGGAAAAGGAAGGGACAAATGTATGCCGATAGAAAAACGGGGAACCCATGCACGAAGGTGTTCCCACACAGGATTAACGCTCATGGGAACAGCAAGTCGGGAAAGAAGAGGAAGTACAGACAACAGTAACATCAGTAGAACTTTCTGAGTTATGCTGCTAACAAACCTTATGACAAACATAAATCAAACACAAACCGAACACGACCAAAGTTTAATCACTTATGTCTTTCAACACTAACATCTCCCGTAAATTTCATAAAGATCCATCCACAACTTTTTGAGTTATTGTGCTAACAAGCATAAAATCAAACACAGCAACAAACAAACGAACACACATCCAGATCATCCCAAAATTTGATCGTTTACTCTTCACATGATACCTAACAACTCACTATAAATTTCATCAAAATCCATCCATTACTTTTCGAGTTATGGCCTTAAGAAAAAATAGGCAGACAAACAGACAGATGAACGCATTTTCACCAAAAGGTAATCATCTGTTACTGTTAATATGTCCAACAATCCCTGTAAATTTCGTAAAGATCCGTCCATAACTTTTTGAGTAATCTTGGAAACAAAGAGACGCACGTACAGACGAACACGGCAAAAACATAACGTCCTTGGCGGAGGTAACAATAACGAGTAAGCTAACATTATGTTCATCTTCATCTAGCTATATACCGATTGCATATAAATAAACAATCAACGGGAAATAGAATTAGCAGAGGAATTCAAGAGATGCTCTGCATCTTCGTGATATGAAAGCAAGATAAAAGCATCGTTAGAAAGAGTTGCCAAGATCGCCAGGCCAGCGGAAAAACCAACAAACAGTCTTACAGCAAAAGCTGACCCATTTACCCCGAGCCTCTAAGGGCTAGAAAAAAAAAAAACAGACTCAAGGATGGGGCGCAGTAAAAACCTGCATTAACTTACTGGAAACGTAAGAACAAACAAAACACGATCTTAATATTACCAATACTTCCATTTATTCTAAAGGAATTAGCTATGAGCCGATTCGAGCAAAACACCCACGTAGAACTCGTTGCGACACACGAGCGACAACGCGACCTTTGGATAACTTTCCCTTGTTTCCCCGATTAGCTTTATGCTGTCAATGGGCTTAAGATGGAGAAACATTTGAGAAAGTAGAGAATGTGCCATTGCCTGTATGTCTTATTACTTTCATTGTGTTTCAATAAACTTATTATCATCATCCATCGTACAGGTATGTTTAATGGAGATAACCAGCAGTGACAGACGAAGGAAATAAACAAACTACACTTTCAACGCGCTAACACCATCAATAAGCAAAACTTTTAGAAACGCTAGATAAAAAATAAAATATTCGGAAGCAACAGCGAGTCGAGAGCTGTTCAACAAGTCAAGAGCCACAAACGGCCCAAGCAGCACAACTGTTTAAACGGTAAAATATATCGTGATTAACTTGATAGATAATGTGCCCATAGAAACTAACTGACAAGTCAAGTGATGCAAAGAAAAAACTGTTTCCCAGATATTAGTCACAGGGACAAGCAAGAGTAATTTTAAAACATACAAGAATAATTCTTTAACGACAAATTAATCTCGTAGTTTATCTCCGTGCCTACATCCTTAAGAGAGATGAAAACTTTAAAATTATAATCCCAGCAGCACTAAAGCATGAATATGAAGTAATCAAATGGCATTAAGCTGATTCATAGACAAAGTACGGTGGCACAAATAACCTATACTAAGGTGATCAGGAGTTTACCCAGAGTTTTCCCTGATTTTGCTTGAATCTCTCTGAATGTCAGATTGTCCATATTTCTCTCAAATAATGTGATTACCAATAGGTTATGGGCCGAATGGGACTGAAACCCTTACAAATCACTCTCACAATACCAGGATTTGCTGCAAAATAGAGAAAGACAGTCGTCCACCTATCCCCGGCCGGCACTGCAGAACAAGTAATTCTCATATGGCTGAGGCTCTGGGGAACCACATTCATAATGATAATCACACAAAATGAACACCATCCATTGCCCTGCAAAAATTCCCCGAGGATTTTGATTCCTGGTCCTTTTTCCCAGAATTCTCCCCGAATGATTTTTCCCCTGAGCTTTCCAGACTGTTGGACACCCTACTATACTTTGATGACTCTCTCTCAATCTACACTCTACTTAGTGACCCAATAGTGACTCAATATGCTAAATAAGTCCTACGGCTAATGATAACAACCTTCACCAAGAAATTAACAGTTTGTGGTGATGCATGGAATATGTTCATCATTAAGAAAAATACAAATTCACAAATCTATGTAAACAGTGAGCGACGATCGCAGCTCGTTAGGACCCCTCTATGAACTAAAATTCATAGGAAATAATTTTACCTTCCACCGATAGCCTACGCTGATGAGTGGGCGTTTCTTACTGATGGTTGCATTTCTTGGGTCACCATAAACAGTGTCATTTTCTGAGGTCGCTTTGTTAATTTGGACAGATTTTATCGAAACTTCACCCATCATCAGTTGCAGGACCTATTGGGCTGGCATGGTCGTCAAATGTAGTGAAGTCAAGGGCTAATTTATATAGAAATGAAGCCTACGTACAGAAACAAAGAAAATTCATGAAGGTCGAATTTACATACAAAGAGAAAGTGAAACACCTGAGTGACCCATATACAAGTGTTAGAATATTTGCACTGCAAGAAATATATATCGTACCTGTTAAAGACAGAGCATCAATTTCTAAAAGAAAGGAGCAATATTATTGTGCATCATGCCATAAAATGAGCTTGAAAGAATGATAGCATAACGAAAAAGCTTTCCATCGCCAGTTTGAAAGAATTAAACCACACTTGTATTAAAACTCCACACCCATGCCATAGCGGCAACAAATATTGGGGTCGGGATACAGTTTGACTCGCGATCCCTCCCTTGTCTCCTTCGCAATGCGAGAGATCGGTTTGCTGCACATCTATTTTAATGTAAGTCTCGACAGTTCTCACTCCACTCCATCCCTGGGAGTTCCCTCTCCGCGTCTCTATCCTTCTCTTTTCCCATCCTTCCCCTCCGGAGCTACGCCGAACAAGGATCACAGTTAGGCGTAACCCAAACAGCAACAATAGAGACAAGTCAAATGCCGATGCAAAAACAAAAAGATTTTCTACCTCAAAGATCAAACTAATGAAGTCAGTTAAATTAATCTATATCAAAAAAGAAAAGCTTCCGAAACAGCAAGCTTATAGAACAATGTAACTTTTATAGCAAGAGTTCCCACAAGGGCGCGATGAGGCTTTAATAAAGTTATCACCTCAGCAATCAGATCTGGTGCATGCACCATCGCAGCTAAAAACATTCTTCTCAACAATAATGCGGCAACGATTTACAGCATTCAATTAAAGTGTTGGACAACAAAACAATACCACTGAATGCTGGTTAATACCCACGCCCTGCCCAACATACAGTGTGGATGTCTCTTAATCTTAATCGAAATTGAAAATAGCAAAAACAAATTCAAACTTGTTACTCAGGCGGCGTACACTCGCTACAAGCCTTCTTTCTCCTACTGCATTCCTATAGGAAAAACAGCCTTAACAGCGACGCCTGAATAAGATAGAGTTAAAAGCAGTCAGTTAATATGAGCGACGCCGCACTTCCAAGTGACGGTCACAGCATCGCAGTTAATCGTAATTTAACCTTTCACTGAATGACTTACCCTTAACATTCCAGTATCGCATATGATAAACAAGGCAGTAATGGGTAAGTTAACACTCCACTAAGGACGTACCTACCTATTAGATCCACTTATTTGGAACAAAATAACCAAATCCGAATAGCTTTCACTGCTCCAGAACTTCAATGCTGGGCGTTAAATTTACCACTATGGATCAGATAACAGGTAGTTAGTATAAACGAATTATGCCTGACGCACAGTTGCATATCCAATGCTCAGGGCTGAAGCTTTAGACAAGTTATCGCTAAATGAATTATCTTATCAGCAATAGAACACGCACCAATTTCCATAAGAATGAAGAATGTGAAATTCAAGGTAGCACGCTTCTACCATTTAAAACACATGTTAATTTTGAAAAAAAAAAAAGGAAACAATTTTCATTTCTGACGATACTTTTATATCCATAAAGTTACCTACAGCCAGTGCAATGTTTGGCAAACTATATTTACTTCTTGTTGTTATAGGGCATAATATATGACGAGGTAATACGGATCAAGAAAAACTGTTCCAACGGAAGTCAAATTTCAGAAGGAAAACCGCTTACCATAAAAATTTCCAGCGTCCCATTGAACACCTTAGAAGAGTAAAGACTCATGCAAAGAACAGTGAACTACCGTTAGATTAGAAGATGATGTTCTAACGAATATATAATTCACCAGTTGCAGGGTTTCACTATCGATAGCTCTGGTCTTCACTGCTGCTGAATGTTCCACTGAAAGAGATTGGTGAGAAGCACCGCCAGACACCACAGGTAGCGACAGAGGTACTCGGCCAAAGCGAGCCACTGATAAAATACTTAATTGAAGGTTCACAGAAACAGATGCCTAAGCAAAAGAAGTTGTCTCAGCTGTCTCAGCTCCTCAGAAAGGTTTCACAAACAACCTAAACATGTGACGGAAAGTAGACCCAGAAATAGGCTAACTTTGGCATAATCAAACAAGTTTGAGAATATGCCAAAACGAACAAATATTGTACCGGCAGAATGAAGCACTCAAGACTACACAAATTACGTAATATGTCATCGCCTGAAAATTACGCATAGTAGATATAGAATTTTCGTTTTTTTAACGTTATTTCACGTCTGCATGAATAAGCAGGCTAGCATGAACCCACACGTGGAGTCGTGGAGTAGAAGGTACATGATTGACATGTCAGGATCAATCGACAAAACTTACGATGCGCACTGTACGCATGAACGGGTTGAGAACTTTCAAATAGTTTAATTCTGATTACTTCATGCAAGCGCAGCATTTTCGATTCAACAAATAGTTAAGTATAGCGTTCGGAAGACTTTTTTGAGATGCCAACTTCACTTGGTCAAGCTCCCCTTTGAATACTTCAATCAGCACATTAACTCTCCAGGGGGCCTAAACAACAGATTTTCTTCCACTCAACCCTTCACAGGTTTCATAAAAAGTATCACATCCAGAAATATATAGCTTACGTTCAGAAGATCTCACTTCTTTGGAATTCATGACTACCACCAGTCGCAGCATTTCCGAGAAAAAAGCGCACGTAAGTCACAAGAGTACACATCATACAAACATTTACTTCTCACTCGTACAAGAAACGTTCCGAATCAGTCATTTCTCCCAAGGGTTAATGAGGTGTACTCCTTGCAGTGGTGGGCACTCTGAAACTTTGAATTGGCATTGCTTACTATCGAAAACGGTAGCTACTGACCATCATAGTTTTCAAATCTGCTTAACGATATTTTAATGAAAGTCCCAGTTTAGACCACTGAACAACAAACAATAAAAGGAAAAGAAGATTCTGACGTCGAATGTCTGCCACTGACTATCAGTTATAGACTTCGTAGTGTGGGAGTATTACTGTAGCCGAAAAAAGAACAAGGCAATTGAATCATCAACTGCTAATGAATGAATCGAATCATTAGTTTATGAAATATTTCCTGTTAATAAGAGCTTGACAAAATGCCAGGCGACTTGCTAAGCATTCAATATTAACACACTTGACACGGCTAAGCCCCAACAGCAGATCACCAAGCAAACATGAAGTTTCCATATCTGTAGCACTTGATAAAGGAAGTGGACCAATCAATAATACAATTCACTTTGGAGAACATCCAAATCGCTGAAGGCGCTGGTGCGACGAACATACACTATATGAAAGTGACGTTTCGTTAGGAGTACCTACTCACATACTCGACAGTCGTCCACTGGCCTTGCCCTGTGGTAAGGTTTCTGTAAATTCTGTCTCCAGGGTGCTCGGGCCAACAAGTTTCGCACAAACAATCGTCAATCCAGTTAAAACTGAAGCAAGTAGTCACAATACAACACTGGAAGAAATCCATCTATAGAACAAAGCTAATTAAACGTGTTAATTGGCGACAGAATGTATGCACACTGGAATCTGGGAGAGCGCGGCCCAGAGGAATCGGGGAAAATTGGAGCACAATTACCTATGCTGGACAGGGGCGTGGAACACACAGGTCCCTAGAGGGCAATTCTTGGACGTCACGTGTGGGCAGCTTGACCACGGGCGCGGCGCTGTACGTCGGTGCAAGGAAGAGGACTCCAATAAGGCAGTGAGCATTGCTAGAGTCATTAGAAAACATTATTAGGAACTCGTGGAAGAATACTGGTTGCCTAAACCCAATAGCCCGGAGGAGAAGGAGTGCTGCTGCTGTTGCTGCTGCTGAGGATTGTAGTGTGCAGCAGCCGCCGCTGCCGCTGCAGCAGCTTGCTGTTGCTGTTGTTGCTGCTGCTGCTGGTTGTTGGCAGCCGCAGCTGCTGCTGATCGGCCGCTCTTGGGCATAGGAGGAGATAAGTAAGGACTCGCTGCGAGGTTCATAACTTCACTTCGGTCTTCCTTGCGGTATGCCAGACAACTTCGTATGAATTGCTGCGCAACAAATTATAACCATTAGGGAAGGGAAGTTTTGTGGTATGTCAGTCAAATTCTCTGAGCACATTATTAGCTACCACCATGAGAGTACAGCACTTCTGCGAAATGCCACACAACTTTGGATGGATTGCTGCGCAACAATTATTATCATAAATGCATGGAAGTTTCACTGTATGCCCGACAACTTTGTATGTCTGTGTCAGAAATGATTCACTAACAATCAATACTGCATGGCAGGTTTGTTATAGCTACTTATCTCAATCTTCAAGATGACTTTATATGAACTGCTGCGCCCTAAAGTATTACAAAACATTATTTTACAGCACTTTTGCGAGATGCCTTGACGTAAGGTGTACATATCAGTATCATTACACGTGTAGCCAGTCGCAGGTAGTGACGCCAAGGAATATCTGCACCAAAAGTCCTTCACTATTCATCCATGCCACCGTAATCTACGTAGGAGGATCCACTGAAACAGCCAGGGCAGCAACTCCTTCCTAAGCAGTCAAGAAATTACATCTAAAACAAATTCATTTCTTGCTGCAAAAGGCTTTACGTAAATAGTAGCTACAATGAAGCTCTGAGAAATAACCAATCAACTGCGACTGATCAAGTTTGCAGAGTCACCCCAGTGGCTGCTGTCCGATATTCACGAGTTTTAGTACGTAGCAACATGGAAGCAATAGTCTACATCGAAGAGGACAGAAGCTTAGACTTCGGCTCCTCTGTGCAAAGAGGCCTGTGGATCCGTCTATTGTCAATAATTGAATATATTTAAAAATAACTATCCCCCTATCATAGGCGTGATCAATATAAGCAGCAGAAAAAATGTTTCTATCCCCTAGAAAAACACACTGGCTTCCGCTCAAATCACGGTAGCTATATGTGGGTGGAAACCAGGTACAGAAAACGCGCACTTCAATACAGCACCATGTACGGACCAGGAAATACGAAGTACATAATAACAAAAACCGTACAAATGGCCTACCTGCTACCCAGCCGTTGTGACAATGAGCACAGAAATGAGAGCAACTTACCTTAGCCTCGTTACTGACGATTGGTTTAGGAGGGAATTGGACTTCGGTGGCTTTGAGAATGGTGTTCTCTTCCAGAATTGTAGCCTGACTCTGGTTGTGGCCAAAGGGCTTCTTGCCATATAGGCATTGGTAGAATATGACACCGACAGACCAGACGTCAACTTTGCTAGAGATCTTTGGCGGCGTCTTCCCGACGACAAAACATTCCGGAGGTAGGTACCTGAGAACACAATGAATAGCTAGCATCAGAGTATTTTCTGCTAGGGAACATGCCATAGCAATCTAAGCTTTGGCGGGCAACGAAAGAGCGCCAAATATCAATGGAAATTCGATGCAAACAAATGCAATTAGACAGACCGAGATAAATTTACAGATTAGCTAATACTATAAAAGACACAAGAGTACTAAAGACGAATAATAAAAGTTAGAAAAAATGAAATGCACTTTGATGGATTGACCTGCGGTGACAGAGTAATGGTAGTATGCGGTGACATTGAACAATACCACGTAAGAGGACGGTAAGACACACAAGTACAAAAAAATAATATATAATTATACAATATAGCTACCTGGCAAATTAATATCAACACATTTCGAAAATTCGCTGTGACATAGGGTATAAGGCCAATGCCATAATCTGGATGGTAGCTCGATGCATCAAAGTCCATTAGAATCAACACAAAAAATGATGACAACATACCAGTAGGTGCCTGCTCCTTGTGACGTGAGGTCCATGCCATAATCAGGATGATAACTCGCTTCATCCATTACTTTACTCAAGCCGAAATCAGTTATTTTGACTTCGCCAAGAATGTTGCCATCACGTAGCAATATATTGCCTGTGAAAGGAGAAGAATTGATCACATGGTTATAAAAACTTGAGTGTAATCTGTGCAAGTAGCAATAAGGACAACAACAAAAAAAAAAAAACATTTCCCCCGACCGCAAGTACATACAAAGCTCATAGCGTGCACCGGGTCGATGTATGTCACATTTAGCTGTTATTTCCTTCCGTTAGACATTTGCTAAGGAATTCAGTACAGAAATAGATGATATAAAAAAGATGCACTGAAAATCAAATCTGGCATGTGTTTTTCAATAAGGAAATCGAGAACTGTGCAAGCAATATACCTATATAAAGACTGAGAACCACATAATCTAACAAAATAAATAACAGGGACCGAAAACAACTGAAACTCTCCTGTCAGTGAGACTCGACACGTCAGAGGTCTCATGGGAAGGCAACACAAAGACACAAGAGTGGGCAAAAGACTTACCAGGTTTGAGATCATAGTGAATGATGGGAGGTTTGATTTCATTAAGGTACTTGAGCGCGGAGACAATCTGCATGATTACAGACCTTACTTCCCTCTCCGCGATGGTCTTGTGCTGTAGGCATAAATTTCGTGTCAAATCCACAGACACAAACATTTTGGGACTCCAAAATAGTAAGGAGGGATAGGAAAAAGGGGAAACATGGCTACGCAAACACTGGGTCCAGTCAAAATCATTGCCTGGCTATTGCCAAATTGAGGCAATGTTTGTTTAATCTAATTACGTAATTAATTTCACGCCATACACTGTTTATCAAGTTTCCAACTCATTTTGCTACCAACAAAGCTGAATCGGGGTGGGTAAAATGCAAAATATGAATACGTCAACACTAACAATGAATTGTACAGTAAAAAGTACACAAAAATACAGCCAGAGCAGCACCTAACAACTACAATAATTACCTGTTTAAGATAAAAGTCGAGGTCGTGCCCATCGCAATATTCCAGCACTGTACAGAAACTGTTGGCATCAATCTCAAAAACGTCGTATAGCTTCACTATCCGTGGATGGTTCAGTTTCTTTTGAATATTATATTCTCTAATGGCATGTCTGCGGAAAGAAAATAGGTAGTTTTTGTTACCATGGAGAAAAAAAATGTGGGATTAGCGAGGAGAACGTTAACATAACGAAACTACTATCTCATGTAGGTAGCTACTCCAAGGACATTAGCACTTTTGACACCTGGCCAGAGGAAATCTCTGTGGTTGATGACTTGGTAATCTTGGGTGTCAATTTTGATCCAAAGTTGACGTTTGAGCCCCACATTCGTTCGGTTGTCTCTAGAGAAAGGTGACACAGAGAAAATAAAAGGCACAACGCAGGCAGCATAAGCAGCGCGTGTTCGGTGACACTCTGATGGCGGGTGATTAGGAGTACTTAGCGTTCAGCTCCATGGATGGCAAAGAAGACAGGGCGGAACAGGCTCGCACTCTCGCTAGAGATGATTAGGCCATATTCCCACGTCTCTCGAATTATTTAATCGATCTCTAAGAACGGGAGAAGTTCCGCAGGATTGGAAACTAGCTAATGTAATACCGATACATAAGAAAGGGGATAAGAAAAGTCCAAGCAACTATCGACCAATCAGTC
>LQNS02000141.1:28542320-28559756 GCA_001587735.2 Parhyale hawaiensis | reverse complement strand
AAATCCTATCAATGGACAACTACATCCCCATTAGTTCATTAATGGGAAGTCCAACTGTGTGTACAAAATTATATTACTACATTATATGAGAAATGGGAAACTGAAGGACCAACCAGTACCAACAAGACCAAAAAACACCGAGTGAAACTATACATAGCAATATCAAGCAAAGCATATTACTAACAGGTAGTCTACTGGGTACGAGAACAGGACAGACAATCACGGTACAGGGTACAACAGGCCAAACAAGACGACTGCACTCGCTACAGGCCATGAAAAGAGGATCTTCTGGAAGGGAAGTCTAGCCTGTACAGCCAAGCAGAAGTTATATCTACAGCAGCTAGTTTACAAAACTTCTACAATGGGATAAAGAGCCAGAATTTGCCACAAGCGTTTCTTACGGAGACTGTCTTACTCGTACAGATGGCAAGGAAAAATATAAAGAGTTCAAGCAAGGTTCTTACAACAGGTGCAAGCAGGCAGAGATAGCAGCATATCCCATCAAGATTGAGGAGCAGGTACAAAAAATAAGACAAACTGTATATGTAACTGAGCTTGTACAAACAGCCAGGGGTAAAAGTACTTCCCGACTGAGTTTGTACAGCAGGTATAAAGAGCCAGCAATAGTAGTACCGGTACATCCTCACAGAGATTGTAGAGCAGGCACTAACAGCCTGGAGTAACACACAAGATAAGCTAAGACTAATAAAATAAGTTCATTCAACAGGGAGTGGAAAAATATCATTACTAAGACTTTCACAGCGATTAGCTACGTACAAATAGGAAAAAGCAAGAATGGTACAACCGGAAAACGAACAAACTACCTGGCAAAACAAGAACAGGTTGCACACAACTGTACAGCAGGTATGGAGAGGCAGGACGGTAAAGTGACTCAACAGCAACAGTAGTTTCTACTAGCGAAGGAAAGGGGCAGAAGTAGCACGAAGGGCATCAAATAGGTATTCTATCAGCCAAGGAAGGAGAACGAGTAAAATGGAGAGTACACTATTGTAATTAAATTGTTCATCATTCCAGGAAGGAGAAAGATAAAGTAAAACAGAGGGTAAACTCTTGTCATTAAACTTTTTCTTACCCAAGGAAAGGGGAAGAAGTAGCACAGACAGTAAGCTGTTATGTAAATACGAAACACAGCCAAGAGAAACAGAAAAGAAATCTTACTGAGAGAGACGTTTGGCACTACAGGTGGAGAGGCCAGGCACGGTAGAGGAGACCCCACCGCCTCCACCTCCACCAGGGCCCCCACCACCTCCACCACTTAGCCCTACAAACCACCGCCTGTAGAGGAGCACAGACCACATGCTCACGCCCCTGACACACCAATGGGCAAAACTTGGACTAATACCTAGCTATTTGTTACTAGAAGTTATTTGATACTTTGACCATATGGGGTAACAATAAACACTCCCTAAATCCAACTTCTAAACAATTATAAAAATATTATTGCAGTTTTCTTTAATTGTATTCTTGGAACTAGTTAAAACCTGGATTTAGCTAGCGCCAGTTTCAAGAAACAGTAGGTAAATGTTACCTTCTATGGTCAAAATAATCCCTACCTATGTAATTAAGTTAACCAGAGGCAATTCTAGATCATCAGTGTTATTTGGCCCCATCAGCAATTGTGCACAAGACAAGTGGACAAGAGATATAAAATGCATTAGGTAGGTACCGTACTGTAAAACTTCTAGTCCCAAACGGATGTGTTTTATACCTAGCACATACTTGAAGCCAGTATTTGGCAGAAATAAGTAAAGTACCTATGCAAGCCAAGCACACGTTCATTTCATGGCTATGCCAGAGAGCCAAAGTCACCAGTGTTTTTTTTTTAGGAAGATCTAATACTTGGACTCAACGCAAATACAACAGTCGCCACAGGTTTACCGGGATCTAATACTCGGGCTCAGCCCAAGTACTGAGATGCCACAGGTTTCATTATATCTGCTAAAGACAGTACCAACTCAAAGCATATTTTGGAAAGTAGAGCAACTTTCACCTTGTGGCATAAATTGCAGACTAATTTTGTCATGCAGCGCCAGTTAAAATTACCTCGAGTTGTTATCTGTCAAAACTAATGCACTGCCACTAGCTCTGACAAAGCTGATGGCGTCTGAATTCACTGCTCAGTCGAAAGTCTCAGCTTTTGAGTTACCAAGACCAGGAAGAAATTTAGTTTGAGGATAAGAGACTTGTACGAGTCAAGAGGGCCAACAGTAAACACTAATATGATTGAATCACAAAGCTCTGCTGCGCATAATCGCAGAGGGAGTGGGTATAGCAGCCATTTGCAGGCGTAGAGGCAAATGTTGAGCTGAATCCTCGTGGAAGTTCGCAGCATCACTCATCCTCATGTGACAACAGCATCACTGACACTAAGTTTAGGCTTCCTAGGCTGAGCCCCAACAGATGTTGCAAATATACACAGTACCTACTGTCGCTACAGCGGGTCATATATATTAACAAAACTGAGATGAATTTAATGTACAGTAGAACAGTGCATCCTGTTAACAGAAAGACTAGTAAATTTGTATGAAACCCCTTCATAACTTATAAAAATTAAAACGAAACGTCAAAGTTAGTGGGACGAGAAATTTTAGAAATGGGATGTGGATGAATAAATGTTGCGCATGAATCTCTACAATGAAAAAAGAACATGCATTTGAGTCCGGTTAGCAGAGCAAAATACTCAGCCAGTGGTGGACGTATCTACTTGAGTCAAGCTACATTTGATGAAATATAAAGCAAAAACTACTGTTGTTATATTCCCAGTTTGAGCCTCCCTACCTACAGCGGTCGCTGTGATCCAAAGAGAAAAGAAGAAGAAGGGACATACAGAATGTCGAGCGAAACGTGGAGCCCATACACGCGTCACCGTCCATTGGAACGGCAAGTGAAAACCGAAGTAAAAAATACTGTAATTATGATGCAGCTACAAATATCTTCAGAATACGGCACCCAATTAATAATTAAATGAATACTAAAAGGGGAAATGGATACGGACCAAAATCTGTTACAAATGAGAAGTGCAATAACAAACAAAAACATACGCAATGTAAAATAAAATAGAAGCAGATATACAAATAAGCCTAGACTAGATTTATCTATGATGGAAGACAAATAACCCTCACTAGCAAAAATGACGAGGAAAAAAAATCGTGGAGATCAGCCTCAAGTAGCTCCAAATTGCGAGCATTTCCCAACAGTGCCATATATTTTGTAGACGTCAGTTCAAAGGAGTTTCTTCTTTGTTCTCAGGTAGAACTTGTGAGAGGTAGGACTCCGCAGAGAATGCATCAGCTTGGCTCATGTACAATGCGAACACAATGGGAAAACTTCACAGAGGAGATTTCTTTGAGGCTGACTCTTTCAACAATGAAATGCAAGCAATGGAAGCTCCTAGTAACATAAAGGTCTTCCCTACAAAGAAGAAAATTTTAAGCAAAAAAGAAAAACTTTCCAAAGAAAAAAAAAAAACTCGCAGAGAAAACTATTCCCAGTAAAAAATGTTCCTCCTAACAGACGCGAGTAGGTATCCATGAATGAATTTCAAGAATGAATGGCTATATGAATTAAAGCATGCATGAAATTTGAGTACAGCAGAAAAGAAGAGCGTGAATAAAGCAAATGCTTACAACATAAATAAGAAAAGAAAATTATATACCTATATAACAAACTGGGGAGATGGTACAATAGAAGATATACGGTACATTAGTGTACACAATAGCTACAGTGATATTAAAAAAAGGACATATGTCGGAGCCACACTGGCATATAATCACACGCTCAATTTATGAACGGACGTTCAGTTCGCATGTCGTCCCGATTATTATTATTATTATTATATTGAGTAGTTCAAGTCTCCGTCTCCACAGCAACGGCGATCTAACAGAGGAAGAAGCAAGGGACATATAGTATGACGATAGAAATATGGGGAACCCATGCACAAAGGTGTTCCCACACAGGATCAACGGGCATGGGAACAGTAAGTCAGGAAAGAAGAGGAAGATCAGAATAAAGCATGAGCAAGTAGGAGTGTGAAAATAGAAGGAAGTAAAGTGGGAACGAAAGATAGATGTGACGTCCCGAAGGCCTGGCTAATGGCTAAGGTAAATTACACGAGCTCCCTACAGTCGCCGCGCCCCATAACATATGATGGGCGAGCCTAACTAACCTAACCCTATGGCCTTTGGCCCATCCTATGCCCCCCCGAGTGGCTTGAAGAACCGCGAATTGCGGGTCCACGGATAAGGATGATAATGGGTTAACAAAGCGTAGAACTGAGCAGATTAAGGAAATGGCGCACATACTCACTAAAGTGACAACTACTGACTGGGTGCTTCTGGAGCAGCTCCCTTAGGCCTAATATACAATACCGTCCAAAGCTAAGGGACAAATATTCAAAAAGGTAAAACTTTTTTCTAACCATGCCAGGTACTTCTTCTTCTGCACACTATTAGCCAGTAAGATGTTGGTATTAAAATTTGAAACATTTGTGAAGGATAATAAAAATTTATGGAAGAAAAGCCTTTCTCTTGAAATTTATAACGTCCAAAACTAAGGGATGAGAAAAGAAAAATTTAGTTAATATCTTATTCAGCCTGTAGTTATTTCGTTATTTACGTCGAAGACAAAGTTTGACACTGCCATTTGTAAACATTACTGTTCGCTACATGATGGCACCACGTCAGAAAGTTGATTAAATCCTGCAACAAGATGATTATTATGATTATTATATTGGTATTGTCCCGCTATTTCTGAAACTTAAACAATCAATAGCGATCTAAGAGGATTTACTCGGCTTACAGCCGGCACCACAACGTTGTCCTAAGGTGGCAAGAGATGAAGGACGAAAAGAGAAGACGACAGAAGAAAGAAGCGCCCGTGCGGACGGTCCCTTCTGTGGGCGAGGTAAGAGCCCCACAGAAAGGAAATATAGAGAACCTACCTAACTCTACAAAACTATAGTCTACTTCTCACCAGGAACTGCGGCCAGATGCTACATCCCCTGCAAACAAGGCACTCGGGACCCTTGGGTGCATGATGCCCAAACATATTGTGGCAGGGAAGGGGCCCCCCACAATATGACCCTGAGGGCTCCTGCGACAAGATATCATCAAGTTGCACAAAATAATTTCACTATTAGAGCAATTTCGGAGAACGTAAACTGTTCGAAAAGTGTTGAAGGCAGAATAGTGAGGTCGTACAATAGAACCGGCTGCATTGGTGCCCCTAAAAAAGCCGGCAGGCCCCGTAAAACGTCATTTAGAGAGGACAGTGTCATCCAGCGTACGTCACTGAAGGATCATTTCAAGTCCTCAGCTGCGATAAGTAGGGAAATGAATGACACAACATGTATGAACGTCTCACGTCAGACCGTTTCTCGAAGCCTTCAAGAAATAGGGTTATTTACAAGAAGCTTACAGAAGAAACCGCTTGTGAGTGCCAAGAACAAGAAAAAAGACCTCTTGCGATAAAGAGCTATTTATGTAGCGACAGTGACCGAGAAACGTTCTATTAGGATAACCTCGGTGGAAGGTCAGAGCAGCGTTCTAAAACGAGCAGGAACTGGAGAAAAAAGAGAAAATTTTAAGNGGAGAGCTCGCGGAGAGGTTTCGGAGAGCTCTCCGGAGACCTCCGACTCCTTAAAATTTTCTCTTTTTTCTCCAGTTCCTGCTCGTTTTAGAACGCTGCTCTGACCTTCCACCGAGGTTATCCTAATAGAACGTTTCTCGGTCACTGTACAGCTACATAAAGAGATTAGAGTTTGCAAACAAGCATGTTAACTGATCCCATGAAAATTGGGCTAGAGTGTTTTTTAGTGATGAAAGCAAGTTCAATTTGTTTGGTAATGACGGTAACAACGGGAGGGTGATAAATTAAAGTGCATTAAGAAGACTGTGAAATTTGGCGGCGGGAGCGTGATGGTTTTCGGTATGTTCTCTAGTCAAGGGACATCGCTTCTCGTTTGTTGGCAAGCCCGCGTGAATGCTCAGGTGTATAAAAATTTGTTGGAAAGTATTGTCGTGCCTAATATTGTAAACTCAGGTGTCCCCAGCATTATCTTCATGCAAGACATTGCCCCCTGCCACAAGGTAAAGGCAGTCATGAGTTACCTTGAGCAGCAAGATCTCGAGGTTATGGATTGGCCACCACAAAGTCCTGACCTAAATCCAATCGAGAATCTTTGGAAAACACTAGGGTTGAAAGTTATGGCAAGACACCCTAACAATACGGAAGATCTTTCGATGAAACTTCAAGAGGAATGGGTGAAAATTACTGTTGAAGATTATCAGTCTCATTCGTTCATGTAGTCGACGATGGACAGCTGTAAACGAAAGCAAGAGACCATTTACCAAATATTGATTGTTCACCACCATTTTGCTCAATATTTCTAGCAAAATATTGAGCTAAATGCATCTTTTTCTTGTTTGTCCCCTGGTTTTGGATGTTATAAATTTTAAGAAAAAAGCTTTTCGTTCATAATCTATTATTATCGTTCATACATGTCTCAAATTTAAACGCAATAATCAACATCTTACTGGCTAATAGTGTGCAGAAGAAGAAGTACCTAGCATGGTAAGAAAAAAAGTTAGGCCGTTTTGAAAATTTGTCCCTTAGTTTTGGACGGTACTGTAGTGTGTAGCTATCACGTAACTAAACCCTTTAACCAATTATTCTTCCTATGACCCTGAAGAGGAAGTAAGGGCTCCATTTATCACAATAGATTATATACAGATTGGTTTCAGTTATGCAATATAATGGACAGTATCAATATAAGTTCTATTATCACAATAGATTATACATTGTTTTACCCAATTACTTTAACCCCTAACCAGGTTGTGTCATAGAAATAGAAATATTTGAAACTTAATAACAGACACTCGGCGGTTGTGGGATAAGCCAATATAATGACTATAGTCAAACCAGCGTAAGGAGTCCGATGGGTGTGGCTAAGAATGAAAAGCAACTTGGTCAAATCTCACTTAAGCGCGTGGTATAACTTGTCTCAATCGATAAAATTATGTTTTTATTCGAATACTCAGCGTGCATTAGTCAATAGATTAGATTTGGCACTGCTACGTTCAATTCAGCCCCGCCCATAAAGGACTGCTTACGCTGGTTTGACTATAGCACCGAAACTAGTCCTCTAGGGGCATAGGATGAATCACTTGCCATGAGGTTATGTTAGGGCAGGCACATATATTTAGTGATATGAACAGCAATATTCCCGCGTTATGTAGCTACTAATTAGTCCTCCAGGGGCATAGGATGAATCACTTGCCATGGGGTTATGTTAGGGCACGCACATACATTTTGTGACATGCGCAGCAATATCCCCTCGTTATCTAGCTACTATATGAAAATAGAATAGAATGAGCAAATGAGAGCTGCCTCGGTCTCAGCTCGTAAACTACAATGAAAAAAATTTAAAATTGCAAAATAAATAAAATGAAATGCAAAGCAAAGCACTTACATGTCGTGAGAGCCGCGAGATGAGGCACACTGCTGCAGTACTCTGCAACAATTAATATTGCATAAGGAACTTATTGTGGTCTCTCTGTTTAAACTTCCGCAGACTTTGCATAGTCTTTCATGAAAGATAAACGATGCTAGATGTAGGGGCAATGTCCAAGAAAATGAACACACCACTAAATTCTTGCTAGACTGGACACACCAGTAAGTCGCCAGTTTAAAAGACTGGGTAATACATGGGTGAGATTTCATATCAGAACCCATGAGGAGGTAAGAAGTAGTTTCTAGTTGTTACTACAAATAGAGCATTTTATGAAAAGAAACTAAGCTTAGAAACGCAAGTTCAGCACAAAAGAGACTAAACGCTCCCGCCGATTAGCAGTGAACCCACGTTGACCTCCGGTTAGGCACAATATCGCGTCTTCGACGTGGAGGTAACTTCGGTGAACAGCACACCAAACAGAGCCACCCTCTCATTATCGCCGGGAGTACCTAGTCGAGACTGTAAAAGGTCATGGCTTGGAGAGCTGCCCCTAGCTTTGCAAGCAGAGTAGTCCGACAACTAGGGCAACCTTCGCACAACATGCCTCTTTAGGCGCGCCCAAATGCTGCATCCCTCCACTTACAGCCTCTCCACTCTCACTCCCCCCTTCGGCTATCTGTGCCTCCTCTTTCCTTCTTCTCTGAGTCCACCAAGCAGTCTGTGCCCCGACATAGGCAATAACAACAAGAGCCTACTAGGAGCAAGAACTCACCTGGACTGGTCTTCGTTGTGTATCCTCTTGAGTTCCCTGATGTGCAAGTTTCTCTCCCGCTCCAGCTTCTCCATCTCCTGCAGCAGGTCGGTGTCTTCCTTCTTGAGCGCTGCTTGCCTTAGCTGCACAATGTATTGCATGTAATATTCATAAACATTAATTGCTAATTATTTTCAGTAGCTGCTCCAAACTTCACACCGCCGAAGAATTATTAGCACAGCCATACACAGTCGCACCACGCTAAACATCCCAGGATCAGAGACAAGAGAGGTCAAAACAATGAATATGTGGGAGGAGCCATCGATACACCCTTCCTCATCAAAAACGAGCGATGTAATGCAAAAATCTAGTCGTTCAAGTACGTAGGCTAGCTATTAGGAAGATACTAGCTAGTAGTAGTACAAAATATTACTAGCACATCAGGGACACAATGTCTATATCGCGCCGAACTATTCCTGTGGTTTTACACAAGCTCGTGCGCCACTCGGGCGCGAAGTACGTCACGTTTCAAATTATCTATGATTGTTGTCCCGGCTATTCTGCTGGTAGGTCTCAGATTATAGGTGGTCAGTGCGCTACTGACAGGACCCCCGGGCTTTCGTTGCTTTCGCGCAGCTATGCCATGCAGGGAAAGGAAACGAAAAACGATATTAGAAGTCTAGTGGGAATAGGTCGGCCACCTCGAACAGCAGCCCACCTCCCGAAACAGGAGGGGAAGCAGTGATAGCCTACCTAACTTTACAAAACTAACCTCGTCAGCAGGAACTGTGGCAAGCTGCAACGTCTCCTACGGAAAATGCACTAGGGACCCTTGGGTGCGTGATGCCCAAATATATAGTGGCAGTAGATACCAGCTAGTAAACAAACCAAATATAAAGAACAAAATAAATTATAATTAAAGAGAAAAGATTAGATACCTATTAGTAGAATAGAGAAAAAACTCAATATAGATTAGCTACAGTGTACACCTTGATTTACGACATCCTGCAGAGAAACATCAAGTCGGTAAAGAAAGAAAATGGACCGCAAACAGAGGAGATGGAAACTAAAGGTGAGCATGGTCTGCCTGAGACGCATAGCTACTATAACTAAGGCAATCAAATCTGCAGTAATTAGCTATAAGGGCAGTTTGACACTCCCGTTTCCACTACAAATGCGATTTCATAGACATAAGAGGAAGAAAGGAGGGCATTGTATGTCAACAGAAGTATAACTGTTATTATATTGAGTAGTTAAAGCCTTCGTTTTCACAACAAAAGCAACCTCACAGAGGAAAAAAAACACAGACACAGCATGTCAATTGACACGAGGAATCCAGGCACGAGGGTGTTCCCACACAGGATCACTGCGCCTGGGAATAGCAAGAGGGAAAAGAAGAGGAAGAACAGAGGAAAGTAACATCGGTAAGAGACAAAATGCGCAGGCAGGCAAAGTAGGCACCAAGGAAAGACGTCTTGAAGGCCTAGCTAAGGCACATAGTACAGGCATGGTGCGATCTATGGCTGAGGTAATTTGCGAGGTCTCCTTGGATTTGTTGCTTTCCATGATACAGGATGGACAAACCAAACCCTATGACCCATCCTTTGCCCCATGAAGGGGGCGAGACCAAGGCAACCTGACGCGTCCCTTGAGGGCACAACCCCCATTAAGAAAGGGGTTAAATGTTCAGTTGGGCAACATTTCCAGGAAGTTATTACGAGAATTACGTCTACAAAAATTTTGTTGCTACGCCACTCGCCAACTTAGCCCTCCAATTAACTTCCAACTTTCACAAATGATGTACACAACACGCCGTCAGCCTGAATGCGCAAGTTGAATTAGCCCTGTAATTATCTCCGAGAATGAGGTTACACGCTTACCGAGTTGTCAACAGGATAGCTCAAAAAATTATTACATATTAGGTATTATAAGAAGATTTAAGCCTCCCTAAGTAAGTAGCTACTAAGCTCTTCTAAGAGAGGAAAAGGAAGGGACAAATAGTATGTCGATAGAAAAAAAGGGAACCCATGCACGAAGGTGTTCCCCAACAGGATCAACGCGCATGGGAACAGGAAGTTGGGAAAGAAGAGGAAGAACAAACAACAGTAAGAGAAGTAGGAGTATGAAAATGGAAGGAAGTAAAATGGGAATGGCACGAAAGAGAAATGTGACGTCCCAAAGGCCTAACTAATAGCTAAGGTAACCTACACAATCCCCCTGAGGGCGCTACTCCCCATAACATAGGATGGGCGAACCTAACTAACCTAACCCTATGGCCTATGACCCATCCTATGCCCCCGGAGGGGGCTATTATTATACAGTATTGAGTACTTTAAGCCTCTGTCTCCGCAACAACAGCGATCTTACAGAGGAAGAAGCAAGGGACATACAGTATGACGACAGAAATATGGGGAACCCATGCACGAAGGTGTTCCCACACAGGATCAACGCACATGGGAACAGCAAGTCAGGAAAGAAGAGGAAGATCAGACTAAAACATGAGCAAGTAGGAGTATGAAAATGGAAGAAAGCAAACTGGGCACAAAAGATAGACGTCCCAAAGGCCTAGCTAATGGCTACACAAATAGTTATGAAACTTACAGCACACGTTAGGTACGTTAGGTACGTTAGGAGGAACAGATGATACACTTTTGGTGAAGATCTGTCCAACCATTTTATTGTCTGTTTTTTTCATGGCAACATAACTCAAACAGTTATGGACGGATTTTCATGAAATTTGCAGGAATTGTAGGGAATGTTAAGAGACACAAATGGTCAAATTTTGGAGATGATCAGTTGTTCCATTTGCGTGTTTGACCTGACACTTGCTTTAGTGGTGATCAGAACATACCTAGCTCAAAAAGTTATTGACTGATCTTTTTGGAATTTGCAGGAATTGTTAGAAACGTTATAAGACACAAATAGCTAAATTTTGGTGATGACTGGTTCATCTGCTTGGTGTTTTACAACATGTTTTTCAGAGCGTAGCTAAATCAAGAAGTTACAGATGGATCTTCAAGACAATTACAGCAACTGTTCTTAATATAAAGAGGCATAAGTGACCAAACTTAGTGATGATGAAAAAGAAAATCCTGGTTTCATGACCAATTTGTATTTTTTTTAACATTGCCTTGTTTAGAAAATGTATACAGTATATGCGCTCTTAGAGTGTTTCTCTAGTAAACTAATACTTTCAAAATAGTCTATATCATAAGACAATAAACGGCAGCTTTCCCACATCTGTCAAATTAGCTAGCTTGAAAGTAACCCATCTCCAGCCTCCCAATGACACTGCATTTGCAGACACCGTGCCAGTAACCCACCTTCAGTATTTCTTCTGCCTCGTAATATTCCTGTAGCGTAAGCTCCCTGTTCTCGTGGTCAGCCCCTCCCAACCCGTTCGTAAGGCCACCAGTGGTCTGAGAAGAGCCGCTGTTAGGCGGTGGCGCAAGACCAACACCACCGCCACCGCCCGCCACCCTCTTGCGGCTGTTGCTGCCAGGGTCTGCAGGCTTGCGCTTCAGTAGTAACTTCCGCTGTCGGTCTATCTCTTCTTTTTCGGCCTGGTGCTCCTCTTGACGTCTGCAGCAGATACCACAAGTAGCTCGCTACTACATCAAGAAAACATATCTGGCTTCACTCAATAGCAGGGAATGTTTGCTGATATCAAAATAAAATTATATTCTATAAAAAAAAAAGAGTCAACGTATGCTATCTAGCTAGCGTTCTTACTACAAGGTCATTTCCAATTCAAAATTATTACGGTACATCTGCAAGAAAGACAGTGATGATGCTGTTACAACAATACACCAAAGATAAGCCTTGCTATCCAGCACAATACCTACATTGTGAGCGTAAGCAAAGGCATGGTAGCTATACCAAGGAAAGTGTCAAAATTCAAAAGCAGACATCTGCATGAAAAAACAACCTGTACTTAACAAAAAGGCAGCAGTAAAGCAAAATTGAAGCGTAAAAATAACATACCTCGATATTTCTTGGAAGGCAAATCCATCCTGCCAATTCTCTTGGAAAGAAGCACCCACTCTCTGCGTGACGAACTGACCAAGCCGTAGCCGGTTGTGGGAACACTTACGGCGGGCCTCTTTCTTCTCTATGTTACATTTCTCTATAAGCAGCTGCTTCACAACTTCAATACACCGCGCCATTTGCTGTTGCTTAGTCTCCAGCATCTTGGCTTGTTGGCTAATCTGGCGTGTTAATTCTTCCTTATCCTGTTAATGCAGTACCGGTACTCAGTTAGCACATTTATTCAATGTTAATTCTTCCTTATCCTGTTAATGCAGTACCGGTACTCAGTTAGTACATTTATTTAATGTTAATTTTTCCTTATCCTGTTAATGCAGTACCGGTACACAGCTAGTATATTCATTTTCAAGTTCCGAAACCAGCATTACAGTCAATGAGTTTTACAAAATCTTGAGATTATTATTATTACTATTAGCTATATTGGCATTGTCCCGCTATTTTCAAAGCTAGGTACCACGATCTATAGTGATCTAAGATAAGAGTTTTACTTGGCTAATAAGCCAGAACCACAACGTTATGGGAGTGGACAAAGTCTTGAGTGTAAATTTTCAAGTAGCTAATAAATAGCCTACCGTATGTTTGAATTTGGTTTATCTTTACCATTCATTTATAAAGTTTCAACTTTTGAAATCAAACTACTGCTCTCAAATAGCGATCAAGGTAAGTACGAGCGAATATGATGCTTGAGCTTCCTTACAATTGACGGTGGTGATTCGTGAAAGGAAAAAAGGAGGAACATGTAGAATTCCGAGAAAAACATCGAAGCTGAGCATGTAGGTGCTCCCACACAGAATCAATGCGCAAGGGAACAGCAAATGGAGATAGAAGAGAACAGAGTAGGTACGATCAGTAGCTCTACGAAAATGGAAGGAAACACAGAGAGCGTGAAAGAGAAATATCCCAAAGGCCTAGCCAAAGCTAAGAGAACCTGTGAATTCCTCTGCAGGCATTACACCCCATAACACAGAATGGTGAACTTGCCAAACTTAGCCCAATGGTCCATCTTACACATCATAAGAGGAGTGATAAATATGAAAAATTAAAACTAGATGAAGAGATATACTCACTTGAGTTATCATACCTCTTAACAAAAACATTTTCATAGCTAGGTAAAAGCAGTCACAACACTACAATCACCTGCTCGCTATTATTAGCAGTTATAAGAATTTGTTGAGCCATGAGTCTGACAGCTACAAGCCCATTTTGCGACCTCGTGTTGTGGTTGTGTGAGAAGGTGAGAGGTTTGGATGCGTGTGTGTAGGGAAGGAGATGAAGGGCTTGGTTGAGCTGATGCTTAGAGGCACACTGCCTATATGGCGCCGAACTATTCCTGTGTTTAGCCACAGGCTCGTGCGCCGCTAAGGCGTAGAATTTGTCTCATTTTATATATTATATGTAGTCATCACAGTTTGTGATAGAGATTACATCTGGTAAGATAGGGCATTTCTATTAAATTGGCCGCGAGGTCCCTCAGAAAGCATTCCTCGGAGGATGGAGTCGACATCCCGACCATGCAGGTCCGTATAGCATTCCTTCCGCTCGTCGGAGGATATACCAATAAACCTATATCTACCTATTCCATTCCATAGACTGGAATATTGTCGTGGCGAGGCGCTTATATCCTGTCACATGACGTATCTTGACTACCACAAGTAATTTTTATTCACTTGGCTTAAAATAATTCTGCAAGCAGCGTCTAGTATTTTTAAGACGGAAGGCAATGTGCAAGTCCGTGTATTGAGTAGCTAGTCCATGGATCAACGCACATGTGAAGAGAAAGTCGGGAAAGATAAAGTACAGAGAAAAGTAATATCAGTACGAGTATTAAATCGAAAGGAAGAACAATGGGCATGAAAGACAGACGTCACGAAGGCCTAGCTAATGGCTAAGGTGGTCCCTCTGGGGTCACTGCTCCCCATAACACAGGATGGGCAAACCTCACCCATGACCTATCCTATGCCTCTGAGGGATTCACTAGCCACGCTTCGGGCCACGTCAGAAGCTACAACAGTAAACCAGCTAATGGGGGCGGCCAAAAATGACGCGTTAGGAGTCGCTCGGTCCTAGTAAATAAACTTTCATTCTGAACGCAGATTACTCACTCTTTGTAAGGAGTCTATCCTGGTCTCCTTGGCTTCTATGTCGGACGATGCTCTGGTGGCCAGCTCGTCAAGTTGCCGGAGCGTGACCTCTGTCTGAGTCGATCTGTGCACCATGGACGTAGGAACCCCCCGTGGTGGCAACATCATACCGTCACTGCAGGAACCTCTACACGCTACAGGAGCCCCAGCAGCAATACCACTACTATTGTTACCACCACAGCTGTTGCTGCAGCTGCTGCTAATAGCATTATTGTTGCCATTATTATTACTTGAATTGTTACTAGAGCTAGACTCGCACCGCAGCTCTAAATTGCTACAGTTGGTGCTAGGGAAAGAGGGGGCACAAAGACTGGTGGGAGTAGTTACTTGTTGTGGCTGCTGCGGCGTTGGCTGCAACAAGAGAAGTCATAATAATATTAGTACATACCGTACGACACGGAAAGTGCTCAGGCAACAGGGTAGCAAAAATTAAATGAATACATAGATATAAAATTAATAGAAGTATACGTTTACTGAGCTTCTTATTCCTTCAATATATTCTCCTCCATGGTTTACACACTTTTGGAGCCGTGTCATTCACTTGACAAGTCATTCAGTGACCAGGTATACCTTACAGCTCTCAATTTATCCTTCTGACAAAGCCCTTTCTTGTTTTTCTGAAAAATTTGCCAATTTGTAGCAGAAGGCAAGGCCCAATTTGCAGATTGTCCACCGTACAGTCCTGATCATGCACCAGGTTACTTTTGGTTATTTCCTCAGCTGACAGAAAACATATCCTACAGGGATCTGTGAGGAACAATTCAAGGCTGAAGATTGCCGGTATACCAGCTTGTGAAAACTCCCGAGTGTTTTGACAAGTAGATAACACAGCTTCAGAAGTGCATTAACTTTGGACGAGAGTATATTTGAGATATGTGAGTTTTACAAAGCAAAGAGAACAAAAAGGAGAAACATGAGTACAAAAACCAACTGGGACAGAAGTTACAATATTAGCTAGTGAATGGAAGGAATGGAGAAACAATGATGAAAAACTGCAAAAAAAAGTAAACTACCCAAGGTATGAAGGAAATAGGGTGCTAACATATCCAGATAACTTATTAGAACCCAATGCAAAAAGGGTTCCTACACTGGTTACGGTTATATAAAACAGCTAGTTGAAGCCTCCCAAAATCTGTATTAGCTGTTCCCAGATATCAGAAGGAAGAAACCAATAGTGTGTCAAAATAAACGTGGAACCCATGCACAAGGGGGTTCCCACACAGGATCAACGTGCATGGGCACAAGTCAGGTAAGGAGAACAGCATAAAGTATCTTCACTAGGAATATGGGAGGGAAGGAAGTAAAATGGGTACGAATGACAGACATTCTGGAGGCCTAGCTAATAGTTAAGGTAGACTACACAATCCCCTGAAGTCGCTGCTACCCTTAACCTTGACATTAAGATGGGCAACCCTATCTAATCTAGCATATGGCCGACAACCCATTCTATGCTCCCTGAGGGGGCTTCCATCACTAGTTTGCCTAAATGAGATAAGAAGGCCGGCTCGGGGTTAGCCTGGGCTTCTCTCATCGCAAATTAACATGACTTCACCAAAATAAATCCTATAACCAAACCCATGTCCCCTGAAGTGACACTTTTATCGGTAGGAACTAAGCACCAGTCTAGAGCACTGGCGATACTTTTGTTTCAACATTTGTTTACTGCAGGCTTAAAACAATTACAGCATACAAGAAAGCTCATTTATATAGCTAATCTTTCTTTTGCATCATCACAATCACACCTTAGATTTTGACAGTCTGACTAGCTTCTCAAATAATTTGAATTTCAAGTCAATTGTAAAAGTGATGCAGACTGGTTACAATAAATATTTTTACTAGAGATAGCAGCTGCACAATTTTCTGGAAGAGTGTAGGGGTGGAAGGGGCAGCAGCAATGGATTAAGCCAACTTTCCTTAGAGACAGAATTCACTGGGGTTTTGACCAGTTGCCATGTCTCCCAGTTAGACACAAGCATGCAGCACCACAGTAGCTATTACTTTCTTTTTCAAGAGCAAAATGAAGTTACTTTCAGCTGCCAAGCATTTAATAAGAAATTCCTCCAGAGTGTGACAGACTGTAAGCCAAAGAGAATACCGTACACACTTAACAGCTAGCTATTCCCTAATTTAGTGTACCAATGAGGCAAGGAGACATAGCCCTTTACTACAAATTCAATACTCACAATATTAATATGCTTGTTAGGTAGGGGGCTTTTGGCCCCAGAATTATGTCTCTCGGAATGCCTGGATGGCGAACTGGAAATTGGTTGCACTTGAGAAGCCACTTGCTGAGATTGCTGCTGCTGCTGCTGTTGTTGTTGCTGTTGCTTAAAATAGTCATTAATTTTCTTATTACTATCACTAGAACGAGGAATTTTAGAACCAGGCGGATATCCACCCCCACCTTCGTCCATCTGCAAGCAAGAAAACAAAACTTCATTGGCTTACTAGAAAGAATAGCAAAGCGGACTTCTAAAAAACAGTAAAGTTTAATAGAAAAAAGTAAAACGCACTTCTGAAAAAAGTAAAATTTACCATTACAAAAGAAAGAAAACTTATTAAATCCAAACGTGTGTTGCAAATCACAAATCCGTTTGAGGTATCACTGTGGTTGCCATGACATGGCAAGAAATAAATGAGGTTATTTGGTAGGTTAACAGCTACCAATTGCGATACAATTTTGAGAGAGGTGATTGACACTAATGTACTGAAGGTAGCTAACCCTGAGGTAATGTACTGTAGTCAACTCATCAGTAACTTGATGAAACATGAGAATTTATGCTGTTTTAAGTACACTGAATTATCGTAATAGCCACTAGACAATCAGCCTTCGAACAAAACAAAATGTAATAACTAGAAACTCTTCTTGAGTCCCTTATTATGTCACACACCTGAGTTTGTTGTAGATTAGCACCAGCAGATGCACTCTTCCTCTTCCGTTTACGATCAGCAGGAGTAGTCCGACCAGAAGGCACTGAGGGCAATGGTTGCTGTGACTGCTGCTGAGTTAACTGATGTTGAGTTAG
>LQNS02000141.1:28493255-28507654 GCA_001587735.2 Parhyale hawaiensis | reverse complement strand
CCTCACATACGCACGCATGCACTCGCGCACTCGAATAATTATTGTCCCCCAGTCCCACTTGCATTGCCACTAACCGTATATGTAACGGTATGAATTTATCTTTGCTCGTGTGTCCAGAGAAGTGGAAATAAATAGGCTGTTGGTCCAGGACGCCCTGGCATAGGTACGAGCGCATGCACTCCCGCACTCAAACAGTCGCTGTCATCCTCCTGCTTGCTCCACTTGGAGTGCCACCCACCAACCGTGCACATATGGGTATAAATTGCTGGGCTAATATGCGTAGTGTAGTAATGCCTTAGGTATAATCGGTTGTCTTAGGTATAATCTGCTGTCTTAGGTATAATCTAGGGCGTTACTGCACCTTTCGTATTACCAAACCCTCCAGTTTGTCTTTGCCTGTGTGCCTATAACTAAATAAATACAGTACGGTTATGCTTTAATGAAGACAGTAATATGACAACTGATGGGATGCCTTTAGCATTGGATTGTGCTTAAAATGGACATTGTTTACGAGAGTAGGAAGATTGTTACGCGCGAAGTTATTCCTACGCCGGTATTTTCAATTAAAATTTGATTTAATCATTTGATACTCCACTGTTCCAACGAACAGAGATTTTTGGAACGGTGAGGGTGTTCCCAAATATAACTCAGAGTTATAAAAGAATTCTATTTAAAAGAATTAATTAACAAAACAAGAAGATTTATGTTGTTCATATTTAGTGGTACCCACCTCACTAATTAATCGCGATGCCTCTGCTGGCAAGGACGGTAATTGTGTTGATTTTCAATACGAGTTCCATTATTCCCGCCAAGGATGTTATGTTTTTGACGACATGTCTGTCTATTTGTTTGTGTGTTTGTCTGTCGCCAGAAATTAAAGCGGAAAAAGTAATGGACGCATCTTCACGAAATTTACTGGGAATGTCAGGTGAAAAGGAAGACAGATGAATAACTTTTGGTGCAGATCTGTCCATCCGTTAATTTATTTATATGTCTGCCTCTTTTTTCTAAATGCCATAACTCAAAATGTAATGGACGGATTTTTATGATGTTTACATGAGTTGTTAGGTATATTGATATTACGATGAATAAATGACCAAATTTTTGTGATGATCTGTTTGTTTGTCTCAGAGTTTGATTTTATGTTTGTCAGCAAAATAACTCAAAAAGTTCTGAACGGGTATTTATGAATTTACAGGAATTGTTAGTAATGTAGAACGACGTAATTGATTAAATTCTGGTGATGATCGGTTTATTCTCATTGTGTGTTTGACTAATGTTTGTTAGAATGTTTGTCAGCCGCATAAATCAAACAGTTATGAACTGATCTACAAGAAAATTGAAGAAGGAGATATAGCTGTCAAGAGGCACAAACGATTAGATTTTGGTGTTGATACACAGAAAATCAAAGTATCGGAACCAATATGAATGTATCGTTACCCTTGCCTTGCTTAACGGAGGTATGCGCTCTAAGAGTGCTTTCGTAGAGGTGTATCACTAAGTGAAAGTGACCAAATTTTCGTCATGATCTGTTTACTCGTTCGTCTGTTTGTCTCCATGTTTGATTTTATCTTTGTTAGCAATATTACTCAAAAATTTATGAACGGATATTTATGAAACTTACAGGTATTGTTGGAAATGATAAAACACGAATGATTACATTTTAGTGATGATCGTTTCAGCTGCTTGTGTATTTAACTATTGTTTGTCGGATAATATTTGTCAGAACATAACTCAAAGACTTACGGGGGGATCTTCAACAAAAATGTAGAAGCTGTTATTACTGTCAATAGCCACAAATGATCAGATTTTGGTGCTGATAAAGATGATATTACAGTTTCAGTGCCAAATTTGAATATTTCGTTAACGTTGCCTTGCTTTGCGGAGGTATGCACTCTCTGGGTGCTCTAGTTTAATAAGCAAGGCTCTTATTAATGTAATAGACCTAATAGCGTTGGTTGGCTTCTTTAGAAGACTGTTCTCTGCCTACTATATATACTGGGGATGTACTGGTAAAAGCATCATTTCATCTCTAGCCACAGTCAAGTCAAAATGGAGATAAAAAAAAAGAGTTAAGAATAGAGTTAAGACTGCAAATTATTGACGCTTACAAGAATGTTACGAGGATCAAGGAGGTGACACTGTCACACAGGGTAGTCAAAGAATGAGTTTTCTCACCCCCGCATCTGAATGCATTGCTGAGTCCGCTTAAACAACACAGAAGTGTAAAAATTTCTAAGTTAAAACCCCTTAATAATATTTGAAGAGATATATCCGAAACGCGACTAAGGATACATGATGAACACTCTGATTAGACAGCTGACATTTCAACACCAATTTTGGCATACATGCAGCTGCGTTTCTATGCGCTCAAAAAACATTCGGACTATTAGCCGATAAAACTCGTTCTTTTCCCCATTGTGTGAAGCCACCTTTATAAGGTAATAAGTGCACCCGGCTGTCAAACTTAACACGCGTTTAATACTGCGAACTGCAGCCAACTTGAAGGAACGCAAGAGACGAGCGTTTTCGCCTGCACATCAGCTGAGCAGAGATCCCTTCTTTTCTTCCTCTGACGCGTAGAAATTTAATTGCTTGTGTAGGTAGTCAATCATCATTGAAACTTTTAATTTCGACTAGGTATCGTGGATACGCTAGGATATCATAAGGTTGAAATTTTTTCGCACAGCGGAAAGCTCTTTCGTCAAAGAATGAAATCAATTTAAAAAAATAAATGATGCAAAGCAACTATCTATGGGAAGAAACCAAGCATCAGAATGCATGAAAGGGCTAAGAGAAGCTTCAGATATCTTCAGTGCTTCGATTTCATTGATGGCAGAGCGAGAAGTGCATTGAAATATAAGGTTGCCGTATACTTTTGCCATCGTTTGCAAACCTGACATAATGTTCGCCTGTCTCGTCTCTTGACGCGTGATGGAAAATGGACAGATAAACATACAGATAAATATGTACACATCGGTGTTTATTTTATTGTAAGGGGAAAATAGCCAATAGAGTACTGGGCGTCATCACTAAGAATCTTGAGCATAAACCCAAGGACATAATCATTCTTTTGTACAAAGCACTAAAGCGCCACATTTAGAATTTGTTGTTCAAATTTCTGCCGTCACATCAGTACAACGATATCGATAAAATAGAATGAATCCAACGCACAACAGCAAAATTGATACTTCGTTACGAAACAAGCCATACGAGTGTCGCCTACAAAAAGTGGGACTCATCCTTTTCGAGCAAAGACGTCTCAGGGGATAACTGATAGAAAGATTCAAGTAGTTGAATGACTTCAGCGACGTGCCTACAACAGGACTTTTGACAGGGAAACGTTGTTGCACGTGCAACAACGGACAAAATCTCAAACATAAATTATCCAAGAACTACTCTCAGCCAGTAGTTTTTCGTATACTTCATAGTACATCTGGAACAGACTCCCCACCGAAGTTGTCATTGCATAAACAGTCAATGCGTTTAAAAATCGTTTTGGCAAACATTGGGATCAACACCCTCCACAGCTACTAACTCGTCCTCCAGGACTCACAAACTCTTAACGTACAAAGTTTCAGAGGACACCCTAATCCATTATCTTACATGCCCCAACTAACTTAACGTCTCCGAGCACCGCGGAACTGCAACAATTGGTTGTGCTTGTACGATAAATTCCCAGGCTGAGTTTTTTGTCTTCTTTTTTTTTTTCCTCAGATATCAAAGTGATTCCGAGACAATGGCAATAGCTCATAAAGGGCCGGAGCATGAGTCCCGACTGCTCTCTGGGAATAGGCCTGTTTGTCCATTTACTGCTAACTATCTAATCTAATCTACTTCTAGTACTTGTATGCATCAACCTTTCAGATCATAGTCATACAGTTGCGAACTGCGACGGAAGAGGACGGAAGCAACAGCTGTCACCTATAGACTGGCTAGGAAAGTAAAGCGACGGATAACAGTAACCCCACAAAAATTACCGACGTAGAATTAGCTATGAATCATAATGTAAGTAACTCCTGCACAAAAATTCGATATCACTTCATTCGGGAAAGTCATTACAACTTTTAAGCACACTATTCGCTGGAATTGTGAATGAGTGAACATTTAACCAGTATGGGGCCCATCGTAATTATGGCCTCTAACAAACGTTCTTTCAAGTGTCTCACTGAAAAAGTAGCGATATTTAAAATTTGTTAAATGGACAAATAGCTCAAAGACACTTTAACAATAATGAACCGTATTTATTGAAAATGGCCTTCTCTTCTTCTTTTTTTGTAATGGCAGACTTCAATCTACTTTGGAAAGTTTCACAGGAGAGACGAAACACTTCTCTCGGAATCAAAGCCCATTCTTCACGCAGCTTAGACTTCAAAGTGTCTAGCGAATCATGTGGAGTACTGCATACTTTACTCTTCAATATAAACCACATAGAACAGTTTAGCGGTTTCAAATCCGGGCTCCTCGAGGGCCATTCTTCTTTGCTCGGGAACGCTGGAATGTGCCCCTGAGTCCAGCGTTGAGTCATTTTGAAGCCATGTGGCGGAACACAGTCTTGTTGAAGGGTCAATATGAATGGTGCACCACCGACGTGATCTAGTGCCCAGGGAAGCAGGTTTACTTCTAGTAGGTATGTCATAAATGTAACTCATGCTGTTAATTTTGACTTCTGAAGGAACAAAAACGAGGGGAAACCTCCCAGTGGCAGTGATTGCAATCCAGACCATTACGGAAAGTGGATTCTGGTATCGTACTACTCGTTTGCCTTCCACTGATCTATCTCTACCCTAAACAATATCATCCTGATGATTCAGAGCTTACTAAACGTTGAATTTCTTTTCATCAGTGAAAACCAAACTCCTTAGTATATACCATTTCCCAAGAGGTTAAAGATGTGTCGATTTTTGTCGAATGTCACACGTTCGTGAGTTGTTGAAAGCTCTTGTCTTCTCAGTATTTTGCAAGGATATGCCTAGAGATCTTCTTTTAGGAGTGGACGAATTGAAGTCTTAAGCCCGCTGCAGACCATAGTCTTTTGTTTTCACTTATTAACTTTCGAATGCGTTGTTGTATTTCTACCTACAACAAATATGAACACTGCTTTCTGAGGCGACGTTCGATAAAATTTCGAAAAGACACAGGACACGCACTAGCGACACGGGCTAAGCCAGAGAATACGACGGTAAACATTTTATCGAAACTTTTGGTAGACACGCAGTCACACAGAGTCGTGCTTGTAAGGACAGTACGAACCAGGAAGCAAAGAATGCAACGGGAGGACTCAATAGGACTAAAATAAAATTTAGCTGTGACCGCACGTAGCAAATTTGCATCACATCGACGAGTCGAAGTGTTTGAGTGTGGGACCTCAGGTCTTCACAGGTTGTTTTCTTGAACATATCCCCGTATTTTTTTTTATTTATTTCATTCAGTTTCCCTCTCATGACTGGCTAACTATACTTGAGCTGCAACATACTGTAAAATGTTGTTGCCAAGTACAGAAACTTCGAGCAATATAGGCTAACCGTTACTGTGGTTTCTCTCGCAAACAGAATTGGCTATATTGCTGCTTATATTTGTTGGTAAGGTATGAATATGTTTTGTGAAGAGCACTGTGAACTGAATATGAAGCGTAAATAAGGCTTCATATAAGAAAAATACGTTAAATCAAGTCGCCAAAAGAGACCAAATTCGGCGCTAATGCTGTAGAAGTTTCCACCAGCATGCACTGCAATTTTCTATAGATAATTATATAATTGCTAAATTAGTAAATATTCTCTTAATTTATTTTACACTTGAGATGAATGTCAAAATTTAAGACGATTTTTCTAATTAATTAGTTAAAATACTCATGGGATGCTCAGCCATAGATTCGTCGATGATGACGTCCCTTTTTGATGCTAATTTCTTGTGAGTCGTCCCGTTGGGCTCTTTGCTTCCTGGTACGAACCATTCGAACGCGGTGAAGGGAAAACATAGGACAAAAGACTCGTCTGTAGCGGGCTTGCAATTGTGGTAAATTTTATAGCAGAACGGCGCCGATTTTGAAATATTTTGCTCCCGTGGCTTTGGTGAGATGCTTAGTTCGAACAGCCCGTTTTCTTCCTTGGCCTGAACGATTGCATGTTTTACCAATTTCCTTAAACCTTTTCACCACTTTCTAAACTGTATCAAGACGAATGTGTAGTTCTTTGCAATGTGCAAATTACTCCCTCCTTTTTTTTATATAAAGGGATACGATTGGGTTTCTATCAACAACCATTGTTCACTTTAGTTTTGATACATTCTTACTTCTACTAAGCAAAGTAGACGAAATTAGGTTTAAACTGAAGTAAAAATCGATGACTTGGCTTGGAAGTAAACACTTTAAACCCGAGTCTAATGAAACACGGATAGACAGTTTCTAAATGCAGCTCAGCTCTATCTCTAGATCCTGTGACGTCATAGTTCATCTATCAGCGTTGGGCCACGAACAATTTCATATAACGAGAAAAATATTTGGATTGAGCAGAATTAAGAAATATTGACTAACGAGTCAGAAATTTATTCGAGTCAATGTACTGCATATTTTTAACGTCTTAGACAGTAGTACATTGACTCTAGGCCGTCTAAGGTGATTTCATTTTAATAAGCCTTTTGGGTTCTGGGTTTTCTAGCCATAAAGTATCTAGCTATGTAGATTAAACTCGTATCCTGTATACCAACTTATGATAAAAACAACACCATGAAGACTGTGACAGCATCATTCAGCCAAAATTTTCTTGCAGAAATACTGAAGAACTGTCTGTCTGTGTCTTCCAAAGTCCGTGCTTTCAACGTTGTCTTAAAATTGTGTGAGATCAAAAGACATGAATTTTGAGTTTGATTCAATTCATTAAAACGTGTTTTTCATAACACTGTCTACAAAATGAATAAAAATGCAAGTTAATTTAATTTATTTTTTAGTTTCTTTTAGCGCTGGTGTTGAGATGACGTCGCTAGCACTGCATACATCTTGCTATGCATATCATTTCAGTATTTTGTAATGAAGAAAAAAAAACAGGTGCAATATTAACCCATATTCAGTTGTAGCCATTGCCTATAATAGAACACTGCCATTTTACAATCATTTTAAAAGCATTCGGATGATGTCCAGATGGCGTCATGCACGTCACCTGATGCAATTGCTCCACTCGCGGCCCTGTGGTGTGAAGCACATTCATTTGTCTGTGGCGGGAAGTTCCCCCTCGAGTGGAGACATGCTGTTACCGCACTATTGGATGTTGCAGCTTTTGTTTGACCCCTTGAAACGCCAACACCAACGTAAGTGTATTTAATTTAAGTCTAGTGATAAGCTATGTTTAATATAACTATTGTACCACCCCTGTGAGTACCTAATAAAGTTGATTGATTGATTGATTGTAACCAAACCTATGGAAAAGGAGCTAGGCTAGTGGCCTAGGCAATCCAGGAGGACCCGAGGAAAGAAGGACACCAGGTTATTTTTATTATTAAAACTTCACGCCAGGACACCATACGACGGGAATAATCCAAATGAAGCACAAATAAGCCATACCAAGCCACCCAAAACGTTGCTAATAAGAAGAATGCATAAAAAAATTACAGCCAACTTGAATGTCCTCAGAGCGACACGACCAGATACTGATTCCGGTAACGAATTCTAAACCAGTACCGTACAGGGAATGAAACACCATCCGACCTGACGTGTTTGGTACCTAACCGTTCCGATAGTTAAGGGATGGCTACGGACACAGCCCGCGTGTTTCCTCCAAAGACCCTAGGAGCAAGAACAGAGGAGTGTAGCCAGTGACCTTCATTAGTAAATAGGTACCTGATAGAATACACAGAGACAAGCAACTCTCCGTCCACCAACCATTCTGGGCTCACCACCGACTGGCGCTGCCCCCCTCCAAGTCGGTTAAGCTGAGAAAGATGACTCTCTGCAGCCGAACCCCACACATGGGAGCAATACTCCAACAAAGGAAGCAAAAATCATTGGAACATCTCTGGACTACCCCAACGTCATCAAATACAGCGTGAACCTTCCGCAGGATACTAACATTACTATATAGAAGCACGAGAGACCAGACACCTAAGATGTGTGCCTCAAACGTCAGCCTCTCATCAAAAAGGACTCCAAGTATCTCAAGAAAGCTTGATCCCTGCAGAATAGTGTTACCTGTCTCGCATGGGGGATGAGGAGGTAAGCGAGTACGAGACCGACTGACACTCATCGACTTAGTTATATCTGGATTCACTTTCATACTCCTTGAGGAGCACCACGCGTCAGTCCGCGCCGTCTCTCTTTAGAGACCGGACAATATCCTTACGAAAGCCAGGGCTGGAATTACCGTAACTAAGGTAGAATCGTCAGCGTAACTGACCATAGTGTTTTCCAAAATAGAAAACATATCAATAGTGTACATTACAAATAACAGGGGACTCAAAACACTACCATGAGAAACACCCGAAACTAAGGAAAGATGCTGCTTTCAGCAAAAAGTTAGCACTTGAACCTTGTTTTGGATATCAATGACAAGTTGATGCCCTAACCTTACTACGTAATTTTGCGACAAGTTAGCACCATAACCTTAATATGATTGTCAGCAATCTGACTGTTTTTAGTCACAAGTTAGTACCTTCATCTTATTGTGGAGTTCAGTGACAAGTTAATTCTTTGACCTTATGATGGATATTATTGGTTTCAGCGACAGGTTAGCACCTAAATGTATGTTTGGGACGTGTGGTGGACGTGATTGAATGCTGTGGTTCACTACCAGACGGGATTTCATGGTGAGGTCACACGTCCCTCATCGTAACGCGTTCAATCACAAAAATGTACGAGCTGTGCGTCCACTTTTTTGTCGGTCCACGCGTAGAAGTATCCTTCATTCAAATGAATGACGCCGCGCCTTCAGTTATGATATCGTTTCTTTACATTTTCGCTTATATTTGGTGTCGCGCCTGTGTGAAATCATATTCGTGTCCCATAAGCTTGTAGCCTGGTTTTGATGCGAACAACCTACTGTATTTCCAAAATATTTATAGCCTGATAAACCGATAGAAGAGAAATTAGCTCACAGAAATCTCTAGGCTTCCAAGTCAAAGGTGGCGTCGGTGTTCTTAAAATATTTTCAGGTTTTCTAGTTTTCTTGTCCTAAACGGGTGTACAGTGATTTTGATCGTTAAAGTGACGATAAAAAAATATTTTTGTGGACTTGTTCATGATTTGTAACCGCTATAGAGGATAAATTCAGCATTTATGGTTCTGTTTGCTGAACTTGAATGACGCAGCGTGTTCAAAAATGGGACATGCTTCATCCTTCAGTCTCCCGCGTTTTCTGCCAGCTGCTTCTATCAAATCAACGAGACGCGTCCATCAGTTTGACTGAACGCGTCACGATGAGGAAGGTGTGAACAAGGCCTCAGAAAGGGAATTAGGGTGGCTAGTTAGTAGGAATTTCTGCACTAAATGTGCAGGTTATTTGGAATGCACCTTTGTCAGCATGCTTATAACACCACAACGATTCGGGTTCTTCAGGAGATTTCTATTCATAATTATTACTGCGCTGCATCATTACTCCTATTATACACTATAATTCATTTTCGCTATAATATTCCTGCTAAAAGTTAGGGGTAATTTTTTGCTGCACTGCCGTAACCATCTTTATTTTCATGCTGAAAGGTGATGACACACTCCAACTATTAAGTATACCTATATTTTTAATAAAATGAATTAGAAAAAAAAAGAAAAACACTGCCCAGATCTCAATGTCTCGTTTGGTCAACTAGGTTCAGAAAGTTTTTTTGTCGTGTGGGGGCTAAATAAAGAGGGAATTCTGACACATAGTGAAGACGGCATATATATATATATATATATATATATATATATATATATATATATATATATGTCTGGTTAAAGATAATGCCATACTGTAAGTATATTATACTTATTCTTTCCATTCGTCGGAGTTTTAAAACAATGCTTTCATCTTCAGTCAAATAGAACAACTGTTCGAACTTCATTTGTGCAGTGGTGCTGGCTGTCATATCTCCCAGTTCCGGGTGATATTTAATATATATAAATATATATATATATGTAAAGCATGACAGCCTATTGTAACGGGTACTGTAGCTGTTGCCGTTTGTTTGGCCATGAACTTGTAGCTATGTTGTGTATGGAATGTGTAATCTATATGCGCTTATCAGCGATATCAATTTACGAGCACGAATGAAGAAGATTGTTTACACTGATTATATCTTATCGATATCAGTTACTGAAGGTGTCGCTATGTTAATACACGTATGCGGCGGCTGTCATACGAGATGGGGATTCACCACTAAGATATGAACACTCGCACTGTGCTAGAAACTATAAAATTATTAATATTATAAGTAATTATTGCAATGAAGTAGTTTCTTACTTGATTCTTGCTTAATAGGGGCAGTAGATGTAGCACTGGCAGCGAATAAAACGCTGACTTACACGTTGTTCCCACTACAGTCACGCTTCCCCTATGAACTACAGCTGCCTGTATTGATTGTTCATGCAGAGTCGTACTGTGTTAGTTAGTTTCTAGCTTCTTGCTTAGTGTGGAAGTGCCTTAAATTGCAATCTTTTAATCACTGGCACTGTTGCCGAAAACATACTATGATCCACATTAACTTTTTTGCAGCAGAACATTAATAATTGTTTGTCTCGCTGAAACTGGGAAGGCACATCCTGTAGCCAGTGCAAAAGTTTTAACAGTTTGTTCATACCTGTCAATCGTATGTTGGATCCTACTCTGGATTGAATCCAACTCCAGGGGTTCGGTGATTTAGTCTCATGGGTTTGATGGGGTACAAGCCAAAAGCACACACATACATAGTGGGTTTACTAGTAATATCTTCCTACATACATTTTGGAGCTAAAAAAATTGAAATTTGTTTTTCCTAGAAGGATGTGCTCTGTGAATGCGCACATAAAACGCCTAGGTTCATATTTTAACTGCAACAATTGTTAATAATTTATCAGTGATTACAAATAGCAGGAAGTGCTTTTTTTACAAATAAAATACAACTTTAGATTACTAACCTTGTTCCATAAACCAATCAGATCTACCGAATAAATACAATGCAGATGAGACGTATTAATTAGATTTTCATAGCAACACAGTAATTAATATAATTAGTTTGTTAATTAACTTTTTCAGTCGAACTGACTCCATGCGGATTTTTCGGTGGTCAAACATGATTTAAACATGAAATATACATATTTCAGTGACGAGAGCCTACTGTATAAGTACTCTGCTCTACGCACCATCCACGTTATAGTGTCAGAGTTCGGGAAATGTGAACAATAGCAGCAGGCAAGATGGCGAAGTGCGCTCGGCCTTGACATATCGCTTTCTCGTAATTCCTTTCGGGTGTCATATGACGCGTGCACCTCAGCTTTGATTAAGCGTTGTGAGCAGTTGAAATGTCAAATTTAAACTCTTTACACCTGAGTTTATTTGTTTTGATGAGTACTGGCCTCATACAGGATGTTCGCGAGCCTCAGCTCTAATAAAGTGGGGCGAACACATGGATTGAAATGTTCAGTTTTTACTCGTTACACCTTAAATAATTTATTTGAGAAAAATTTGGCGTCATACATGATATCGCGCAGCTAAAGTTTGTGAAATCTTCGATATAAAAAATGTCTCGACTGACTTTATTTGATTAAGTACTGGTGCTATGCGTGACCTACCTGTACCTCAGGCTGGATTTTACCTCTTGGATAATTGATATCTGTCAAAGTTAACAACTGTACCCTCGGAATAATATAACATTCAATATAACTTTGAGGAGATTCAGATAGATGTACAAGTTAGAGTTTTATGTCTTGGATAACTGATATGCCAACGTTTATCTCTGTAAGCTCAGAATAATAATACTTTTATTCATGTGCGTCGCTAGGATTGAGAGATATAAAGGGGATGAGCCCCAGGAGTGTCGGTTTATTCAATAATACCCAATTATTTGGCTGTTCTGGAAAATGGCGACAATTTTATTAGTGTAGAACTTGTAACCATATTACTCTTTAATATTTTACTGGTTTAAGCTATTTGCAAATTTGTCCTTTTTTTTCAATATACGTTTTTGCAATTCCAAGCAAAGAATTATTATCATGTGAATTTTGATTATTCTTCTAACTAACATCTATTGCTTCTGCTCTGTGGAATTTTAACAGGTTTCAGCTGCATCTATAAGTGCGTCATCGGATGGGTACGGAGAAACGTTTCCATGTTTCGTTTGACGCGATTTGTTACTCTAAGGCAATATCTTTGATAGAGTTTTTCATCCTGTCGGGCATAAGCTTTGTCGCATATTTTTTAGATGAATATCTTCTTAGCAGGTCGAGAGACTCAGTTTTGGTTGGAGTTTTCGTTCCTTTCACGTATGCGTAAACCGCTCCATACACTGACTGGACACTGCAATCGGCCTATCGCAATTGGGCCTGGAGGCCGATTTACGTAAGTGTTAATAAAATGACTTCTAATAATCACAGAGACCTCAAAAAAGATTAATTTCTTCGTCGTACCGTGAGGAATGTGTTGCAGAGCAAGGAATCTATATTCTCAATCATATGTCTTCAGTAGGCGATTTATATCATGACTTCGTACACCAAGAATAATTGAAAATCCATCATAAATACTAGGAATATGAAAATTTGATTGACATTAGTGGCTCATAGATACCACACGTAATGTACTTCAATATCAGATGCAATTGAGGTTTTTCCAATGTCGGATTTAAAGCAACAGCCTCATACATTGATGTATGAAAAGCTTTCGGTAGACCTCATCCTAATAGCCGCAACAAAAGGGAGGTTAAGAAAGCCCAGTAATATTGAAAAAAATTAATTAAAACCACAGTAATACATTGGTAGCTATGAACTAAAAATACCTATTTAACTATGAGATGAAGATACCAAGACAGCCGGTAAATGATACTAAAACATTGCGATTTAGGGCTGATACAACCCTTTATTCCTGGAACCATCTAAAGCTGCAGATAGTCAATGATAGTCAATGTCATTTCACATAACTGCCCAGGTATGTTACACCGCTTCGTAGATGCCTACGTTATAACACTTCATGGTTCCCTATGTTGCATCACTTTTTGATTGCCTGAGTTCAATCACTTCATGATTGCTAAGATTACACTACTTCAAGAGTACTCATGTTGGGCTACATCACTTCACGGGTGCCTACCTTACATCATGATTGCCAACATTATATAATTTAATGGATGACTGGGTTTTATCACTTCATGGTTGCCTAAGTTATATCACGGCATGGTTGCGTAAGTTAAATCACTTCGTTGTTGCCGGAGTTAAATCACTTCACAGTGGCCTACATTACAGCACTTCAGGGCTGCCAATGATATATCACTCAACAGCTGTAAAATATACATCACTTCACAGTTGCAATGAAATATCATTTCACAGCAGCCAATGCTACATCACTTCATAGCTGCCAGGACTACATCGTTTCACAGCTGCCAGTGCTATATCAATCCACTGCTGTCAATGCTACATCACTTCATGGCGGCCAGTGCTTTATCATTCAGATCACTTCATGGCCACCAATGCTACATCACTTCACTGCTACAAATGCTAGATCCCTTCATGGCGGCCAGCTCTTCATCACTACACTGCTGTCAAGGCTTCATCACTTCATGGCTGCAAGCTGCTCCAACTCACCCTTCAGTTCTCCTGACTGTTCTGATTGTTCTTCTTAGCCCGTATGCCAAATAAATTTCATCAACAGTTCTATCAGCTGTTTACTTGGCATTTCATAACAAACTGAGCATGATACGAATTTGAGAAGCTTCTTTTTTACAACATGAGACTTTATTTACTAGCTATTGCGAAATAATTTTACTCTACTGAAAATAGCAAAGGATGTCATACAGTTGCTCCATGAAATTACACTTCAAGCCTTAATATTTTTTTTGTGAATTTGCTGAATATAGAAGTTTTACAAGTATGTATGTACATCACATTTGTCAGGCATTACTGAAAACAAAAGAATTAAGTCACATAGCCTAAACAAAGTATGAAAATGTAACGGGAGAACATATAAAAATCTGTTGGCGGTACCGTGCAGTCAGGCTCAATTGTGGGACTAAAATCTGCCTTAGAGGCCAGTGTATAGTCAATGTATTGTGTGGTCTCTGACCAAGGAGGTTCTAATACAGAGGAGCGCACCCTCTCTATTTATCCTACGGGAGCGTTGCTAGTAAACTTTTCCCTTAAACTGGCTGAGTGGCTTATCCAATCGGACAGCAGCATTGCCTCACGCAGCCTATATAGGAAGGAATCCTGAGCTCAAATTTTTATAGGAATTAACCATCGACGAAATTCCGAGCGG
>LQNS02000141.1:28381742-28400523 GCA_001587735.2 Parhyale hawaiensis | reverse complement strand
TTATCTAGCAAAAACTTGTTTGTCATCAATCAGAAATGAATCCGTAGGATACAACGTCTGAAACACAGTTCTAATACAGGCAGTTTTTGCAAGTTTTAAAGATAGCGAGTGATGACCAGAAGTAGAAAACAATAAGAGTGACGGTTTGGCTTATGAATCACTAAAACCGGATCTGCACTAATAAAGGCTGAGTAAATTAGGCGAAGAGAATGTGTAGTCCATTGCGAATCACTTTTTTGCCTTTACTCTCTCGTTTGCTAAAAGTAGCCAGTAAGTGAATTGAAAATAAAATGCATATAAATTTCCTGCAATGCACAAGTCAGTTGCATGCGAGTTGTACATAAGGTTCATGAAATTTTTCGTCAGGCGCGAATATGTGGGCGGGGCCGGATTTATAATAGGGCGTTGGGGATGATTGGCCCTCGACCCTTGTTGAGGAGGGGCCTCTCTGGAGGTGCATAAAAGTGTGGTATGTGCATACTTCATAACTCAACCACAGCTATACCTTGATGGATCTGGATGCCCCCGGGTGATCTTGCCCGAGCCTCCTTTGGCAAAGGGGCCCCACATTAACTTGCAGTGAACCTCCATTGGTAAAGGGGCTCCAGCTCAAATTGCCCTGGGCCCACCTTATTACCCTGGGTCTTCTTGTAAAGGAGCATCAGTTTAACTTGCCCCCAGGCCTTGTTTGTTAAGGGACCACTAAACCTCAACTTGCAGCGGTCTTCCCTTTGTATAAATCTGGCCTGAACATACTGTAGAATAACGAACAGTGCTAATAAATATCAAGTACATGATCAAATCTAAAATAGTTAACTGGCAATACAGTATGGAATACCGTAAAATATATTATAATAATCACACTTTCGTGTTTTTCTTCTATATCTTTGTTAAGTTAGTACAAGAAATTACAAAAAAAAATATCTGTATAACAAAATTGAAGTTTCAAGACACCTTGGATTATTGGGGGGGCCAGGCCCACCCAAAAAAATTATTGGGGGGGGGGGCCCGGGCCCCCAGGCCCCCCCTGTTCCGCCGCCCCTGATATATGGTTGCACCTGTTCTCCTCTGTTGGACTTCGTTTCCAGGCTAAGTAACTTTCTTGGTGATGCAGGTTTTGAAGGTCCAATTCATCCAGCGAGGATATTTTTGCTGGTACAAGCTCTTTTATTTGGGATACGTCATTCGGCAACGGCGAGAATGCTCATCTGGGAAACCCACACACTAGTTACTGTATATAATAAAAGCAGCAGCTATAACTGAAGGAGTACTACACCGTTAAAAATGACGGCGAAGATAATGGCAGCGACAGCTCTTCAATGTTCATAAGGCTCCAGTACTCGTGCTAGCCAGTCTGATCTTTTTCATATAGTAGCGAAGCAGAGCGCCTTCATTTCTACTTTGATAGAGATTTACAACAAGTTTTTCCTTGCAGACAGAACGTACAACTAATATAGATATCAAATTTCGAATTGACAAAGATTTGCCTCTAATGAATATCCTGTGCTTTAGCCGTATACCTAGGGCACGGTTACTACTATTATTATGAATATACACTAGATTGGCGACATGGGAACGCAGAAAACTCCATAAGGTTAACAAACTCCTACGCAACTAGCCCAGCAAGTGGAAAAAAAAGAAAGAGAAGATTAGAGATCACAGAAGGATCTATTTACACATTACAGATTGTTTAAAGCTGCCAATATCCGCACCAGCTAAGATAGAGCCATCAAGACCATTCCAAGTTTCCACACATGATGGAAAAAAAACGAACGAGAACACTGGCCTGTACGGCATTGTACCGGTTCCAAGGCAAACTCATGAAGAGCACCGGTACGCCGAGTATACCTCGCCCTAACAAATGGTTCTATAAGAAAAACCGACAGTGGATAACTATAGGACAATTATATTTTTATAGAGAAAGTAGACTTCCACGAACTTTGCGACGGTGCGCTAGTTCACAAGGCACAACACAATCCAGCATCAACATACATCGACGAACCACTCTGTGAAGCAAACTTAGGTGACAATCAGCAGCAGAACCCCTGACTAAGGAGCAGTATTCCAGGAGGGGGAGGATATAATTAATTAAAGCAGCGACGTGTCAGCTCGACCTGGCTTTATCATTGCAGTCTAAGCAATTCCTCAACAGCAACAGAAAGTTGACGGATAAATTTTCAGTTAAATGCACAAATAAGTAACGTATGAAATGAATCCATAAACATTCAATATATGCGTATAGTACTTATAAGACTATCTTTTTCATAGAGTTATATACTGTATATATATATAGATTCAGGCTTCGTTTCGATGATAGTGATAAGGCAATTCTTACTGCCTGCCTTCGATACAAGTGCATAGTGATGTTATGAAAACTTCTAGCTTTCAAAATGTTGCCATATGCGACTCTGCCAGCTAGCGATTATATAATGGTGGCTAGTATTATATGGATGACGTGCAGCGCTGTATTATTTTTTGGGAAATAATGAACGATGTTGTCAACGTATTCATACCGTACTGTACAAGTAACAAAAAAATATTCTTGTGGAGACATATTTTTAAGGTATGCTACAGTTGGGGGAAATAAATATTCGTACACCATGAAATTGCTTATTTAAAAAATCTAGTGAACCAAAAACAAATATATCGATACAGTATTTGTATTCAAGTGTTAACAATTGATATATGCAAAAAAAAAAAATTATAATGAATGATATAAATTACATAATAATTTCACATATCTGGAGTTGAAGCATGTATTCGTATAAAACAATTTCTTCATCTTAGACTTCTGTTCATGAACTTACCAGAACCTTCTAGATTTTACGTTAGAAGTCTACTATAGTCCGTGAACAGGTTTTTGAGTCATTATTTCGTGAGGGCGCTAATACCTTCGAGGGGGATGCGCCGTATCGTAACAAAGTATTTCGTGCGACATCTTAGAAGAAGGTGGTAACCAGGGCAAGAAGCAAGGAGCTTACGAATTCTGTAAAAGAGTTGATTATTAAAGAATGGGAATCCAGGAAAAGTTATAGCAAAATATCACAGACACTCAAAACGTCGTTTACCGCCATCGGGTCATGTATCAAATAAGTTAGAAGATCGGAAACCGTCCAAAACCAACTTGGATCTGGCAGGCCGCGGAAGATTTCCCCTAGAACTCCGATGGCCAGGAAAGTGTCCGAAAATCCCGCGACTACTCGCAAAGAGCTTTAGAAGGACTTGCTAGCAGCAGGGACAAGCGTTAGCCTTCGTACAATAAGCCAGAAGCTGCACCAAAACCGTTAAGTTCTCGAACTCCTCGCAAAACTCCCCTGCTGTCGCAACGAAATAGGGAAGCTCGTCTGAAAGTTGTTCGTGAACTCTAGGACAAACCTGAGTCGTTCTGGGAAAACGTGTTGTGGTCGGATGAGACACAAAAAAGAGCTATGTGGACGAACTTCAAAGGACCATGTGTGGAGGAAGGACAGAACGGCATTCGCACCAAAAGTAACCATTCCCACTGTGAAATTTGGTGGTGGCAACGTTGTAATTTAGGGATGCTTTTCATCACGTGGAACAGGTAACATTCATATCATAGAAGGGAGAAGAATGGACGCTCACCTGTATCAGAACATTTTGAAGGAACATTTGCATGCGTCGGTTAAAAAACTCTTGCTACTGCAAGAATTCGTTTTTCAGCAGGACAACGACCCAAAACATACGGCAAAAAGCACGAAGAAATGGTTCACTGATAATCATGTACAACAACTAGAATGGCCAAGCCAGTCTCCGGATTTGAATCCTGTAGAAAATTTATGGCGATTTCTGAAATTAAACATTAATGCGAGGAGGCCGAAGTCCATTCCGGAACTCAAAGATATCTGCAAGGAAGAATGGGCTAAAATTCCTCAGGAAACATGTCAAGGCTTCTTGGTAAAAAAATGTAGAAAGAGATTAATTGCCGTTGAAGAGAACAAGGGCTACGTCACAAAATATTAAATGCTGTTTGAATTTTTTTTTGTGTTGTGCGAATACTTTTTTCAACCCAAAGTATACTCCACTGTAAATACGGTACTCGATAAATATTAATATTCTCATAGAGAACGTATTCTTGGCATCATAATTATGAGCAAGTTAGAGTAAGCTATAGTACTATTAACACTTACACAGTTATGTCAGTTTAATCTTTAACTAGATTTATGAAGCACCTTTTATGAATAAAGGATAAGATGATGCCTCTTGTCGTTGATATTCGTCTCAGTGCAAAGTAGGGTAAACTATGAATGCCAGTCGGTCTCGGACACATTATAACAGCATCCTGTCTTTATGCTCCAGGGTTCTAACTCTCTGGAGATCCACGGTGTCCATTTTTATAAGACGCTTGCGTTTGCTGCGTATTGTCTTATGTGCTTCGAGTATAGGATTGGATTTCTGCTTAAGCATGTGCTGTGTTTAGTGTCAGCGATGTAATCTGTAAAAGCATTTATGCCTTCTTGTTGTTTCGAAACGTTTCGTGAACGTTTTAGAATAATTTCCAAACTAATTTATTCAAATTATACTATTAAGTATCAAAGATTCAACATCATATTTATTTTGGTGAAATACTTTTGTCTCTCATTACTTTGCTTGTGTTAAATTTTCTTGTTATAAGTGCACATTTGAGTGTTCTGTTTAAATATTCTGTTACATATATATATGTTATATAAACTTCCTGTGTTGATTATCCTAGAGCAGACCTTGAATTTTTAAAAATTCATAAAAAATAGAGTTGTGCAAATAATTATGCCGAGGCACTGTAGTTACGGCATGCAGCATTTGTAAAATGTGAAAATTTGTATTTATTATATGAGGAAGGATAGTTTCCAAGAAACTGATGTAAAGTAGGTATTTTCGAAGTGTGTTCTTATTATTTGTTCTCTTAGTTCTAGGATATGCTTTTCAGTTTGCACTGATTACTTTCTTCCTATAATGAATATTTTGCTCTTCTTACATGAACGTTTTTCTTGTAAATGCCAAGAAACTCTCACAACCATTGGAGACTTCAACGCATATCACTGAAAAGTAGCGATCCACGCCTCCTGGATTTTTTTTTTTATCGATAGGAGCGAAAATAAATATTTTGTGTCCTGCTTGCTCTACAATTTCGCATTTTATTATTATTTTTTTCACATTTGTGGTGGCATTTGAACGCAGAAGAAGGCTAACGCATTATCGAAAGACATACTTGCTCGGTGTTGTATTTTTCGGAAAGGACAAAAAACTTTTTACTGGCAAATAAGTAAAGAACATGTGCTGAACTTTTACTACTGCTATTCTAACAAACACCGTAACGGGTATAGCTGTTTAGCAACAGGGACTGCTAAGATTACGTCTTGCATCAACCCTTTGTCGCATTCTAGCATTCCTATAAGTAATACATTTTCTAAAGTGAACAGTTTGAAGTGTAATGGATACTTATCTGAGCCCCTGTATTATTTGATCTGTAAGCTACGTATAGTGTCCTATAATCCACCTATATACTCGCTGCTTGTATAAATATGCGCTAGCAAATAACTACTTTATCGTACCGGTAATACAATATTTAAACATACCAAGGTCCCCGCGTAGTCTAAAATGACAGCCAAGAAGTTGTGATGTTACAACTTCATTGAAATTTCATTACTAATATGCTATTGAGGGTTATGTTACAACGGTGAACTCAAATTATCATAAGAAGTGATTATTCCAGATTTAAATTCATCTGAGCAGCACACTCCTTCCTTCCCCTAGATGACATACGTAAAAATTGAGTGTTTATTAGCCAGCAGTGAGGCATCCCTGAATTTAAATTGTTGCGGTGTAACCTGTAAAGGCAATACTACAACTTGAGTAGATCGCAAATTTTACGCTCAAGCGAAAGCTGCTTCATCAAAGGAAGATGCAAGTTGAAAAAAGGTTACAGCGTCTACTACATTCTGCAAAATCGCTTCCTTTGTGCTTTGTTAATCATCTTTGAAATTTGTATATCGTGAACTGACGGTAAATATAGCTTGGATGTAAAGAAAAAGTAATAAAAATAATATACTCACGATGGTGTTTACTATATTGGCGTTAATACTGAAGGCAGGGATACTTGATTGTCGGCTGCTCAACAATGATATCTTCGTAAGCTCCATTTGAGCACATTATACGGTATTTTTTTCTCGGAATACAGGTTTCAAACAACGCTCGAGCGATATTTACCCGTCCATCTTCAAATTGTATAAAATAAAAGTATTCAGTTGAGTTTAAACTTTTTTTAATATGAACGACCAGAGCACCCAACCGTCACAAAGACGGGAACGTTGGCCTAATTGCCTCCGATACAGAAGATAAGGCGGGGAAAATAAGTCCAAAAATGACAGAAATTTAGCGAGAGCTTGGGAGCGTATCATAGCTACCGATATTGGTACGGTGTATGAAGCTAAGTCAAGTAGTGAAAACACGAATTTCAGTTTTAGATATAGGCTACGTGGACAACACCATCTTTTGCGAAGCTATTTTATGTTTAAAGAAAGAACGCTGAGGATAATGAATAAAATAGCGAATGCAAAGTAAATAAAGTGATGCATATACGTGATGCTCGTAATGAGGAGACAACGCTATAATTTCATTAAAGTAACGTGATGTCAGGATCCACATGCCGATTGCATCTCGTCCATGCCACTGTATCTATGCTACCGAGTTTAAATATATTTCAAAACGACTAGTGAGTTGCTTATCATCACTTCCAGTTGTTCGTGAGAATGCAAATGTGGCCTCGACTTAAGAATGTGTGAAAAATGTAAAAAAGAATTAGGAGAAACAGATAATTTGCAGAAATAAAGATCTTTTCGTTTGCGAAGCTCAAGAGAAAGATATCAAGAGGTATTGCGCTATATTTAGTTTTAAGTTAAGCAGACTTCTTAATTTAAGGTATGTCAGGCATACTGCAGTAATAGATATTTTGCTATATTAAATTGACCCTCGAATTTCCTCTGTATCATCTCATTGGCGTTTAGCAGCTCAATTTTCTTCTATCTTTTCCTTAATAAAGGGACGGAAAGACCAACCAACCAACTAACCAAACCACCAACAAACTGTGTATTATTATAGTGGATGACACTCATTTACTACGAATAGCTAGACATAGAGAGAGCACCAAAAGAAGTTCCAAATGACTGACACACAACTGACGTTTGTTGAAGAGAATTTGTACGAAGTAAAGCAAACAATTAAGGGACAAACAAATGTAAATATAAAGTACACTGCCGAGATAATTCGCCGCTGGCTCTCCGTTTGGTCACTAACTGCGACCCTTCGGAAGAAATCAAGCATCGTGACTCCACACACGTGAGGTGACGTGGGAAAAGTCACCTGGACTTAGCCTGGAGATTCACAAGGTACATAATACATTTAATTAAAGTAAGCTGAAAGCAAAATTATTTGACTAGCAGACAAGCAGTCGCACGAATTGATTGGCGGGCTGTCTTCCTAACAGCTGATTGAACAGAGTTGTAAATAGGCAGACTGATAGGTGAATAAATGTGCTAAGAAACAGGCAGTCTGCTAGGTGAATGAATGGGCTGAGAAGCAGGAAGACTAACAAATGAATGAATTAATGGACTAAGAAACAGGCAGACTGACAGGTGAATGAATGGGCTGAGAAGCAGGAAGACTAACAGGTGAATGAATTAATGGACTAAGAAACAGGCAACCTGCTAGGTGAATGAATGGGCTGAGAAGCAGGAAGACTAACAGGTGAATGAATGAATGGACTAAGAAACAGGCAGCCTGCTAGGTGAATGAATGGGCTGAGAAGCAGGAAGACTAACAAATGAATGAATTAATGGACTAAGAAACAGGCAGACTGACAGGTAAAACAACTGACTAGCTAATAGATAGCAAATGAACGCAGAATAAAGATTACGAGAATCAGTACGCAATGGATACAAAGGGATGAATTGAAAGAGAAAAATGAGTATTTCATCTCTTCCTAAGAGTCTCGCTGACCGTCGGATTAGTCAAGCAGAACCCATGGTCGTGATTAATCAGATTGGGCGTCGGACAAGAACACTGTCAAGTAGGAAAAATGACATATATTCTGAAGAGTAAAAGAGCGTGAGTATAGCCAGGAGACGATCGTTCAATGTCCCCTCAGCCACACAAAGGATGTGGGAGTGTAGTGGTCATACGCTATGAACTTGGTCTTGTCTTCTATACAACGGTACGATAGGGCCGAACAAGGTCAACTGGTGTCCACACTATCCTGCACTTCGGGTGCCAAACATTCAATTGTGGTCATGGCGAGATCTTGTGACTTTTAAAACAGTTTATCCTACGTTCACTTTGGTACAACTTTTGAGAGAAAATGACGGTGTAAATCTAGTCTGACTGGTAAAAGAACTGATTCAGTTCTGATAGCTGGTTTCCTTTTTATTGCTAAAGAACAAAATTCCCCTCCGATCGAGTCTTCAGTCGTACCCCTGGTTTATTACTTGAAATTAATTACATTTTTACCATATTTACTGGAATTAATGGCAGAGTCTTAAGTGATTTGAGAATTAAGGTAAACTCGGGTTACGGCGAACTGCAGTTTGCATATGGAAAATTTGGCAACGGCAGGCAAGTGCTGTTGCTTCAATTGTAGCGAGGGCCGCTGCTGCTAACTGCAGCGCTGCTAGTGGAGCCTCGGTCGTTCCACAGACTTATCAGTAACTGATGAGTGGTGAAGGAAGGTGGTAATGTCGCTCCTCCTTGGCACAAACCACACACTGGTAGTGCTCACCCTCATAAGCATCATCACGTGTCTCACTGTGAACTACCAGCATTTGGCGAGTGCGTCTCATACGGAGACACTTTGTGCCATGTAACGTTAAGACTTGTGTCGTTTCACCTTGACAACAGTTTGATGAGATGATCGTGTTGTGACTAATGTAAACTGGAGGTGTGGCGATGCATTGTCTGCGAAGCGATCTTCGCAACGTGTGAATCATATCGTACTCTTCAGTGAATATTCTCTGTGAACTCAAAAAAAAAAAAAAACATGGCTTGTCCTATGTCCTGTTACTGTGGTATGGTTGTTAAGTGCGGATGCAACTGCACCGGCAGAAAAGATGATCGAACTCCCAAAAATAAGAGACTTGTTTACGTTCTTCTCCTCGGGGCAGCCGAAACAGGAAAATCGACAATGATGCGACAGATGAAAATTATCTACGATGGCGACATGTCGGCGAGTTCTCTCCGGTCCTACAAGAACCACGTGATCAGGAACGTACACAACTGCATTAAGTTGTTACTTAAGGCAGTACAGGATTCCGGTTTACCCTGGGCGACAGAAGAGGCGAGTTGTGCTGCTAGAGCCATGACGGGTGTTAATGCCATCTCTTGGGGCCTGGATGAAGAAGAATCTTCAGCGGTGTCTATGGCTGTCGTTCCTGCCGACCACTCCAAATTGGCCTCTACAATCTGGAACGATGAAACTGCCCAGGCGTGCTGGAACCGAGCCAACGAATTTAACCTTCCAGACAGCACCGCGTATTACCTCAACGAAATCCAGAGGATAACTCAGTATCACTATATTCCCACCCAGGAAGACGTGCTAAGACTCCGTTTGCCCACGAAAGCGGTGGCCATGTACGAGTTCACTGACAAAGATTGGACTTTCCAGATTACCGATGTTGGAGGTCAGCGGGGCGAGAGAAGACGCTGGATTAGATTATTTGACGGTATTCATGCAATTATATTCCTAGCAGCCCTCAGCGAGTATGACCAATACTGGAGCGAGGAAGAAGAAGATGGCGGAATCAATCGCTTAGAGCTGTCCCTGAAGCTCTTCAAAGAAACAGTCGAATACGAGGGTTTCGCCAACGCTACAATAATTTTATTTTTGAACAAAGTTGACATTATGCAGCAAAAAATCACAACTTCACATTTGGATCGATACTTCTCCGACTACTTTGGACCGAAGAAAGATTCCCCAAAGGCAATCAAGTACATAAGGGACCTCTTCATGGACACTGCCAGCTCTTGCCGAAGGAGTGACTATGCCCAGAACGTCTACGCTCACGAGACCTGTGCTACAGACACCAACAGGACGAGATTTATCTTCACTGCTGTAAGAGACAACATCCTGTGGATGAACATTTACAGATTCTTCGATCAAGTGTCGTAAATTTTGTCTCTGAACTGTGATATTTGTCATCTGTTGTGTTTTGTGAATGTGCTGGAACGTTCCTGGAATTGGATAAAATACGATTAACCATGCAATAATAAACCTGTAAAAACTGGAAAATATTGTATAGCCACGTTATTTCTTGTGTTTTCGCTATCAAATTTGCCGTTTCATGAACTTTTCAGCACCCACTTGTAGGAACTGTTCGTAAACTACCCTGTTTGTAGCGTTTTTATGTTTTTGTTGATATTTTAATGATTTCACGTGAAAATGTACAATGCGAACGTTCAATGCTGTAAATAAGAAACGCTTCGCCATTTTTTTGCGTTGTTCTGAACAACGGACAGAATTCTATTTGAAAAATATTGTAAATAACGGTTTTTACTTTCTAATGAGCTTGATGTAAATAACAAACTGTGCCACGTTTATGAAATTGCTTGTTGTAAACCATAGGCTGTAGCAAGCAGTAAGAAATGTATATGCTTTGCATATAGAAGAAGTAGCTGGTCGTGTATACAGTTATGCATAGATGTAACTATACCGTCTATACGTTATTATCAGTAGGCCCTATAATGAGTGATAAACGTATTTCTTCAATGACGGTTGAAGTAATGCTATTCCTATGAGAAATCAACGTTATAGTTGCTTCTCATCAGTTTCATGCTATTCTTATAGGGACGATATTTATCATTATTTTGCCTTACATCGGTTCTACTGACGTCTGCTGATCGCCTAGAATGTTGAAATTGAGATAAAAGATATTTTAGGTATTGTGTACGCTTTTTTTTACTTGATAACGCGCAAATGTTATTTTCCAGTTTTCCCTGCTAAAACTTATTAAAACCAGAGCAATTGAATAAATAAATCCGGTAGAACATCACTTCATTCATAGCACATCATATAATGTTTGACTGATAAATGAATTATCATTATTTTCATTACATGCTACCGAAGCTCAAACGAGCTCACAAATGAGAACAGGAGAGAAGGCGAGTGTCAAGGATGAGCAGCAAAGAAACATGGTGGGCGCCATCGATTGTCGCTGAGAAATCGAGTTGAACTAAGCCCAATGCGCTTGACTTCTCCGGAGCCTCAGACGCGTACGTTGGACTTCGATAATAGGTACAACAGATGTAAGCAGCGACCCACTTGTGCTTGAACTGCTGAAAATTGTTTTTGGAAAAGGATTGAGTCCAGGGGTTTCCAGGGTAACCAGTTTAGGCTTAGTGCCTGAATTTGTATCCAATTCGGCTAAGCTGAAGCACCTATCTGTAGTTCTTCGGTTCCGGACAACTCAAGTAATCGGGTGGAGCTTAACTCGATGTCGTCGTGCCAATCGATCACGACTGGGAAGCGTCTGGAAGGTTAACAGAAGTAGCAAAGTGGCCACGAACGGAAGATTCTCAAAGCCGTAATTTATAGCTTCAAGTCCTCCGTGTGGTGCTTGTATTCTGAAAAAAAAGCCCAGTAGAGCTTTAGTGCTTCAGGTAAGAGCTTTAGTTTATAATTTTCTAACCAGCGCGTTATTTCTTTCTCTGGGATATTTTTTCTCAATTTCAGTAGTCAGTTCAGCAGTTTTGTGACTTTATCTTTCTTCCAAATTGAATTAATATGAGCCATGGAGATCATTGAGAAGCAATTCTTTGATCTTATGAAGATTGGCGCTAACAAAAACGGAGTTTCCTCAAAGAAGATGGAAAAAGTGCATTTTATTACTTTTCTTCAAAACGACTTTATGAGATCATTTTTGGGACACCCTGTCTGTAGCAGATATTGATTGTAATGTCAGATATGGGAAACATTTGTGCATAAAGTAACTACATTTTATTGCTCTGCATTTGTTTATACGTTTGGTTTTTAATGAGGAAAATGAATTCTTCAAGTTCATTCATTCATCCATGCCGTGCAATTCAGTTGGAATATAAATAGGGCTTCACCGAACTCCATGGATTTTCAAACGGTAAAGGTAGAGTCAACTTAGACCACACTCTCACCTGGGAAACCCACATGCACTGGTTTGTGCTGCTGGTATAGGCCCACTGGCCCCAGATGAGTAAGTGTAGTCGCAGTCGCCCTCGGGTCACCAAGAACTATGGCGCCAAAAGTTTGACTTTTTCATATTTTCATTATTGAAGATTAGGAATCAAGGACCTGCTAAAAAAAACTGACAGATTCGTTTTGAAGTTAAGTCTGCAGCCCAGTTAACACCTGAGAAAATAGAGGTTTATGATGCCATATATATATATATTATATAGGCTATATAGATTTCGATATGAGCTAGTAGAAGGCCAACAACATTGAAAAACAGCCTATTAGAAAGCCTTCTGGTTCGAGAGAGGTACCAAAATTATGGCCACCTAACGGCCTTAATCGTCAAAAAGTGAAAAAAAAAAGTATTATAAACAGTGTAGATTTATGCAAATTTGGTCTCATTTTGAAGGAAAATAAATCTAAGTTCAGCTTCACGCCCACTTCTCGATAGTAAAACGCTCCAAATTTTTTTTTGTGCTGCTACTATCCACGCCGACCAACCAACCTTAGTACCAGCCCCCTTACAATGAGCTTTTACCCCGCCAACCTTGTAGGTTAGGTCCCCAGGACTGGTTCTGCTAGTGAAATAAGAAGTTTAGAACGCTGCGAACCCGTATGAAGACCTATATTTGATATAAGAAATTAGCAGAACCAGTCCTGCCACCTAACCTTCAAGGTTCTCGAAGGGGATGTACCTCTACCAGGCCATAACGACGTTTATAAATATATATATATATATGACTTGTCAATGTAAAATTATATTGTACGAATCAAATACTACTAAGGCACCAAGCGGCACGTAGGGGATGAAGTAGTGTCGTTCCTGGAAAGGTTAAAGGGCCAACTTGTCCACTCATGAGTTTTCTGAACGCGTCCACACGTCCGAACGTGTCACTGTACCGCAGAAATAGCTGAGAATCCCACTGTTTTCTGAGTTATAATTCACTCCAAGTTTTTAAAGATATACATAACTCGACTAGTGACACTTGCAGAGGAAATTGATGCAACGGCTAAAGTTTTGATACACTCAGTTGTGCTTACAACGGGGCCACAAAGCAGTCACACGATTGGATAAGCGAACACGTTCAAAAGACTAACGTGTGAACAGGCATTAAGTTTTTTTTCTTGTTTTTTATGTCCTCCGTCCGAAAATATTCAATGTTTTGTTTTTCGTGTCTAATCGCCGGACTTTTTCACTGCCTGTCTTTGCTGTTATTTGTTAGCTCTGTTTTCTCACTATTTTATGTATCCTGAAAGCAAGATTTTTGTGTAAATTTCACTGTATCTTTCCAAGTATGATTTGATCAAAATTTTTGCGCTACATAAAATATCTGCAGTTATAAAAATTTTGGATACTTTTAGTGGAGAAATATCACGAAGCGATGAACAATAGTCGACAATTTCCATCAATAGACGATCATTACAACAGGTGACAAATTTTACCACCTGATGTAAGTACATAGTACTTAATGAATTTTTATGCAGAGATAAATGCTTAATGACAGATATTATTGTGCAACGATTCCAGCATCAATTAAAATTTACGTTAATTTAGTACAATATTACAGTGCAAAAGTTGTTGAATTACAACTCAACAACTAGTAAATATGTCATATATACTTCAGGTTTCAACATATACTGCATAAGAATCCTTGACACTAAATTGCCTGAAAATTTGCTACAGAATAATTCGGAATAACATTCTTTATTTAATAAAATCGAACAATTTACATTTAATAGTTATTTCCATGAATAACAATTGCGTGCGATAATACGTTAAAATTGAAAAGCTACTGCCATTTGAAGGATGCGAGGGATTACAAGACAATATTTAAAAATTGCCATTAGTTTAACATGGAAAAGATAGTATAGCTAAACAAAAATTTACTACGTTATTTGGATAATCTAGTGACAGCATGAGTAGATTTGGATGATCCAGTGACACCATGAGTAGATTTAAATCCTCTTGGTTACAGATCTAAATTAAATGACCATTGCCTAGAGTGATAAATGTGTATAATCGCAAAACACAGGTGTGTACTTGCATCCTTTAATAAAACAAGCGTGGAGTAACGCGCCTGTAAATTTGTAAATTTATGCCAAATAAATGTTAGAACTTTTATATACTGTCGTTACTAACCTTTCTTGTCTGTTTATCTACAAAAAATTTTCTTTTTGAACACGCCACCATTTTTTGCGTAGAGATCCATGTTCGGCACTAAGTGAAGTAGCAGCTTGCGTCTGACCAGCGGAAGCAGTAACTGTGCAGTACGTGATCTCCACAGTGGACGTAACTACTGAAAGCTATTTTGCCGTGAGCACGCTTGTTACAGATGATTCACGTTATTACTTTCAAGTTATCCAATTTTGATAATGTTTTGGCTAGTTACAACGAGTAACAACAAAGCATTATAGTGCTGGCTCGATTATTATGATAGTTGCCTAAATAATCCAAAGAGTTTATAGGTTGCTTGCTGCTTGGTTGGTCTCCTTGTCCCCATCAAAAGGATTAGATAGAAGAAAATTCATCTACCGACCGATTCGAGATGAGTGAGGAGAACATTTGAGTCTCAAGTTAAGAGCAAACATATTTTTTTAATATTATCGACCAAACTGCTAGGTACTTCTTGAAGTCTTACTCTATTCTTGAGCCTGGGAGATGAAATATTCCTTTCTGTAAATTGTCTGTTGCTCTGTGGTCTGCTGCAGTGCGTATATTTTCGCAGTACTAATGGCATGTTCAATTGGGATGTCTCTCTCGGAAAGTCATATGCACTTAATTTGACCTTTTGACCTTTCACAGTGTGTCCTTATCTTAATTTTTTTAAATTTTGCACGAACAATCCAGCGTCTCAAAACTTGATATTTTTCATGGGAACTTGAAAAGTACGACAGAGGTGTCGCTAATCTCACGGCAGCTATCGTTATAAACCAAAGAAATGTCAGGTGTACTTTAACTCAAACTACCTCTACAGAAGAATTGAGTAGTTAATGGCCCAAGCAATTAAATTTCTACTCAAGTTTAAGTGGTGAAAAGAAAAGTAACTTTCCGCTCGAGTTAAGCTAATCACTTTAAGCTAACGTAGGGCCTGCTAGAGTACTTTAGAAGGCGTTGGCTTATGTCTCAATCGAACACGCCCTAAATACCTAAATTCATTCGAATTCCGTTAGCTTTTTCATTATCTGTTTTCCTCAGTGTTCTTTTCTTGATTAAAAGTCTACAATTGACGTTATACTGTTCGCGTAGAGTAGACTCCAGAACTGAGCATCATATTTTCATTTCTTTGCAGGTCTTGATGTCCCAATCTAAATTAGTGGCTTAATTTCTGCTACCTTCCAAAGTTCTTTTGTTTTTGCCGTATTGTTTGAAACTATTTAAAGGAATGAGACCCACGCGCATTAGTTACCGTCATTTTGACGGTTGGGCACCCCAGTTTTACCTATCGGTGAATTATTATTCGCTATGTTATGTAATGCTAACGCCATTAGCTAAAATGTAGTCTTTCGTAGCGGTGGCTTCTTTGATATATAAATGAAAAAAAAAATTGTGCCTTGAGTAAATGATAGAACCCTTAGGGACGTTAATAACTCAAATACTACCTGTTCAACGGCCTATACCCGAACATCAGATAGCGCGCAATAAGTAAATCATAAACTATGACAGACAAATGTAGCCGGCAAGTATGGACGCGCTCTATTTGCTGACGAAATTAGGGACGCGTTCGACTTGGTCGTCAGAGTCGATCAAAGCCAAGCCCAATTGACTTCAATTGTCCCACATTTCAGATAGGTACGCTGGCTTCAACCCGTTGAGAGTTCAGGCGTTGGGTCTTAATCGAGAACCTGTAAAATTTTCAAGAGCTCAACCATAATCTGTTCAATAGAGTTTCAGTAGGCTCAAGACAATGGAGTTGGTTCAAAAACCTGCAACACGAATCACAGTGGCGAAGCTGAAGCCTTTGTCTGCAAATTCGGTCAAGGCAAGTCGTTTGGGCTCGGCTTAAATCGACTTTGATGAGACGCGAATGCGATTTAAGCCTTCGAGACTTGACTTGCCAGAAACTGCAGACAGGTGCGCTGACTTCGACCCGGTGACTCGAGTTTCAGGCGATGATTTTAAATTCATTACCGATAAAACTTCCAAGAACTCAATCTTATCTTGTGAAATGGAGCTTGCAGTCCGCCCAATGATATCCGGTTGCTTCTAACAACTGCAATACGATTCAAAGCGACCATTCAAAAATAACTGGTTTTGAGTTCTGGACTAGTCAAGTCGAGCGGGCAAATCTTAAATCGACTCTGAAGGCACAATCGAACGTGCCCTAAATTAAAGATGAAGAAAGAAAACACGAAAAAACGGACCTCTGCAGTACATAATTATAGCTATAACTCGTAAAAGTCATAACGTGGTTATGGAGAAAACTCATAAATAGAGAGAAAAACACCAAAACAGAGCTATATAGCACTCAAAAAACGTAAATTACGAGGTGGTGATGCATTAGTAAAAAACAACTACAAAAACAAATAAACGGAGCTATGCAGGACACCTGGAGCCCGGTTCACCTGCTCGGCGCCGGCCTGCATTGCTTCTGGCGAGCCATAAATTTTTTTCTTTAACGAACTAGCAACAAATCTCATCTCGTTATGCCTCGCAAACTTTTATGATGGGAGAAGATAGCCAAAAAGTCTTCCTTATGTCTGGAAATTAGCATTTCGCTCGAATTTTAATAGTGGCTTTGAAGATTTGATATTAGTCTGTCGGAGGCTGCGAATTTCATTGTTTCAGAGGCGGGTTTAAGTCTTTAGCCTCTGAAACTTGACTCTGGAGAGACTCTTTTTTTTTTTATCTAATCTGGTACTTGCAATCTATGATATCTTGCCAATGAAACAACTTGAGAAAAAACGAGGAAATAATGCCAGGACTTTCCAATTGGATATGCCATTAGAATACTCAGAGAAGGGACAGAAAGCTGTTATTGATGTTTTAAATTGCTAAATCTATCTGACTTATTCTTGCAGTAGCGAAAAGATTATCGATTCTTTGCTTAGCTCTGTTTTCATACAACTTTAAGCTTTATACATGGATACTACAGAGTTTATAAGCGCTCACAGACAGTGTAGCTAAGAGTTATAATTCTTTATCGATAGCTTGTTCTCACAGAAAGGGTGTTGACCAACACTACAGGATAGTATCGCTTTATTTAAATCTTAGGCACTGTAAATAATGTAGAAAGGAAGAAAAGTATTTGTAAAATATACGGACCGGAGAGGCAAGATATACGTCGTTTTTGGTCAAATCTTCAGGTGTTTTTTCTAACGCTATTGAAAAAAACCGAATATCTATGGACTAATTAAGCAGGGTTTTCATTTTGTTAGTTGAATAAGATAATGAACAATAAACAAGCCGAAAGTTTCATTCCCAGAGATGAGTTAATGACTAGATTTCGGTTTGTTCTGAGTTAGTGCAAGTAATTTTTAATGCAGTAATATTCACGAGTACCGAGCGGAAAACCGCAGTTCATGTGCGCTGAGTGTACCAAGAAAACATGTTGTAGCCTATTGGTTGCAGCGCTGCCGTGCTTAGTGACATTTGTTGTAAAGACAAGGGAACTAATTGCCTCTGGAAGCATGGAGCAGGTTTGATGTCGGTTGATGAATTGAGTGAGAAAAAGTTGGCTTCCAAAAAACTACAGCACAAGCTGCCTCGCATCGGCAACTCTAGCCAAGTGTAGGGCAGTGCCAATTGTACTTCATTACCTTCAGTAACGCCATTACAACCTGTTCCATCTGTGTGGCATATAGAAAGATTTTGAATAAGAATTGGCATTCGAAGCAGCTCCAGCAAATAATAATAAAAACAATATTTTCAAAACAAATTCATTTACCATTACTGCAACAAATTCACATATAAACTAGAACGCCTCGTGACGTAAGACCATCACCCGCGGTAGGGGGCAAATTCAAAGACGTCATTTTTGATGAACGAGGCTAGGGCACAGCCCCATTCCTTCCCAGAGCTTAGCTCTTCAATAATGACACAGGAAAAGAAAAATAGAACGCACCATTCTCGAGCCGATCTGCCGCCGTGGAGGCAAATTCGCCCCGGTTGAGGAAACTTCAACGCCGTCATATTTTTATGGCCAGCTAGATCTAGTTTTTTGCATGGGTCACATCTAGGTCAACCCAACAAACTCCCTACAAAAAAAAATTATGAACATTGCTCAACTCCTTCGACCACTTATTGGGTGGACAGTCAAATATTTATATATATATAAATATATATATACTTGAATCTCAACGAAAACATTATCACCGCTCTCACTTTATTCGCGGGTGATAACGAGCCTGCCAAGGCATTATGAGGCCCAGAAGGACGTAATAGAAAATATTAGTGAGAAAAACAAGGTAACTTGATCGGCCTATGCTTGCAGACTGCAAATAAAAACAGGAAAACAGTGATCACAACCACATTCAAAACAAGATGTCTTACATTTTATGGCAAAGGTTGACCCATATATCGACGACCTTCGAGACTCTACAACGGATGAAAAGAATACCATCAGATAGCAGATAGCCGGAGCACTAAATCATTCCTAG
>LQNS02000141.1:28315582-28339767 GCA_001587735.2 Parhyale hawaiensis | reverse complement strand
ATACGTTATTATCAGTAGGCCCTATAATGAGTGATAAACGTATTTCTTCAATGACGGTTGAAGTAATGCTATTCCTATGAGAAATCAACGTTATAGTTGCTTCTCATCAGTTTCATGCTATTCTTATAGGGACGATATTTATCATTGTTTTGCTTTACATCGGTTCTACTGACGTCTGCTGATCGCCTAAAATGTAGAAATTGAGATAAAAGATATTTTAGGTATTGTGTGCGCTTTTCTTTTACTTGATAACGCGCAAATGTTATTTTCCAGTTTTCCCTGCAAAAACCTATTAAAACCAAGGCAATTGAATAAATAAATCCGGTAGAACATCTCTTCATTCATAGCACATCATATAATGTTTGACTGATAAATGAATTATCATTATTTTCATTACATGCTACCGAAACTCAGGATAGAGAGGGACATATAGTATGTCCACTCACACGAGCTCACAAATAAAAACAGAAGAGAAGGCGAGTGTCGAGGATGAGCAGCAAAGAAACATGGTGGGCGCCATCGATTGTCGCTGAGGAATCGAGTTGAACTAAGCCCAATACGCTTGACTTCTCCGGAGCCTCAGACGCGTACGTTGGACTTCGATACTACAGATGTAAGCAGCGACCCGCTTGTGCTTGAACGGCTGAAAATTGCTGTTGCTGGAAAACGATTGAGTCCAGGGGTTTCCAGGGTAACCAGTTTAGGCTTAATGCCTGGGTTTGTGTCCAATTCGGCTAAGCCGAAGCACCTATCTGTAGTTCTTCGGTTCCGGACAAATCAAGCGATCGGGTGGAGCTTAACTTGATTTCGTCGTGCCAATCGATCACGACTGGGGAGCGTCTGGAAGGTAAACAGAAGCAGCAAAGTGGCCACTAACGGAAGATTCTCAAAGCCGTAATTTATAGCTTCAAGTCCTCCATGTGGTGCTTGTATTGTCAATAAAAAGCCCAGTAGAGCTTTAGTGCTTCAGGTACGAGCTTTAGTTTATCATTTTCAAACCAGCGCGTTATTTCTTTGTCTGGGATATTTTTTCTCAATTTCAGTAGTCAGTTCAGCAATTTTGTGACTTTATCTTTCTTCCAAATTGAATTAATATGAGCCATGGAGATCATTGAGAAGCAATTCTTAGATCTTATGAAGATTGGCGCTAACAAAAACGGAGTTTCCTCAAAGAAGATGGAAAAAGTGCATTTTATTACTTTTCTTCAAAACGACTTATGATATCATTTTTGGGACACCCTGTCTGTAACAGATATTGATTGTAATGTCAGATATGGGAAACATTTGTGCATAAAGTACCTACATTTTATTGCACTGCATTTGTTTATACGTTTGGTTTTTGGATGAGGAAAATGAATTCTTCGAGTTCATTCATTCATCCATGCCGTGCAATTCAGTTGGAATATAAATAGGGCATAGAAAAAGATTCACCGAACTCGATGGAATTTAAATCGGTTTTTGGTATACTGTTTACTTGCTCTTGATAGCACTATATGCATAATAATTACCACACACACATATATATATAAATAAAACTGAGTTCATTGATTTTCAAGACAAAGTTCGATTGTTTCATATATTCATTACTGAAGATTAGGAATCAAGGATCTGCTGAAAAACCTTACAGCTTAGTTTTGAAGTTAAATCTGCAGCGCAGTTAACACCTGAGAAAATAGAGGTTTATGATGCCATATATAATATATAGACTATATATATATATATGACTTGTCAATATAAAATTAAATTGTACGAATCAAATAGTAGTAAGGCACTAAGCGGCACGTAGGGGATGAAGTAGTGTCGTTCCTGGAAAGGTTAAAGGGCCAGCTTGTCCACTCGTGAGTTTTTGAACGCGTCCACACGTCCGAACGTGTCGCTGTACTGCAGAAATAGCTGAGAATCCCACTGTTTTCTGAGTTATAATTCACTCCAAGTTTGAAAAGATATACATAACTCGACTAGTGACACTTGCAGAGGAAATTGATGCGACGGCTAAAGCTTTGATACACTCAGTTGTGCTTACAACGGCGCCACAAAGCAGTCACACGATTGGATAAGCGAACACGTTCAAGACTAACGTGTGAACAGGCCTTAAGTCTTTTTTCTCGTTTTTTATGTCCTCCGTCCGAAAATTTTCAATGTTTTGTTTTGCGTGTCTCATCGCCGGACTTTTTCACTGCCTGTCTTTGCTGTTATTTGTTAGCTCTGCTTTCTCATTATTTTATGTATTCTGAAAATAAGATTTTTGCGTAAATTTCACTGTATCTTTCCAAGTATCCTTTGATCAAAATTTTTGCGCTACATAAAACATATGCAGTTATCAAAATTTGGATATTTTTAGTGGAGAAACATCACGAAGCGATGAACAATAGTCGACAATTTCCATCAATAGATGATCATTACAACAGGTGACAAATTTTACCGCCTGATGGAAGTACATAGTACTTAACGAATTTTTATGCAGAGATAAATGTTGAATGGTAGATATTATTGTGTAACGATTGCAGCATCAAGTAAAATTTACGTTAATTTAGTACAATATTCCAGTGCAAAAGTTGTTGAATTACAACTCAACAACTAGTAAATATGTCATATATACTTCAGGTTTCAACATATACTGCATAAGAATCACTGACACTAAATTGCCTGAAAATTTGCTACAGAATAATTCAGAATAAGATTCTTTATTTAATAAAATCGAACAATTTACATTTAATAATTATTACCATGAATTACAATTGCGTGTGATAATACGTTAAAATTGAAAAGCTACTGCCATGTGAAGAATGCGGGGATTACAAGACAAAATTTAAAAATTGCCATTAGTTTAAAATGGAAAAGATAGTAAAGCTAAACAAAAATTTATTACGTTATTTGGTTAATCTAGTGACAGCATGAGTAGATTTGGATAATCTAGTGACACCATGAGTAGATTTAAATCCTCTTGGTTACAGATCTAAATTAAATGACCAATGCCTAGAGTGATAAATGTGTATAATCGCAAAACACAGTTGTGTACCTGCGTCCTTTAATGAAAACAAGCGTGGAGTAACGCGCCTGTAAATTTGTAAATGTATGCCAAATAAATGTTAGAACTTTTATAACCTGTCGTTACTAACCTTTCTTATCTGTTTATCTACAAAGAATTTTCTTTTTGTACACGCCACCATTCTTTGCGTAGAGATTCATGTTCGGCACTAAGTGAAGTAGCAGCTTGTGTCCGATCAGCGGAAGCAGTAACTGTGCAGTACGTGATCTCCACAGTGGACGTAACTACTGAAAGCTATTTTGCCGTGAGCACGCTTGTTATAGATGATTCAAGTTATTACTTTCAAGTTATCCAATTTTGATAATGTTTAGGCTAGTTACAACGAGTAACAACAACGCATTTTAGTGCTGGCTTGATTATTATAATAGCTGCCTAAATAATCCAAAGAGTTTATAGGTTGCTTGCTGCTTGGTTGGTCCCCTTGTCCCCATCAGAAGGATTAGATAGAAGAAAATTCATCTACTGACCGTCTCGAGATGAGTTAGGAGAAAATTTGAGTCTCAAGTTAAGAGCAAACATATTTTTGAATATTCTCGACCAAATTGCTAGGTACTTCTTGAAGTCTTACTCTATTCTTGAGCCTGGGAGATGAAACACTTCTTTTCTGTAAATTGTCTCTTGCTCTGTTGTCTGCTTTGGTGCGTATTTTTTCGCAGTGCGGATAATCCAGCGTCTCAAAAGTTGATGTTTTCCATGGGAACTTGAAAAATACGACAGAGGTGCCGTTAATCTCACGGCAGCTATCGTTATGAACCAAAGAAATGTCAGGTGTATTTTTACTCAAACTACCTCCGCAGAAGAGTTGAGTAGTTAATGGCCCAAGCAATTAAATTTCTACTCAAGTTTAAGTGGTGAAAAGAAAGGTGACTTCCGCTCGAGTTAAGCTTATCAATTTGGGCTAACGTAAGGCCTGCTTGAGTACTTTAGAAGGCGTTGGCTTATGTCCCAATCGAACACGCCCTAAATACCTAAATTCATTCGAATTACGTTAGCGTTTTCATTATCTGTTTTCCTCAGTGTTCTTTCGTTGATTAAAAGTCTGCACTTGACATTATGCTGTTCACGCAGAGTAGATTCCAGAACTGAGCATCACATTCTCATTACTTTGCAGGTCTTGATGTTCCATTCTAAATTAGTGACTTAATTTCTGCTACCTTCCAAAGTTCTTTTGTTTTTGCCGTATTGTTTGAAACCGTTTAAAGGAATGAGACCCACGCGCATTAGTTGCCGTCATTTTGACGGTTGCGCACCCCAGTTTTACCTATCGGTGAATTATTATTCGCTAGGTTAAGTAATGCTAACGCCAGGAGCTAAAATGTAGTCTCTCGTAGCGGTGGCTTCTTTGATATATAAATGAAAAAAAAATTGTGCGTTGAGTAAATGATAGAACCCCTAGCGACGTTAATAACTCAAATACTACCTGTTCAACGGCCTATACGCGAACCATGAAGTTATGAAGGACATGAAGTTATGAAGGACGTCCTTTATACCTTCATGACCCGAACATCAGACAGCGTGCAATACGTAAATCATAAAGTATGACAGACAAAGGTAGCCGGCAAGTATGGACGCGTTCTATTTGCTGACGATATTAAGGACGCGTTCGACTTGGTCGTCAAGTAGATCAAAGCCAAGCCCAATTGACTTCAATTGTCCCAAACTTCAGAAAGGTACGCTGGCTTCAACCCGTTGATTGAAGATTCAGGCGCTGAGTCTTAATCGAGAACCTGTAAGACTTGAAGAGCTCAATCATAATCTGCTAAATGGAGTTTCAGTAGGCTCCAGACAATGGCGTTGGTTCAAAAACCTGCAACACGAATCACAGTGGAGAAGCTGAAGCTTTTGTCTGCAATTTCGGACAAGGCAAGTCGTTTGGGCTTGGCTCAAATAAACTTTGACGACACACGAATGCGTTTTAAGCCTTCGAGGCTTGACTTGCCAGAAACTGCAGACAGGTGCTCTGACTTCGACCCGGTGACTCGAGTTTCAGGCGATGATTTTGAATTCATTACCGATAAAACTTGCAAGAACTCAATCTTATCTTGTGAAATGGAGCTTGCAGTCCACCCAACGATATCCGGTTGCTTCTAATACCTGCAATACGATTCAAAGCTACCATTCAAAAATAACTAGTTTTGAGTTCTGGACTAGTCAAGTCGAGCGGGCTAAGCACAATCGAACGTGCCCTAAATAAAAGATGAAGAAAGAAAACAGCACGAAAAAACGGACCTGTGCAGTACATAATTATAGCTATAACTCGTATAAGTCATAACGTGGTTATGGAGAAAACTCATAAATAGAGAGAAAAACACCAAAACAGAGCTATATAGCACTCAAAAAAACGTAAATTACGAGGTGGTGATGCATTAGTAAAAAACAACTAGAAAAACAAATAAACGGAGCTATGCAGGACACCTGGAGCCCGGTTCAGCTGCTCGGCGCCGGCCTGCATTGCTTCTGGCGAGCCATAAATTTTTTTCTCTAGCGCACTAGTAACAAATCTCATCTCGTTATGCCTCGCAAACTTTTATGATGGGAGAAGATAGCCAAAAAGTCTTCCTTATGTCTGGAAATTAGCATTTCGCTCGAATTTTAATGGTGGCTTTGAAGATTTGATATTAGTCTGTCGGAGGCTGTGAATTTCATTGTTTCAGAGGCGGGTTTAAGTCTTTGGCCTCTGAAACTTGACTCTGGAGAGACTCTTTTTTTTTTTTCCATAATTTGGTACTTGCAATCTATGATGTCTTGCCAATGAAATAACTTGGGGAAAAAAACGAGGAAAAAATGCCCTGACTGTGCAATTGGATATGCCATTAGAATACTCAGAGAAGGGACAGAAAGCTGTTATTGATGTTTTAAATTGCTGAATCTATCTGACCTTTTCTGGTGGTAGCGAAAAGGTTATCGATTCCTTGCTTAGCTCTGTTTTCATGCAACTTTAAGCTTTATGCATGGATATTACAGAGTTTATCAACGCTCACAGGCAGTATAGCTAAAAGTCTGTTGACTAATGATACAGGATAGTATCGCTTTATTTGAATCTTAAGCACTGTAAATAATACAGAAAGGAAGATATGTGTGTATTTGTAAAATATACGGACCGACAATGCAGGATTTACGTCGTTTTTGGTAAATCCCAAAGATGTTTTCTAACGCTCTTAAAAATGACCAAATGTCCATGGAATGATGAAGCAGGGTTTTAATTTTGTAAGGTAAATAAGATAATAAACAATAAACAGGTCAAAAGGTCCATTCCCAAAGATAAGTCAATGCCTAGATTTCGGTTTGTTCTTTGTTATTGCAAGTGTTACGGCGTGGTAAAATAAGATATGGTATAAATATATAAGTACGTAATTAATTGGTTAGTGAATATATATATGCATATGAATTTCTTGAAATATATATTCACTAATCAATTATATAAAACATGAATGACGCCATAATCTTCGGGAGGCGAGCCACACCCCCCCCCCACAAGATCATAACAAGATAAGCAAAATAATGATAACAATAAATAATGCAATTATAACTCTGAGATTGACGAATGAATAAAATTAATATAAATAAATGATGAATCAAATGCCATAACATAAGACGACGCGTATTCTGCTTTATGTGGAAAGTTAATGAAACACACGACATGCAATCAACAATTTATTGTAAAAAGTATCTCAGTGTTAAAAAAAAGTAAGGATACAAATCGATAGACTATGTAGATGAATCTCAGCGGGAATATCTAAAGCACATATTTAAATTTGTATGATACAACAATGACAGCGGGTGATGGAAAGAAACGTCATAGTGAATTGCAACTTTATTATATTCTATGTCCCAAGCTCAAGACATTCTCGCGAAACATTGTTATCAACAGGAAATTTGTACTTCGACATTGGTCATGGCCATAATTTGGGCCGTGAGAAATAAAAAACAGTGCCTCATCCGACCGTGATATTAAACTCATAATTTTATGGTGGTTTTGGGAGGTTCTGATTAAAAAACACAACTCACGATCAATATTTATCGCAAATAAAGCTTTGTTATTGAAGTTCAAGATGCCCTACTTGATCAAAATTATAAAGGATTATTTTACTTTTGAACATACGGGTACATGGTTGAATATATATTTTACCGTGCAATACGCGATGGCAAACATAAACTTGACGATAATTCACAAGGAAGACTCACAACTCGCGCTCAATAATTTATCGGAAACAAAGCTTGGTAATGAAATTTAAGTTGCACAGTTTGATCGAAATTATATATGATAATATAAAGTTATATAAATTATTATATAAATAATGATATTTATACCAAGCAATATGCGACGGCAAACGTTAATTTGATGGTAATCCACAAGGAAGACTATGCTTAATCCATGGAGAGCAGAGTTGGCAACAACCATTTTTGCTAAAACCAAAAAACCCATGTTTTTTGGCTTATATGTTTTTGATATTTCGATATTTTTTTCAAGTTTTAGGAATTTATCGAACATTTAAAGTGTTTTCTGCTTTGTAAACATGTAGTTAGCCAATCATCAACAAGCTTAGTCGCTTAATTTGAACTTCCTATTGTAGAAGAATGACATTAACAAAAGGGGCAATGAAACAGCAGTTTGCAGTGTACCTGTCTTTGCTATGGCTACATTTAATATCCAAACTCCAGAGAAGCTATGAATAATAATTATCGCAATATAAAATCCTTTGAAATACTTGAAAACACTTCAAATTACAAATACAACTTGACAGAATTATCTTGCTAGTAGTTTACTGATAACAGAGCAATGAACTAAAGAAAGTGAAATAGCTATAAAATCCTTCGAAAAAACTTAGAATCAGTCCAAACAACAAAGACATATCGATAGAAATAGCTAGCTACTAGCTCATTAAGAGCAGAGTAATGAAATGAAGAAAGTGAAATTGCTATATGCCTATACATCCTTCTCATGAGCTCACTAGCTATGTAATAGCAACTATATAACTACTACTTCTAATTTTCAGTAGCTTCTAGCTTACAAGAATATAATTAGACATGCACTCTGAAATGAAATAACACAAACTTCAATAAGTTATAGGTTTTTAATAAACATTAGTAAAAAATGGCCCTAACTGTTCAAACGGATTCCTGAAAAGAAACACATTAACTCATCCTTTCAGTTGTGTGACTAAAATTTGATGCTTTCAGATTGTAGAAGTAAAACTGTTTATCTTGCAATGTTTATGAATAAAAACCCAAAAAGTTGAATAATAAAAAACATGTTGCTTGGTTGGTTTAAACCATAGTTTCTTATTTGGTTTAAGCCATTTGGTTTAAACCAGCCAACCCTGATATGGAGAGATGTGACCAGCATCTTCCCGCAAACCAAGTAGGCCATAAACAGTGTTATGTAATGAGCATTTTGTACTTTTACCTTCGTATTCCACAACTCCTTAAAAGTTTGCGTACCGGCTAAGCACATCTTAGTCTACCCCAACTCTTACTTGCTAACTTTTTTTAGAGGCAATTATACCTTCTTTTCAATTTTTATTGACGTTACAGCTAAAGTTTCATTTGATTTCTGCTGCAGGATTCCACAACTATCCATCTTTTCTAAGCCCGATCATTCCACATCGCTTTTATTCAGTGCTTACCAAAGCCCGTTTCCCTCAAGCGACGCATCACTGCTGAAAGGTCTTTTTCAATACTTTTCTAAATGGATGATGGAACTGCAAATGCTGCAGGTGCAGGTCGCAGCCAAAAAAATGACTTAACCGATGAAACTGATACTGCACCGATGCGCATAATGAAGAATGAGGCTGTTAATGTAATCTCACACTGAAGCTGAAGACTGCACTTGTTCCGTTCTTAGAGAGAGGCCACCACCACGACGTCGGAGAATATTTGATGCAATTACGCTGTGCAAAATACCATTGTTAAAGTGCCACTGCAACTGGCTGCTATTTGTTAAAGTTCATAATACAAGGGTGGAATATCGGGCCCAAGCCCATAACGAGGCCAAATCACGACGATGAAAATTCTGATGAAGCTTACGAAGTATCCTGGGCCATATTAAAGGTCCGCTGGTTGCTAACTGCTCCGGTTGTCATCGATGAAACACATTCTTTGGATGAATGCTGGGCCCATTGCTTCACATGAGGGGGTCAAAACCTTGACGTTGCCGAAAGCAAGGATTCTTGGCACAGTTCAAAATATCGAAGAGTCACACATGGTGTCCAATAGAAGAAAGGTGACGGGTTAAATGGCCCAATATATTCGCTTCTAATTCCATTTGCGAAAATTCTTCAAGGCAGTCATGCTAGATTTTGTATGTTGCCGTAAATTAGCGGGTGAAACTGACATCGATGATTGAGCAAACGCCTCAGCTAGGCGCTGGAGATTAGGCACTACGAAATCACCCATGACGGGGGATTTCTCTTTTTCAAATAACGAATTTGACACAACACTTTTGTCCTTGGTGCCAAGACGAGCACCTTTCCTGGACTAACTGAAAATCTTTCCTGACCCAAGTCGAACGTAGTCATTCGGTTCCTCCTCGAAATTTGCCCTAACAAATCGTGTTTTAATATCCTGAGTTTGGCTTCCCTCGGCTCATCCCCCTCATATGCATACTTGAGTATAAATTTTGAACAACCCTCGTGTTGCTCCAGCCAATGGCATACGCATGATACTTTATCCCTTTTTAAGAGGCTGTCCCACTATCTAGTATAGTCCCTTACTGGTTGCTCCCTAATTTGAGAAAGCTCCACCTACAGTACATTATAGCTGTCCCTTGCTCCTACCAAGAAAAAAAAAAAATAAAAGCTAAAAACATAGAGTTCTCACTAAAAAAATATCAGTTTAAAGCAGCTCCGTTGTTCCTTTCACGCGCAAGTTATTTTGGGAGGCTCGATTTTCTGAGCCTTATGAAGTGAAATCCGTTCATAACTTTTTGAGTTCTACTGCTAACGAAAGTTAAGACAAACATGAGTCAAACATGCAAACGAACGAACCGATCTGCACCAAAATTCAATCATTTATGCCTTTTAACATTACTAACAATCCCTATAAATTTCATAAAGATCCATTCATTATTTTTTGAGTTAATGCGCTAACAAACATAAAATCAAACACAGCAAGAAACATTAAACATACGAACGAATAAACAGGTCATCACAAAAATGTGGTCATTTATTTTTTATGACATACCTAACTACTCATGTAAATTTCATAAAATCCATCCATAACTTTTTGAGTTATGGCATTGAGAAAAATGAGGCAGACAAACAAACAAACAAACAAACAAACGAACGAACGGATAGATGGATCTTCACCAAAGGTTAATCATCTGTTTCTCCTTACATACCTAACAATCCCTGTAAATTTCGTCAAAATTCGTTCATAACTATTTGAGTTATCTTGGTGACAGACAGAAACGTGTTCTATGCATTGAGTTGTTCGGAAAACGTGTTGAATGCATTGGGTTGTTCGAAAAACGGGTTCTGTGTATAGGATTGTTCGGAAAGCGTGTTCTATGTATTGGGTTGTTCGGAAAGTTAATTCGTGCCGAGTTTTGGTAGTTCATCGTTCGACTTACTTTAGAACATGACTGAAAAAATATGATTTGACTGCACCTCCATTTAAACACAGTTGAAGCTATCTTTTCGTGGAAGAAGATTTGAAATCCTATTACCTGTGTTAATTTTCGAACCCTTAACAATGGAAGATAAAAAATTCATTTTCGGTACACGATTGTTTTCAATTTCCATAAAGGAAAAAATGCCCCATAAGCAACCAAAGAAATATACCCAGTTTACGGTGATGATTCTTTATCCAAAAGGCTGTACGGCAGTGGTTCGGGTTTTTCCGAGGTGGAGACTGTAGCCGTATTGGTAAAGAGCGATCAGGCAGACCATCCTCTACAGTTGATGATCAAATATTGTCAATAATTGAGAATAACCCAAACTGCACTACTCGAGAATTGGCAGCAAACCTCAACGTATCAAAGTCCGTCGTTCATGAGCACGTGGTAAAACTTGGGTTCGAAAATCGCTACAATGTTTGCATGTGCCAAATGCCTTGAGTGAGAAAACCTTTTGGATCGCATTTCCACCTTTGATTTGCTTAATGAACGGAACGAAAACGCTCTTTTTTAAAACCCAAACTGCAACAGGAGTTTAAGTTTCAGAGTGGTGGGATTCGAAAGGAATGTGTACTATGGCCTTCTCCCAAGTAACCAGACAATTAACTCCGAGAAATACTACTCACAACTAGACAAGTTAAAAGCAGTAATTTATAAAAATACCTCCTGAATTAGCCAGCAAAAATGTGTTGTTTTTCATCAGGATAATGCAAGAGCACATATTTCTTAAACCAGACAAAAATTGCTGCAGGTTAGCAGGGACGTCTAATCCTCCTTTCCATATTCACCAGATATCGTTCTTTCGGATTTCCACTTATCAGGTCTTTTCAATAGTGTTAGAGGTAAAATGTCAATTCTTTGGATAACTTAAAAGTACCTTGATGAATTCTTTACCATAAAATTCCTTTAATTATGTAAAGAGTTATTTTCAAGTTAAGGGAATGATGGAGACACATTGTGCAACAAAATGGTTTCTATTTGGTCGCTTGATAATGCAATGGCTTACATTTATTGGCTCTTTTCTCTCCTTTTAAACATCCGCACGAACTTTCCTGGCACTCCAATGCAACATTACAAATGGTGCTATTCCTACGGCTAATGTACATTAATTAATAAGACAAAGGGTTAACAGATCAAGACGAATGAAGAGTTACTCCAGTGACAAAACGGCATCTTCAACGCTAATATGAAACAGCTTTAAAAATCTTATCTTTTCCACTCAAGCCAGTAAAAACCAGTAAATAATTAGCATAAAAATCCAGTTGTATGTCAAAGAGATCAATAGAATTACTAGGGATAATTTTTAAAATCTAGATATCTACAATAGCCCGTGACGCTGAAAAGAACGGAACAATCGTTCGTCTACTGCCGCCTATCTAATCTAAACAAGTTTAAATGCAGGGTTTTTACTACCTAAAATATAATCCGAATAGCTTTTAAGCTCAGGATTCCGACTCGTAGGCCGGCACCACTGGCAAGAACCGGATAAAGAAGCAGTAATTCAGCGCAAAAGACTTCTTTAAAGTTAATAAGAATAGCCGCAAAATCCCGACATTTCCACACTGGCCGGCAGGTCGTATCCGGTTGAGCAGATAGTCCCTGTCGCTTGGCCTGAGCTTGTCGCGCCGCAGCCAGCATGGCGACCACGACGATGCATTACCTCAAGTGTTTCCCATTGCGTCATTTTGTGCTACGTCAGCATACGTTAATACTTCTCGACACCTTTTTCGTCATTTCAGGTGCGGGAAAGAGTTACCTAAGCTGGCAATGCACAATATTTCCTGAAGATAAATTTTCGGAAATGATTTATCAGCCAGCTATCGGCGCAGGCTACTGAGAAAAGAAAGATAAGGCTGGTATGAGGTGGTGATACTAAACTCTGGGAAACGAAGTATCTAAAACAATTATCAGTACAAGAAAAGTAAAAAACTGCTAGTACGAAAGTTTTGCATTGAACTGTCAGAAACGAAGAATCCGTAACTATAATTTCTTCAAGAGAAGTAAAAGAGAAAAAACTAATAGAAGTCCCTAAAGTTTGAAAACCGAGACTGTGTCCCGAACCGGACATAATTTTTACCTACCTACATTAACTCAGAGATGCCGAATCGTCAAATTATCACAATTCGCGGTAGCCGAACGAATGGAATATGTTCGTTTCAGCTGAGGTTTGGAATACCAGCCAGGAAATTGTTTTATTTCGTCTAAAGCCGAGTTCACACGTCATTCATATCAACGCGTTCACTCACCCACTCGTCCGAATATTTTGTAGCGTGTTGTCAGCACAACTTTGCCAACGTCACAGAGAGTTATTAAAATGTTTACCGTCAAATCAGTTTCCTCGGTCAAGTGTCACTAGCCAAGATAAGGATATCTTTTCAAATTTGGAGGGAAATAAAAAAGGGCAAACAGTGCACTTTTCAGATAATTATTGGGCACGGTAACATGTTCGGACGAGTGGGCGAGCGAACGCGTCGATATGAATGGCGTGTGAACGCGGCCTCTGGTCTATATTAACTATGGCTACTATTTATTGCATCGACTTTACGTTTTAACCTCCCGATTAAACATTCACTTGACTATTACAAATTGCAGTGTGATCAGAAGGGTACCCTGGGCGCTAAGATGAGTGCCGTGGGTGCAGAACAAAATGCTATGATTAGAATATTAGGTTCTACGATTGAAAAATCTGCTTTGTTGTCTCTGCACTCAAACTTTAGTGGTCCTCAAATAAAACGAGCAGGTGCCCTTGAGGCTGAGGAGCTACAGTTACATCAACAGTTGCTGCAGGTGACTGCGAGCACGTAGCTGTGTTCACTCCAGAACACTTCAACGCCTTATAGTGAAATTTGAATTTTGTTATTGACTACTGAACTAATTCCCATATTTAAATTCTATAGGTGTCGAATTTAGCTATGCCCACTAGTCACCGATTGTTCGGTAAGTCAGACAGGTGAGTTAATTTTGTCACTTCGAATCAAATTCCATGTAATAAACTGGAATCGACTACACTTTTAATACCCGAAAACTCAATAATAAAATAGAACATTCGGCCGCTTCATGCGTAATGGGTTTGCTACTAACGCCTAAATAATGCAGTACTATTCAGAGTTGAGAAACCAATGCTTCTGCATATGTCTAAGGTTTCAGATAAATGAAACTTCATGAGCTTATTTTAAGCGGACTTCGCAGTGCCAATCGATTACACTTCGTGGCAGCTGCTGGGTACTGACAGGTCTGCTCCCTGGCACTAATCATTACAAAAGAAAGCACGTAACAGTTCTAGAGAAGGCTGTTTGTAGGCACACTCTGCAGGGTGCCAGACGATAGACGGTAGGGGCAACAGTATCTTGTCCACTAAGCACTTGCTGAAAATAGGGAAAATGAAGTCTACACGATATCAAGTACATTAAGTACTTGCTGAAAGTAGGGAAAGTAGAGACCACGGTATCTAGTCCAGTAAGTAGTTGCTGAAATTGGGAAAGTAAAGGCTACGGTTTCTAGTCCACTAACTACGGTACTTGCAAAATATCGTCACCGAAGATTCTCGCGTTTCAATTCGGCCAAGCAACTTCACGCACCACGGCCCGCTGGCTGGTTACCTAAATAAATGAACACAGTCACTCTATGCGATCAACATTTAAGACCACTTCTATGCTAAGTTAAAGTCAGGCCTCTGCATGCTTCTGATAACTTATTCAGAGTGTAAGCTGCCCCAAGGTCAGCGAGGTTATATATTGCCCCATGCATGAAACCCTGCCTGCACGGCGACATAGACTTGATTGAGGTAGTCCTGGAGTTTATTTTGGCTTCAGGATCCTCGCCGCACGACTGGGTTTCCATCGTGCAGACACGTCAGTCTGCCCCCCCCCCCCGTTCCTCCTTTCCTCTGCCTGTAAACAACACAACAACACAAAGCTATGTATGTAGATCAATTGACCAAGCATTGCTAAATATATATATCGGCGTGGTAATCTCTAGGTCCCCAGATCGAGTCCTGGCTTGATGCTTTTTATATATATGAAGAGCGAGAAAAGGCAGCCATTATTTATCACCTCCGCCAAAGAGGTTATGCTTTTGTTGTGTTTGTCTGTTATTCTGTGTGTGTGTGTCACCAAGATAACTCAAAAAGTTATGGACACATTTTTACAAAATTTACAGTGATTGTTTGGAATGTTAAGAAGAGCAATAGACCAAATTTTGTGATGATCTATTTGTACGTGTGTTTGTCTATATCTTTGATTTTATGCTTGTCAGCAACATAACCCAAAAAGTTATGCACGGATATTCATGAATTTTGTAGGAATTGTTAGAAATGTTCAGAGCCTGACTCGATGGCCATCGCCGATTATACGATGGTGATGTTATTGATGAAAATAATTGACATATTGGACAATATTGGAGAAACTGGTCGAAATGTTGGAACAAGAATTAATGAAATAAAGCTAATGTTGAAAAATAATAAATGAACTCATTAGTTTATCATCACGTCCGAGACACTGGCCATTCAATTAATTGGAAAGATTTCAAGGTACTAAAGCAATGTCAACAAAACCAGCAGAGGCGTTTTTTAGAATCAAGCTTTTCGTCATTAGATCAAAACTGCTATAATAGGTACTAACATGTCTCCGAAATTTACAGGCCACTTTTAAATTCATTATTGTGAGGCAAATTTNACCACGGTATCTAGTCCAGTAAGTAGTTGCTGAAATTGGGAAAGTAAAGGCTACGGTTTCTAGTCCACTAACTACGGTACTTGCAAAATATCGTCACCGAAGATTCTCGCGTTTCAATTCGGCCAAGCAACTTCACGCACCACGGCCCACTGGCTGGTTAACTAAATAAATAAACAAGCACAGTCACTCTATGCGATCATCATTTAAGACCACTTCTATGCTAAGTTAAAGTCAGGCCTTTGCATGCTTCTGATAACTTATTCAGAGTGTAAGCTGCCCCAAGGTCAGCGAGGTTATATATTGCCCCACGCATGAAACTCTGCCTGCACGGCGACATAGACTTGATTGAGGTAGTCCTGGAGTTTATTTTGGCTTCAGAATCCTCGCCGCACGACTGGGTTTCCATCGTGCAGACAAGTCAGTCTGCCCCCCCCCCCCCCATTCCTCCTTTCCTCTGCCTGCAAACAACACAACAACACAAAGCTATGTATGTAGATCAATTGACCAAGCATTGCTTTATATATATATCGGCGTGGTAATCTCTAGGTCTCCAGATCGAGTCCTGGCTTGATGCTTTGTATATATATATATATATATATATATCGGTACAAGAAGCAGTAATTCAGCGCAAAAGACTTCTTTAAAGTTAATAAGAATAGCCACAAAATCCCAACATTTCCACACTGGCCGGCAGGATGCTTGTCAGTAACACGAGCGAGAAAAGGCAGCCATTATTTATCACCTCCGCCAAAGAGGTTATGCTTTTGTTGTGTTTGTCTGTTATTCTGTGTGTGTGCTACCAAGATAACTCAAAAAATTATGGACACATTTTCACAAAACTGCAGTGATTGTTTGGAATGTTAAGAAGAGCAAAAGACCAAATTTTGTGATGATCTGTTTGTACGTGTGTTTGTCTATATGTTTGATTTTATGCTTGTCAGTAACATAACCCAAAAAGTTATGCACGGATATTCATGAATTTTGTAGGAATTGTTAGAAATGTTCAGAGCCTGACACGATGACCATCGCCGATTATACGATGGTGATGGTGTGTAGACCATCGGCGATAGCGATGGTCCGATGGAAATCGTATCAAACAATCGGCGATGGCCATTTTCTCCATGAGCGATGGTGTTATGAGGAAGAAATGGTCCGATGAAATGACTGAACATGCCATCGGCGATGGCACACGATGGGCATCGTCCTCGGTTGTACTTCCGATGCCGATGAAATAAGGCTGAAACTTCAGAAATTGTTTGCAAAAGGTACGAATGACCAAATTTTGGTGATGATAAAAAGAAAATCATGGTTTCAGGACTAAATAGATTTTTCCGTGAATATTGCGTTGCTTGGCGGAGGTATGCGCTCTCAGAGTGCTCTAGTGTTTACAATATTTTGTTTTTTACACTTTAGATGTATGGTGATGGCTATATGTGGTATAAATGATAAAATTATTTTAAACACAGACTAATTAAAATATCCATCAACATTGTAATTAGTAGGTGCATTATAAAGTTACATAAATCAATTGTGGAAAGTACGAAATATCTACCATATAATTATATACAGTCTGTTGCTTGCTTGACTGGTTGCTTAGCAGGTCCGTCTTGGCGCTCCGACAGATGGGAGAAAATTCAGCTGCTGAATAACAAAAAGTGGTAGCAGGAAATTTGAGCCTTAATTACAATTGCAACTTGAGCACTCTGACAGCGCATACCTCCGCCAAGCAAGACAACGGTAATAGAAAATTCAAGTTGGTTCTGAAACCATGATCTCCTTTGTATCAACACCAAAATTTAATCATATGTGCCTTTTGACAATAGCAACAGCTTCTGTAATTTTTTAAAATCCATTATTACGTTTTCGAGTTATTCCACTAACAAACATTCTGACAAACATCAGTCAAACACACAAACAAACCAAAATTTAATCATTTATGTCTTTCAACATTATTAACAATTCCTATAAATTTCATATAGATCTATTATAGCTTTTTGAGTTATTTCGCTAAAAAGTATGAAATCAACCACACAGTTGAATGGTCTTGCGCCACGAGGCGTTCTAGTTGGTTTATTTTTCATTCTTCAGCTAAATGCTTTCACTACTGCCAGCCAAACATCAGAGTAAACTTCAGAGCTGCAGTTCAGATTTTCACTGCTACCTCACTGCACATGCACATATGTGCCTAAGATACAGCGACGAACAAGTTTCATCCATATATAGAAATTTTACTTTTTTGTTTGTCCAGGGACCAAAAGGATCAAAGGACCAAAAGGAACGCCATTCCTGAGCTTATGCTGGCCAGGTGGATTGGGCCAGATGGATGGGGCCAGGTGGATGGGGCCAGGTGGATGGGGCCAGGTGGATGGGGCCAGGTGGATGGGGCCAGGTGGATAGGGCCAGGTGGATGGGGCCAGTAAGGCACTGCTGAAGAAGAACTGCCCGCCCTTACATCTTTTGATAATTAAGCAGATTTTCAAGTTTCCAAGTGCAGTGCAATTTTCACAACAGAATTAGCACTACATTCATGAATACAAAAATGAGAGAAGGCACTATTATTGCCATTATTTCTAGCGGTCGTTTAATTACTCTGGTGAACCTATACTCTTGAGGTTTTTATTACAATGGTGTGAATTTCGCACGAGACTTCCTTAAGCAAACAAACTTGTTTGTCTCCCTGCAGCTCCAGTTGCCTACCTGCGCACTGCCCTACAAGGTTCATTTATATCTGCATGTGATTACTGCTCTTTTATGCGTAAAAATATAGCCGAAGTAAACGCAGCATAAATTGTCACATTGAACCTCCTGTACTTCCAGCACAGACTGGTCTGCATTATTATAAACTGCAGCCAGACTCTTATAGGTGTTTAGTCTGTGCACGCATTGAATTTTAGTCCAGGAGAGAAGTTCTTCATCAAATATATAACGGAAGATTGTTGAAAAATTTTCAACTCAGACGTTGTTTATCCCTTTCAAACATCGAAATATAGTATGTAATTTAAGGCTGAAATTTTCATCAATGCACTTTTACGAAATAGGTAGATTGTTGTTGTAAGAGTGCGTGCATGAAGTACACGTTGATCCCCTTTGTCCAGATCCACTGTTTATTATCCATAGAGTTCACAGATGTATAATTTCTCCTCGTCATCCAAATGAGTTGGTTTACGGATACTCGATCTTCAGTTAAATGAGCGCATCAACTCTGCTGAAACTTTCTTCTCATAGCTGTAGAATAAAGTGAATGAATAGACTATGTTCTGCAGAACCCGGAAGGATATTTCATTTAACTCCGTAATACACTACCTTGACGTATGTCCTTGATTTATTTTATAACAGTAACTATTTGCTAATTACCTCCCCCAAGGAGGTTATGTTTTTGTCGCGTTTGTCTATTTGTCTGTCAACAAGATTACTCAAAAAGTTATGAACGGATCTTGATGAAATTTACAGGGATTGTTAGGCATGTTAACAGTAACAGATGATTAACTTTTGGTGAAAATCCTTTCATCTGTTGTTTTTTGTCTGCCTATTTTTTCTTAGTGCCGTAACTCAAAAAGTTATAGACGGATATTCATAAAATTTACATGAGTTGTTAGGTATATTACGAAGAGCAAATTAGCGAGTTTTTGTGATGATCTCTTGGTTCGTTCGTATGCTTGTCGCTGTGTTTGATTATATGCTTTTTAGCGCAGTAACTCAAAAATTTACAGCATAAATGGATCCTTAATGAAATTTACGGGACTTGTTAGTAATGTTAACAGACATATATCATTAAATTTTGGTAATGATCGGTTGATCTGTTTGTGTGTTTGACTTATGTATGTCATAATGTTTGTTAGCAGCATAATTCAAAAAGTTATGAACGGATTGTCACGAAAATTACAAAAATACAGACACTGTTAATACTATCGAAAGGCATAGATCGTTAGATTTTGGTGTTGATACAAAAATATGCTCTCAGAATCAATTTGAATTTTTCGTTACCGTTGCCTTGCTTGGTGGAGGTATGGGCTCTCAGAGTGCTCTCTAGTTTCCAATAAGATCTCCAGATTTAGCCGGCAATCGGATGTGATCGACACTTTCAGTTTCCTGAGATATCTGGACAGCTATATAATATTTTTACTTCTATAACACTGTGGGCAGATGTAAATAGACACGTAGCTTTCCATTCAGTGCACGATGAAGATCAGTTTATTAATATCATTGCTACAGACAAAGGAAGACATGCAACTTCTGAGCCATCTCAAATCGACCGATTGTGACACATGTGACGTCATCGTTGCCGCTAATTCTCTCGCAAAAAACTGAAGGAATGCCCGTCGTGTTCATTAGACAGTTGATTAGACAATAGACCGCATTACTGTCTGTTTCAAAGACAAGTTTGCCACAGGAGGACATTCAGTGTAAAAGTTACACACTACTTATGGAAATGTGATGCAATGGGATACAAATGAGAGTCTAATTCAAGGCTCTATGAGGCTCCATTAAATCGTACAACAGCTTAGATACAGACTGGTCCTTCTCAGAAGATACTGCAAATATGACTGCAGGTAATCGACTATTTAGTGTTAACTTAGCTACCAAATTTTGGTTCAGATTTGACTCACTATGTTAAGAAAAAAATTATTAAAGGGCTTAGTCAGATTGGGAATTACTTAAGTAAATTAGGTTCATCATTAGCCGCAGGATTGACCAGGCACGGGCCAAAACACAAAGTTTTCTTATCACGCGCTGTCACATGACTGGAATTCTTAAGGTCTTTTGCAGATTTTGTTTGGCAGCCCAAATGACGCGGCTGTCTCATTAAAACCCTCTTTGTGCATGCCGCCGTAATTTATTGGGACTTAAAAAATTAAATCGATAGAAGCATAAGCGCAGTAAGTCTCATACAATTACTTCGATTACTTAACCGGACCTTAGGAAGTTAGAGCACTTCTCGAATATATCGCCGCATTTCTTTGGACGAATTCCTTACAGCCAAGCTATGCTTGGACGAGTAGTCAGGGCGCCATCGTTTCGCCCACTTCAATCTGAAGAATCTAATCCAATTAGCATTTAATTAAACTCTATAACTGGCATCAGACGGTCCAGCTGGCCCACTCCCAGAGAGGAGCTGAGATGCAGGCTCCGGTCCTCAATAGAACTGTCCAGTACGCCGGCTATGAGGTCTCGATTTGCCACTCTTAATTGATTTCAGGTGTTAATTGCAAACTATCTACGCTTGAAACAGCCGAAAATTACACTCTGCTGCAGACCACTGCAGGGTTCATAGCTAAGCAGCAGACCATTGCAGGCCTAATCAAGATCCACTACACCATCGCAGACCCGTTAAAGACCTAGCAAAACCACTGCCAGCTCATTAAAAAAAATTCTGCAGTAGACCTATACCGGGGGCCCATAACCATTTGTCCCACCGTTGAAGGCTTCATCAAGACCCACGTGCAGACTTCTGCAGGTCTCATAAAATCAACAGAACGCTGCAGGTCTCCGGAAGATCCAGCAGACACTTCTAGATTTATAAAGATCCAGCAGACCGCTGCAGTTTCAGTAGCTGGACTACTCAGAGCGTCGGGTCTGAGCCGACGCTCTGCTGACCTTCAAGAATCTCCGGGTGACCTTGGCAACGATGGCGTTGTGTGGTGTTATATTGTATGTGTGTTATGTTGTGCATGTGGTGTTATACTGTAAATGCAGTGTCATGCTGTGTGTGTGTTGTTATGTTGTGCATGTGGTGTTATGCTGTAAATGCAGTGTTATGCTGTATGTGTGTGTGTGGTGTTATGTTGTGCATGTGGTGTTATGCAGTAAATGCAGTGTTATGCTGTGTGTGTGGTGTAATGTTGTGAATGTGGGGGTCTGTTATATTCAGGTGTGGTATTATGTTGTGCGCGTATTGTTATTTTGTGTGTGCGGTGTTATTTTGCGTGTGTGGTGTTATGTTGTGGGTGTATGTGGTGTTATGTTTTATGTGTGGAGTGCTATGTTGTATATGTGGTGTTATGTTGTGAGTATAGTATTATGTTGTATCTGTGATGTTATAGTGTGAGCTGTGTTATGTTGTGTGGGCTGTGGTATGTTGTGTTTATGATGTTACGCTGTGTATGTGTGATGGTTTGTTGTGTGTGCGGTGTTATGTTGTGTGTGAGTGGAGTTATGTTGTGTGGGCGGTATTACATTGTCTGTGTGATGTGCTGTTGTTCATGTGGTGTTATATTGTGGGTTCATAGTAATCGGTTTATGTGTGTGAAGGTATGACACTTATGTATTTATATACCTGCTGCATATACCTATTTAGAATTTTACAGTAGAGCATATAATAGAATTTACACGTTCGAAGGCTACTTTTACTGTAGGTATTTCAGTGTCAGTACGGCTTACAAATAGAATGCTGCAGACGTGGTTTACTTTTGTCGTCTAAAGATTAAAAATTGCCGGTGTGAAATTAGTTTCTTGTTAGCGAAGACAGAAGAATTAAGAGGAAGATCGAACGTTGATGGGACTGGCGGGTACAAATTCTGCCTAGTTGGCTTGATTGTCCAGTCGGCTAGGACCACAGTCGGAGCCAGTCCATGACATGCCTTGGTCACGTCCACTAGCTGGACTTTGCCATATCCAGTTCACGGACGCTCTCGTATATATTACTGGTAGCTTATGGGCTGGTATGTGACACACGGGCGCCATGTTGGTGCGCCACTCGCAGCTTGAGGTACTGTACGTAGTAGGGTGTGAGTGAAGTCATTCAGTACCTAGTTGGGCGTGAGTGAAGTCATTCAGTACCTAGTTGGGTGTGAGTGAAGTCATTCAGTACCTAGTTCGGTGTGAGTGAAGTCATTCAGTACCTAGTAGGGTGTGAGTGAAGTCATTCAGTACCTAGTAGGGTGTGAGTGAAATCACGAAGTACATATTAGGGTGTCGGTGAGGTGGGGCCGGTGTACGAGAAAGAAGGTGATAGTTGATGAAGATATGTATATATATATTTGTTATTTGGGTACGTGGGCCTTTAGTGGAATACTCGTAAGTGTTAGCAATTGCCGTACGTAGTAGACCAGATGCAGAAGGGTCGACTTTCTCAGAAGACGGAAGCCTCAGCACCGTGTGCAAGTAGCCTAGTGTGTCACGTCACCTCTTCTGAGACGAATTGCAACGGTGGGCAGGCCGCTGGGGGGGGGGGGGTGCTGGGTGACGACGATGGTGTTCTAACTTCAGACGTGGCTTGATAGTCCATATAAGCATTCGGTCGTTGATATACCTCTTTCTATATCCCCGGTAGCTGCTATATGGTCAAGTTGCTGACGTGCTCTTTAGCAGGAGTTTAGACGTTCGATCCCAGCAGCGAAGAAGTGTTGATGGTCGGAAAAGTGGCCTCAGAGTTTTTTTTCACTCATTCACTGAGAAAACGTTTGGTGTCTTTTAATGCACTTAGTTGCATGAAAATTACAGAACCGATGTACGCAATTAAGTGCATCATAAATATGCTCAGTGCATCATTTGAGCAGATTTATGATGCACTTGGATGTTTCGGTTTCATAATGATATTAATAACAATAATTGTATATTATCTTGCATACAGTAAATATACCTAACGAGGTATCAAATTTTGCTTTAATTGTATAATTTAGAAGCACATACATTGAAGCAAAGAGAGGCCAGCTCTGTGAAAATTCGAGAATCACCGTCAGCACGGAAGAGATTTTTCATTCCTCCGTAGCACAGAGTTCATCTTCTGTTTTTACGCACCATCTGTGCCATATCATCAATATTCTAGAATAATTGAGGCAAAATAAAATCTACGTTAACTGTATCCACTGTATGCGAGATAACGACTGATTATCATTATAATAAAAGTAAAGGTAACTAAAGTGTGTCATGATGAGCCATTTAAGGGTCTCATGATGCACTTGGCACGTTGGTGATACATGTGTTTCGTTTTAGAACAAAGACGATAATGCACCAATATGCATCAAAAACCGGTAAAATTGACGCACCTGAAAAGACAAAACTTGAAAAAAAATATTAAAGCGATATGCGTCGTAGTATGAAACCGCGTCTTGCTTCGCACGTGCAACAAAACTACGGAGCTTTTAGTTAGTTATAATTGAGTTTTACCACCGTAGCCGCAACTCAGGCGATTCAACAGTGAATTTCATTTATTTTTTTTTGTCATTAGTAGGAATATTTTATCTCGGCATTCCTGCCAGAAGAACTCAGTTTGGCTCAGTGCGCTACTACTGGTGGGAACACGGCGCAATGAATAGTAAAAGACGCTAGAGTTGAGGGCTTCTTTTGTGGCCTTCCGCACGAGAGAGACTAGGGGTGTCCCGCGTACTAGGTTGGCTATTTCGATCGATAGCCCACCCCACGGAACAGAAAGGGAAAAGTAGAGAGCCAACTGAACTTTAAAAACGAACCTCGTCAGCATGAACTGCGGCAAGTTGCAACATCTCCTGCGGAAAAGGCACCCGGGGCCCTTCGGTGCGTCATGCACAAATACTACGTTTTTTTTGCCGCTTTCTTTTATCCAAATAATTTTTTCTTACTGCAGTGTCTACTGCGTTGACACACCAAACTACGCCACGAAACACCTACGTCCATCTAAATCTTTCTCCGCGAAATAACTGCGCGTTTCTAAATCTCTCTTTGTGAAACACCTAGGTGCATGCAAATCTTCCGCTGCGAAACACCTAGGTGCATGCAAATCTTCCGCTGCGAAACACCTAGGTGCATGCGAATCTTCCGCTGCGAAACACCTAGGTGCATGCAAATCTTCCGCTGCGAAACACCTAGGTGCATGCAAATCTTCCGCTGCGAAACACCTAGGTGCATGCAAATCTTCCGCTGCGAAACACCT
>LQNS02000141.1:28274346-28292521 GCA_001587735.2 Parhyale hawaiensis | reverse complement strand
TAAAACGAATGCTTTCAGTCTCCGAGTCCACAAAAATTAAAAAATTTCCTTGACTTATTTTCATATTTTTATGCAGCGTTTCATACCATATCGTACAATGACGTAGTAGTAAATGTAACCAATGAGCGTCCTGAAGCCGAACTTAGTCGAACATTCAGTCCTAGCTTTTTAATTTTCTTTTAAAATGGACAAACAGACAGTCAGATAAAACAGACAGGCAGTGATTTTATTGAGTTTTTTCAATACTCACTTAGAAATGCTTTAAATGTCGCATTGTCTGGCGTGCCAGGAGGAACAGATGAATGATTAACTTTTGGTGATGATCCGTTCATTCGTTTGTTTGTCTCTTTTTTCTAGATGCCATAACTCAGAAAGCTATGGTCGAATATTTATGAAATTTACATGAGTTGTTAGGTTCAATAAGAAGGGTGTATATGTATATAAGTGATGGAATTTTTGTGACGATTTGTTGGTTCGTGTGTTTGTTTGTTTTTGATTTTATGCTTGTTAGCAAAATAATTCAAAGAGTTTTGTACGGATATTTATGAAAATTACATGAATAGTTAGAAATGTTAAAAGACATAATTGATCAAATTTTGATGTGTTTGACCAATGTTTGTCAAAATGTTGATCAGAAGTATACGTAACTCAAATAGTAATGAAGAGATCTTCAGGAAATTTGTGAGAATTGTTAGAAATGTTAAAAGGTAAAAATGACCAAATTTTGTGATAATCGGTATGTCCATTTTCGTATTTGACCAACGTTTGTCAAAGTATTTGTCACAGCATAACTCATGAACTTACGACCGGATCTTCAAGAAAATTACAGAGCCTTTTCTACGGTCAAAAGGCACAAATGAACAGATTTCGGTGCGGAGAAAGAGGAAATCAGAGTTTCAGAATTAATTTGAAAACTTAGTTACCGTAATAATAAGTTATTCGTAATGGTTAATGGTCGTGGCTATATAGACAGTCTGTATTGTATATAAATTTATATTATTTATAAATGTATATATACGCACAAGCGATGGTGGTCACACATACCGTTGGCAGTGTTGTTTCCTTTCGTTTTGCTACAAACGAAGATTGGACGAAAAAACAATGATAGAAACCACGCTAAAAAGTATTGTCAAAATGTTCAATGGTATTTGCGGACAGAATAATATACAAATATATGTACTAATACATATATCTATACTTCAATATTAAACGAAAACAGTATCACCGCTCTTGTCTTCGCTCGCGAGTGATAAACTTGTCAGTATTACTAGCTTCATAGTAACCTCCGCAAAGGAGGTTATGTTTTTGTCGTGTTTGTCTGTCTCTTTGTTTGTCACCAAGAGACATTAAAAAGTTACGGATGGATCTTTACGAAATTTACAGGGACTGTTAGGAATGTTAACAGTCTGGAAGCGCAGACATTATTTTCCACCTTAGAAATTATCAAGTGCAATTATCAGTGAAGTTACTCGCAACACGCTGTTCAACACCAATACATACCTGAGACTGACTAGTGACTACTGAGGCCTGTTGTAATCAGCGAGCTGGGTAACCCGGAGTTACCTCGAGGGTAACACCGTCTCCAAAATCCGTGTCGCTTTGAGCTATTTTCCGTCAATGAAACATGCCACGGCTACCCGGTGTTACGCAAACACACTACCCTGCGAAAAATTTGGGTTGCGAGCCCAGTAACATCGTACAGTTGTCAAATCTTACCACATATGCATCGACGAATAAATATGCCTATAATTTCGTTTTGTGACCCGTGAAGCAGTATTTTTCCTATATATGAGTTACAAGAATTATTATTTTGTAGTTAGTTTATATTCGTCACAAATAAAATCAAATATTTCTTTATTTAACAGAGTGATTAGATATTTCGATTGCACTTGCTGGTTCGTTTACGGTTTGAGCTATCTAGCAGTCGGTCTATTGAGTTTATGGAAAAAAGCCATCGATTGGCGTAATTCATCAATTTCTTATGGAAGAATTATCTGCAGGGATCTATTACGAAATTTTTAGGGCCTATGTCGTCATTATTAGCTATATTATGAATAAACGTCTGTGTTTACATTATTTGTTTTGGTCGTTTCGGGCCTGCGCTTTGAGAAATCCTGTCTGAGTCACCTCTATAATAGAGTAACACTGAGCGAGTAACACTGTGTAAAATCGCGTAACCCCAGACAAGTCTGATTACAACACGCCTCTGACTGTCAGTGACTGCTGCTCGGACCCCTGCTTTTGAGCCAAACATAAACGGAACAAGAGCGAACCCAAAACTTACATGAAACTGACAAAGTTCAAACAAACTGCGAACAAGAAACAAGAATGACTTGTTCATTGTCAATTGCCACCAATTGTGTTTCTGTTTTCACTTTTTTGCCTAACGTTTAGGTTTTCAAAATCCTTGCAAACTTTAAGCAAAATATACATTTTGGTAATCTTGGAATACAAGTGCTGCATATGAAAAAACTTTCGTACGAACTCTAACTCATCGAATGCTTTGAACGCACAGCTGCAGGTTCTGTTCATGCGTTTGTTCGAGTTTCTCTGCGCCCAGGTTTCTAGTCGTTATAAAATATGTTAAAGTAAGGCGGAATGAGATCATAAGGACGTGTATATAATCAGTATGTTTTCTAGATATGTTAACAGATTACTTCTGTACATATAATTTACACTTCTAAGAATTTTTTAATTAATTTACCCCGCTAAAGTTCAAGATTACCTATATTTTTTCCAAAATTGTATAATTTCCCTAGATTTCAGGCTCTTTCAAATTTATTTTCCTGTTTCCCTAAGTGACCCAAAATTTCCCCGAAACAGGGAGATTTCTCTGTACCTGACAACATTGGAATGATGAGTAATGAGCCGCGCACGAAGATTTGTGTGATAAACAAACAAAGAAATTGACATCTTATTTTACTGCTATTCATGTACCGGTATAAGATAAAGTACCTAACTTACTAATTTATTTTGACAAGTTGTCAAAGTGAAAAGACCTACAAAATTGCTTTTTTTCCTTAAATATTTACCCCTGTCTAGTGGATTAGTCCTGTTTATTTCCTCCTCGTAAACTCTCATGGGTGAAAGGGTGAAAATCACTTAGCACTATCCGGGCAAACAACTGCGTAACGGCATTAAGAAAAAAGCTGAAAATAAAACAATTTGACCACTTGGATCCGTACAATCGCTTTATCGCGCAACGATTTCGCAAACTGCCAGAGAAAACCGACGAGAGTGGTCCAAGTTCGTGTTTTAATTAAGAGAAGTTTATCAATTCATTAGGAGCGGCGACACGAACTATATCTCGACGGGTTACCTGTTGGCAACAGTGCTATGGCACCGAGAAAAAACCGGGCTATCGTGTTAATTTGCGGCGTGTGGGGAGCTGTGGGGCAGGTGTGGGCAGAACTTGCTATGGACACACCTGAGGATTCTCTAGTGGAATCTTTAGGGATGAGATCATGGGAACACGGAAAATTTTGCGGTAGAGAATAGGAGGAGAGGTTGGTATTTACGGTTCTACTTTCGGCCCAAACACCATGAGTATAAAACACCGTCACATCGGCCCCATTAAGGCCTCAAGGGCCCGCCTCTGGTCAATATATTTAGGTTAATCTACGTATGTCTAAAGCTATAACATCTTCATCATGAACGGAATAATGATAATAGAAAATGTCAGAATCATAATTAGATGAGTTTCGTATGTCTAGCTTGGAACACGTTTCCCTTATGTCTTATTCGGTATCAGTACAAGGATCTGGAAGGAATGTATAACGTATTCCAAGTGGGGGTTTTGATCCCGGCATGTCCGTCGAATGCCGGCCAATTTTGAATCCCGGGTATTTAGGGTGATTCTAGGGAATTATCTTTTTTAACTTCCGCAGAAATTCGTTTTGAAGCTCCAGTTGCTTATTATACAGCTGTATGTTCAGGTACGTTTAACTATTTATATCGTGCCAAGCTGGCTTATAAACGGTTAATTTTTTTTAGCAAAACATTCACTATATCTTTTTTTGCGCGCGTGTGGTTTACACCAAAGATTTCCGTTATTCAGTGACCTGGTGACTAGATATATGAGTGCCTCAATGATATGGCTCATGATATGAGATGCTTGTAATATACTCTATCGTACTGTTATTGCCTTTAATTTTCACGGCAGCCCCTAGGAGTTTTTCTAACTTTACCGTTGTGGCTCCATTTTGCGTTTTGTAAGAATCGCACCAACTGCTTCAAGATAGAATGGCTCAGTTTAGCGAGTACTACATGCAGTAGAGAACGGGGATGATACTTAACTCTACTATGCATGTATTAATATTTACAGCACCTGGCCTACTGCAAAGCTCAGTAATTGACGAACACTTCGTGCTTACTCCGTCACATTGATTATATTCAAACGAGGCGCCGGGGGTCAAAGACGCCACTCGATGTGTGTAAAAGTCTAAATACTAAAATTTGTACCTAAGGGAGGACCAGCTACGTATGAGTTATCTCTACAGTGCATGCAACCGTTGGAAGCTAAACTTTTCAATACATTCAAAAAAGAGTCACTTGACTGGAAGAAAACAAAAAACATATTGTTTCAATTGTGTGTACGATATTTTAATACTTTGCGATATGAGTCTTTAGTGTATAGCAAAACATGCGTGTGTACAAATTTTATTGTGTGGATCAAATACTTGTTATTTTATTTAGCTGACTCTCAGGAGGTGATTATAGAAATTATGGAATGATGAGGTTTTAGTCGCTGGAATTTTTCCTGAATAGGACGGCAATACAATATTCATATTCAGTGTACAGTAGATATTCTGAAACTTACTTGACTGTTCTTGGGCAAGATGTTTTACTTCCAATCGTGGCATTGCTGCCGAGTGGCATTTATTTGAACTGTTTTATGTTAACAACTCCACCATATAGGCAAAGTGCTGAAGAATAGCTTATTAATTATATCTATAGATTTGAATTTTAATTATGAACGCGTTCTATATTGAAGACTGTTAATGTATATATTTTTATGGAGCGGTAATACAAATACAGTCAATTAATTAATAATAAGACCACCGGGTAAAGCCATCAGCCGTTTAATGAGACCAATTGTGCTAGCAGGGAATCAAATGCTATGTATTATGCACAAAGTAGCTCCACATAATATCCTTCTATATAATGATTCTTATCAATATATTTTTCCTGTCTCGCTCCATGGGAATAACATAAGAAGAAATTAAGTGATCTAGCAGAAGGACCTGAGCTCTCCTGCTGCTGAGGTAGAATGCTGAATTTTCATTTAAAAAGTCATCTGAGAAGTGAAAAGCACAGGAGACAACAGGGTGTCGGTGAAACACTAATTTTCTGCCGTCATTTATGATGACGGCTCGGGCCACAAGTTTTACTAATAATCAAGGTATGGAATTTTCAAGTATGAGTACACTTTCAGTATCTCAAACTATTTGATCTTAAGAGGCTTTTACAAGGTAAAGTAGGCCAGTATATGTTTAAATTGATCAATTTTCGGGATTGTTACTTTCACTGCCAATAGGTGGCGTTAGCATCGTCTGTGTTTCACCAAGTCACTGAGACTTCAATAGAAAAGTGCCTACTTTCTTAGTACCGGTAAATTCGCTACGTTTGCATATGTACCGCTGTACTCACCTTTACACCTTTATTATTCTCACACATAAAAGTTACAATTCAAGGAAAAGTCTACATGTTTACATAGGTACACAATGTAGGTAGAGAACAAGCTATTTAAAAGTTGCACTCAACTTATTGGGCACATGACATACTAGGATCTATAGGGCCTATTAGTCCAAACAATATTCTTTAAATCTCTGTTTAAAAACATCATTGGACATCGATAAAATTAAATATTCTGGCAATGGATCAAAGACAGATTTTAGTTTAAAGACTGAGGAACGCTTATCGACTTCCAATCTAACTACTGGCAACTTGAACCGGTTGTTTCTTGTTTCGAAGTGACTGCTCGGGAACAACGGTAAAAAATGTTTCTCGAACACATTCGACTCGGACCACCAGGTCCGATAGAAAAATAACTGTAAAAATAACAGTAGCTGAGAAAGTGTGGTTATTAGCTACTTACTCCAGGGAAATAAAAAAGTTCCTAGACTTTAGATAAATATTCACTTAAGTTTTAGGTTCTCTTGCGATCATGCAAGTGCGTAGTGCGGTAATGTCTTCCACGCATCGAACCTGCCAATTTTAGACTGAGCTTGAATTAGTGAAATATTTAATATAGTGATGTAGTAATTTGGGAGTGGTGATGGTGATGATTTGTTGTAAATTAATATTACCCAAGAAGCTGGGGTCAGCTTTTCATTGTTGTTGTCTTTTGCATTGACTTGAAGGATGCCAGTGATCACGCGATGGCTAGAGCTTAACTATAATATTAAATGGAGTTCATCTTTACTTGTTCAGACAATTTCGCCATGAGCAAATTTGTCTGAGAATTTTTTCACTTTCTCTCTTATATATATATATTCTCTTCACTCGTCGAGTTTATTAAAACACTAGATTAATCCTGGTATAATGAACTCTCCTCTGATAGAATCGTTAGCCTAGCAACAGGTGGTAGGGTGGTAGGTGTCATCCGGCTTAGGTATCAATACGTTGGCACGATCCTCTACGCACAGAGAACGTTGTAATCTAGTTATGTTAATCTACTATTGAGGACTTAAATATTTCAAATAAAACGATATTGAGATTGAAACGAAAGAAGGAGTGAATTCACACTCCCTGCGTATGGGTTTATTCTTAAGAGAGGTGCAGGCATCGTAATTAGTTCTCCAGTACAATTTCTTTATTATCACACTAGTAGAACTTTGGCACTCAATTCTCTTCATGCTTTTTCCAGTGCAACGCTGGTCATATCACTCAATTCTTTCATTTCTATGCTTTGTTTTTGTTGCACTTGTCTTAGTATTTTTATCCTATATCTTTTTATACCAGGAGCCTAAAAACATTGCCAATACATATTATTAAACGATTGCTAACACATAACTTTAGAGAATTGTTATTGCATGCCTCTAAAAAGTTGCTTATGCATATCTTTAAAGAGTTGCGTTGTACAAAATACTCTACATATAATTTACGAACACGACACCTAACCCAACACCTCGGCACACCCCCCACTCCAGAGTAAGTTACCCAGATCGAAGTTTAATTCACTAATTAGGACTTTTTTCCACACATTGGAAGCAAACTCAGTTTAACTACACGTAAACGACATAACCTCCCAAGCCAATTACCTCTTTATTCTTCGCATTGTTTGAAATAAGCAGCTAATAACCAACAGGAAACGTGACCCTACACCGCACCACTCTCAAGCAACACCCTCCGTGATGCGTGTAAGTTACACAGGTCGAGTGTCGCCAGCGCCAGAGTGGCTGTCGCTGCGTCGCTGTGGGTCGCAGTGCTGCGCAGTGCGGGCCGGCCTGTGCAGTGCATTGTTTCCTTCTCCGGTGTAATTATTACAGTATGCCATTTTCATATTAATGTAGTAAGGCAGTTGTTTCTGGGTTTTTCCTAGTTTTTATATGTGGGAGTATTGAGCAAGTAGTTCAGGGCTTTTCGTAGCTTGTATAGCTGTTATATTAAAGTAATGACAAAACCGTTTTAGGCTTAGAGAATTTTTATACATAGTGAGTTACTGTGCTAATAAAGGTAGTAAGAGTTCTTTTTTTAAGGAAATTTGTATGTTACAAATCAAGCCATTGTTATACATTAGCAAGCCAATGTCGTAAATGAATTAGATAGTAAGAAAAACAGTTTCCGGTCATGAAGTAACAAAACAAATACGACATCGTCGTTATTAGACTGGTATACCTATAAATAAAAACTTTTCCGAGCAAGGCTTTTCAGTCAAGATGGATGTAGTATTAACCGGAGATGTAGATCGTTAAAAGCTGTAACTCTATAATTTCTGCTAAAAAATTTAGTTCATGTAATTCTCTTGGGGGTTCCTATACTTACGTCATTAGTTTCTTTGTATTCATAAGGGTTGCTCGGGGCTTTCTGCAGTTAAAATAGTTAGACATTGTTATAATTAGGGTGGCGGGCTCATTGAGTACCCCAATACACTAACATAATTTATCTGTTAACATCATAGTCATCTGGGGTCTGAGTTGACTCGTAGACATGGAAATCTATCATTTGGTTAGTCCAAAAAAAAATAACAAGCAGCAAGTTACTATGGTAATTCCCCATAGTTGAATATATGGAAAAATATAAAATATTTTTTTTTTGCAGCGATATATGTTGGAGGAGGGAGACGTACATCTACAATTAAATCATCATTTTCAATACACGCAAGTGTAGAAATGTATTTACATTGCAGTGTCCTAAAAGAATATAGAGTTTTGATATTATTGTTATTATATTCTTATCATAATTATTATGTCCGAGTCAAGGAACACAGGTATCAGAAAAAAAATCTTTAATTTATTCAAGTCACCAAACGGTTCAACCAAACAAATCTGGTTGGGAGAACCAAAGATAGAAGTACTTCTTACTAACTATAGTACGCACAGAAAACGCTTCTGTTACTGTGGTAGAGTAATTCAACCTGAAACATAAACATTTCCATTGCTAAGAGTTCTAGTTATGAGAGCTATATTTAGAATGAAGAACTCGTTGGTCACACAAGGAAATGGGTTTTGTTGAACGATTAAGTTTCTGGAAGCAGGTGTTTTTGTATCTGTACTTTACCAAAGCACTGCTCCTGGTGCAGCTTTTGACTCCTAATCTTTAAATCTAAATATTTCCCTTTCAGTCGACTCGCCGAGCAGTACTTTATTTGAGTTTCTACGAAACGTTTTACATAATAACAGCATGGCTTTATGGCAGGTAAGTTCGATCAATCTCTCCTTTTTCAGAGTATCCTATAGCCTCAGAAAAAGAACTTGCAACTAAATTGCATTTATTTAGTCTGATTGGCTGAATCACCTAATGTTGAATTTATGTTGTGTCTGTTGTCGGCGCAGCAAAAATCAATGGAGGCGAAAAAAAAATCAATGTTATCAGTATTTATTGTTGCCTTACATGAAAAGAAGCGAATATTTAATTACTCTACGTTTCACCACTATAACTGATTATAATAGATTCTGTAGACTGACAAAACATGAAGACAGCAGGCAGTTGAGACTGCCAGACTTTGAAAAAAAAAGAGACAGAAGTACCAGTCACGCGTTAACTCACAGCCAAGTAGAAAGTATAAATATCGTGTTGTCTAGCATATCTCATATTTTATGGAATAAAGGCAATAGGTCGGTAGAGGGAGCCAGATAAATAGGTAGCTACACAGTGAATTATCTCTTCATTGATTCGAGAGGTTCATTTGAATAAGTTCTAATTCCTGTGACATACAGTGTTGTCTATGGTCACGTTTCTCCATGAAGCATCAAGCACCAGGTACTGTAAAAAAATTCTTCAGTTATATTGTTTTTTATGAAGCATTTGTTTCAAATAAACAGACAAACAAACACAGAAACAAACAAACGAAATACCAATACCTGGCCCCGGAAAAATACGGTTATACCATTTTAAGGTACTCTCTACAGAAAACACTTTACCGGATCCTATCACCGCCGGTTGACACTACAGACCTCATCATTCGATAAGCTGCCTTGAATTACGATCTGGGTTGAATGCATTACCCTGTGCGTTCGATTTGCAGGCTCGCTGGGGCTTTGAGCGGTTATGTCGATGAAAATCTACGCCCTGGAAATTTGTCAGCCCTATTGGGCGCAGCTTACAGTCTGAGAAATGAGCTATCCGCATATCAGACGCCTGTGTGACGGGCAACTGTTGCCACTGTATGTGTCCTCATCCAGCACTACTTTTGCATGTTTTTCTATTTGGCGCACGGAGCGGTGTGATGGTTTTGGGACAAAACTGCTCCTGGTGCACTCATGATATTCTTTGTCAGCAGTTGTAAGGCGTTGAACTCCAACAATGGATCAACCAGAAAAATGATGGCTGTTCGACTTAAGCAGAACTTAACATGCACTAGGTGATCTTCTGGATCCGGATGACCATTGAGCGCAGCAGATCGAGGAAGCCTTCAAGTCCAAAGGTTCCCAATCAGCGGTGTTCGTACCTCCTAGTGTGCAAGACAGCTTTGATGGGGGCACGAAACTTATATACATATACAGCAATTTAGCAAAATAATTTTTTTGGGTAAATTTAATAACAATTATTTTATTACTGTGATATGCGGTATGAATTTTGTAGGGGATGCGAGGACATAATGAGAGTTTTCTAGGGATGTCAGTCTCAGAAAAGGTTGGGAACCGCCGCCATAAACAAAGAAAGCGACAGGTCACAGCAAACGTCTCGCCTGCCAATGTACACAAAACTTGACAGAGATGTTGCCGTGCAGAGACGAGCTGCATAGGCGTACCCTGCAAAAACTGGAACTTCAGGTGACATTAACAAGTCTGTCTGTCGTCTCCAGTTGTGTGCTCTTTTATTGAGATTCTTCACGAGCTGCAAAAATCGGCAATGTCGATGTCAAGAAACGAGANGTGCAGAGACGCGCTGCATAGGCGTACCCTGCAAAAACTGGAACTTCAGGTGACATTAACAAGTCTGTCTGTCGTCTCCAGTTGTGTGCTCTTTTATTGAGATTCTTCACGAGCTGCAAAAATCGGCAATGTCGATATCAAGAAACGAGAGCAATGTTAATTGCATTGCATGGAACAGTCGGCGGTAAGGTTTACTTTTTCTGCGGCGGATGAAGAAGCAGCGGATTTTCGGCAGGACCCGACTGAGCTCTTAGTTACAGTCTAAAAACACCAGTCGGTCTCATCGGTAAGATATTAGCACCCGCATTCAGTCTAAAGTGGTGAATCGAACTCTCAAGTTCCCGACAAGTTACTGCTATTCACATTAGACAACTGTTAATCAATTGGATTACTGCTAATCGTATTAAATTCTCATGCCATAAAATCTGTAGGCTGCGATTTCTGTTCTACACTTAAGCAAATGGCAGTAGTAAATTCTCCAATATCTCTCTTAAGTAAGAATATGCTTAATTTATTCCATAAGTTGCCACGGTAACGGCAAAATAATCGGATGGGCAGAGGGATGGTTGTGGCACATTAATTTGGTCGTCCGTCAGCACAGGGCTTTATGGGCAGCACATTAAGCCTATTATTCACAAGCACTGGCGTACGCAAGGGGGGGGGGGCACAGGGGCACGTACCCTCCCCCCCTTAGGCAAGTGCGGCTCAACATATGATGATGCTAGAAATGTCAGAAAGAGTACCAGACCGCTCGATAGATAGTTTCTTATTTTCTGAAGTTCGCACAGTGACCATATGCAGGTCCAGCAAAACCTATCGCCTTGCAGAAAGTGGTTTAAAACTAATTATCCTTGCTAATAACAATAATATTGATCAAGCGTCACGCTTCACTGTATCGTTTATTACCTACGATAAGAGAGATTATGTTTTTGTCGGAGTTTGTCACTTTGTCTGTCTGTCACCAACATAACTCAAAAAGATGCCGGCCTATCTTCAAGCAAATTACATGAACTGTTTGAAGTGTCAAAAGGCACAAATGACTCTGAATTTTTCTCTGATGATAAAAAGGAAATCCTGCTTTTAGGACCAAGTTGTAGTTTTTTGTCAACATTGGCCAACTTGTGGGAGGTGGGTACCCTCAGAGTGCGTCTGTACTTAGGCAGTTGTGTAGGTTACGTGCATAACAGATTATTGTTACGGGAATGACAAGCTTATGTATATCAAGTAGTGAAGGCTAGAACAAAACCGGGTGTATCCATTAATTTTGCTGTACACGATTAGCAGCGTTGGGCATTGGTCTTGTATGAAGCTATACTGCATTTAGCCTCATAAGCGTCACTGCCGGCCGCATGAGGCGCATTCATGCAGTCAATGTCTTAACGTAATGAATATCAATTCTAAAAGCCACCAAAGGCGCTGCTAGCCACACTGAGCAACGTGTAATTCCGAAACCAGCACCCTGCTCCGCGTACCGACGAGAATTGATTGTCATTGCGTGCCCGTGTTGCACTAAACTGCGCTTAATTTCGTTAGTGAGCAGGACGGCTTTGGGGCAACATTGCTTTGGTTTGCCATTAACGACTGCAATTCTAACAAAAGTGATGAACGACACGCTTACAATGGAAGTTCCGGACAATTTAAGGCTCACCGAATTAGACATCTCACTTAAAGTATGTGAATCGACGACGCCTATAATACGTGTGTCTTCAGGGCAGTGTAAGAGGCAATTTTGAACGCGCCCAAAAAGTTCGCACGTATGTACAAGGCGCCATACAAAAACTAGACAACATTTATCAAAACTGTGTCAAAGTGATCGGCAATTTAGCTAAAAAAATAATAATTTAAACACCCGATTGAACTTTATCTAAAAGATTAGTACGACTGAGCAAAGTGACGATTCATTGTGATACACTGAGTGCTTTCAGATCCACTTTCGGCCGAGCTGATCAGGTTTTTACCGCTTTAATGCAATTTTCCCTTGAGGGATATCAGATCATTCGAATATCAGGTCTCGAGAATTAATTTACGCTCGTCATTTCTGACACCAAAGATAACACTGCGCTTCACGGCCCTCTCAAAATCACCAGTAGGTCAATAAAATGTTTTCTATTTATCATAGAGACCTGAACTATCATGTGCGAACTGTTCGTAGTGATACCAGAAGTATGCGTATCAGTTACAACTACAAATTCGAAGCTAAAGATCAACGGTGGGCAAAGATAACCTAATTTTAAGTAGCAAGATAGACATAAAATTGATAAAACTTAATAGACCGGTGCTCATGTATGCTTGTGCTCTTGTATGTACGCTTCTTGCTAATGAATGCACGCCTTGTGTCAGTATAAACAGCATCTTATTATAACTAGTAGGTACTCATTTGGTTTGAGGTTATTATATAAGATTTTCTTATCATTTTTATCAATTAGCTGGAGGGCCTTTATAGGATAGGTGATCTTTCAAGACATACTGTACTGTGGTATACTGCGCTACTAATGCTGCAAAATTTTAGCCAAAATTTAGAATTGATTTTCGATTATTATTATTATAATTATCCTGTTTAAAAACAAATTCTTACTTGTTAATATTTTTCCATGTTTTCCCCAAAAATTTTTATTTATCTCTAACAGACATTTTCAATACACTCATTATGAGTTCAACCAGATTATCACGAATAAAAATAATGAAAGAAGGAAAAAAATTTAAAATATAATTAATTTCACAGAAAATGTTAAAGAGCTAACAATGTTAAAGACTAAATAGAATATTAGGTAAGTAAGAAAGATAGCTAAACAACGTTTCGATTATAATTATATCGTATCATAAATTTATAAAACAGGAAATTTAAAAATAGCTTGACGCAAAATGTTAAAAAAAATTATATCTGCAAACGTGAAAAAGTGTGTCGCAAACATGCATCGTATATTAATATAGTGCTTATTAAATTTAATAAAATAGAAAATCAAAAAGATAGAGTAGTTTGCGATAAAATGCTCGACAAGTTATACCGTTAAAGGGTTAAACAGAATAAATTAGGAAGACGTACAGTTCATTAATACATTCTATTCTACTTTGATAAAAGGGCTGACAAGAAACAGGTCACTCCACAAAACTCGACAATTCCAGCAAAGGTTCATTACAAATTTCTGTGTCAGGTAGAGACGTTTGTTGCCAATGGAGCTACATTAAGGCATCTGATAGCCTTAAGGGCACGACGTTTATAGTAACAGAAGACGCTTCTTTCTCCGTATCGTCGGCACCTAGTGACGCGCTTCTTGGAAAGGTACTACTGAATGGCCAGACCCTGAAGACGAGTCTGCATTGTTTATAACTTCCCTGACGGACAATGATGTCAGGTTGTCCGAACAGTTCTGAGTAATTTCGACAGCTGAGTTTCTAGACGAAGCATTCCAAAGCTGTAAATTTGCTTCATCTGACATGTTGGAATTAAGCGCAGCGAGCGATACATAAAGACTGGAATATTCGAAGCCAAATCAAGCACTTGAAAAAACGGTGGTGTATTTATCTGTTTGTTTATTTACGTGGTCATTTTTTTCGAGCTTGGAGCAATGACATGGGGAGCAGACCATGTAAGAGAGGGGATGGATGATGTTGAGTGAGAGAAGATTATATGATGCCAGACTATCCTTTACATTCGCACGATCAACTTGATGTGCAATTTGTACATCTTGTAGCTCCGACCCAGAATTAAAATTGATTTAGCTTATATCTATGGAGTAGCATCAACGACGCGTTAGCTGTACATCCTCGCATCAAGTTGCTGGTGCAATTGTGAACTGTGGGCCCAGCAAATCGTGCATATGATGCAGCGATTGGCACTAAACATCCGAGTTCGCTCTTTTTCTTTGCTTTTCCTCGTGATATTGCTCTGAAGAACGCCGTGGTTCAATTAAAAATGCAGTTATTATTCTTCCCGTACGACGAGCTTCTGCAAGATGAGCTGGTGCCACGTGGAAGATCAGGGAGGTTTAATAAATAGAAGGAGGGAACACAGCCACATTTCATCGTATTGGCTAAGGAATTTTTTCTTCAATGGCTGCTCTCTTCCCACCAATCACTGGCTCCCAGCTATTGCTTCCCACCAATCACATGCTTCCAGCTATTGATTTAACCAATCGGCAAGTCAGCTACGCTGCAGCCTAACCTAGCCAAGCCGGAACGTTCAGCTTAGTCGTTGCTATCGCCTTATATTAAACCTCCGTGTGGGACACTAGATGGTGGGGAGCAGCTGGACAAGCATACCTTGAGCCTGCACGTGGCGCCAGCGCATCTTGCAACAGCCTCTAAGACTTTTCCACAGTAAGAACAATTATAATAAGTAAGAATAAGTAAGTAATAACTTGACCGAACAATTGCGTTCTTCTGAGCGGTACCATGAGGAGGAGTAGGGTTCAAAAGTGCGGACTAAGATACTTCGGGCCCATTTTTAAAACAGCTGAGGGAGACGGGCTCGGATCTTAAAGCCCGTTCTACATCACTAAAAAAGTGTCTTCCCAATGCCAGCACACATTGCCGCGTATGGACGGAAATGAATGCAGTTTTCGTGCTGTACGAGCACGCCATACGGTATTCATTTCCCAAAACCAGAGCGCCTTCCCGTGTACTGACGAAAAACCATTCATGTTTTGGGACAATACTTTTCCGGGCAAGTGACCGCCCAAAAAATATATAAATACACGACGAACTTGTGATTCACGCCCCAGATCAACAGCTCATAATCATTTATGAACGTTACCTATAGAGACATTATTACTATTATAGCCGGGCCAGTAATTGAGTCAAAAGTAGAAAAGCCATGACGCTGTAGTTATTTAAAAACCAGTTTAGTAAGAATGGCCTCGACAGGGAAGCGACAACACGTTAATCTTATGCCTGATATTCACAAGGTCAACTATTACTATACTGAAAATGTGAAGACTTCTGTTAAGGACTTTTCAAGGACAAGCTCCTAACTTAAGTTTGAACTCACTGTGAGTATATAAAATGAGCTTAAATAATTATTGTAAAAAATATTATACTCCTTAGCTAATATGTTGCAAGTAAGGATGGGTATCAGATCTTTTACTTTGTTCACGGAATGAAATTTTAAATCAAACTAAGCACTCTCAGAGCGCATACCTCCGCCAAGCAGGGCAAGGGCAACGAAAAATTCAAGTTGATTCCGAAACCATGTTTTTTTGTATCAACACCAAATTCTTATCATTTGTGCCTTTTGATCGTGCAAAAAGTTTCTGTAATTTTTGAAGATCCGTTCATAAACTTTTTGAGTTATGCTGCTAACAAACTTTCTAACAAACATTAGTCAAACACACAAACAGATCAACCGATCATCAACAAAGTTTGCATCTTTCTATGTTACTAACAAGTCCTGTAAATTGACAAATCCATCCGAAACGTTCTGAGCTATTGTGCTAACAAGCATAGAATCAAACACAGCGACAAACAAGCGAACGAATGATCATCACAAAAATTTGGTCATTTACTCCTCGCAATATACCTAACAACTGATGTAAATTTCATGAAATTGCATCGTTAACTTTTTGAGTTATGGTGCAAAAAAAAAAAAAAAAAAAAAAATAGGCAGACAAACAGATGAACAAATTTTCACTTAAAGCTTATCATCTGTTACTGTTAGCATGGCTAACAATCTCTGTAAATTTTGTAAAGATCCGCTGATAACTTTTTGAGTAATCTTGGTGACAGACAAAGACAGTTAGATAACCAAATAGACAGACAAACTCGATAAAAATATAACCTCATTGGCAGAGGTAATGACTTTAATGAAGAACACAATAGGTTCACAATAAGCCTACAAGTATAAAGTAACCAAATTTTACCAGTACTAACAGACTTGAATAATGAAACCATTACCTTCCGTGCTCTCTGAATAAGGAATAAAAATAATTTTGGATTTCTTTGTTCAGTGATTGGTGATGTAAGATTTCATTTACTCCTATTAGGAAGTAGAGAAGGACCAATGTATTTATTGACAGCGTACTGTACTAAGGCGAAAGCGAGGGCTGTATTGACGACGGTGCGCTTTGAGTCTAAGCCCAGGCCTTGCCGAACTCCTCGAGCAATATGATCTGGTAAGAGCTGAATGCTTCTCAAACTCTTGTCGCTTGATGTTGTCCGCGAGTTTATGTTTCTTGAGATCTGAATCTGATTATTTGCTATACGCTTGAAGCAAGCATTTGCATAAACCGTGCTGATAACAAAGCTGAGGTATTGCGGGTATTTATATACGACTGCTGCTTGCCAAATCGAGGGTTGTTATTTAACTTTAATCAGCACAAGAAAATGGATCCATACATAGTGCTTTACAAGAGTGGAATTGGTAGCGTTTATCTCTTCTGATATTTGAAGTCTGGCTTGGTCCACTGAACGCTTTATAGCAGAATCACCAACAGCAAGAACAATGAAAAACAAATAATATAATTTTTTGGATTTTTTTGCCGGTAGGGTATACTTCTTAAACGGAACGCCCCAACCATCAAGGTCATTCTATTAGATGTTTGGTTAAAATGAATTAAAGGCTCAACATTTCAAGGAAACAAAGCAAACCGAAGTTTTCGTCGTAAACCCTAAACGAGTCACTTCACTATCACACTGTTTGCATATTGTAGGCAGCCTCATCCTCGGGATGTGCTAACTCAAAGTCAATTATTTTACTAAAGAGTCGGTATGCAAACTTTCAATATGTGTGTAGCACGCGCTTAACAGTTTAACAAATATCTAATATTATTTTCGGAATTCAAATACGCTGAACGACGAAATTTCAAAACCTGTTTGTTAAGATCTTGCAGCCTCAACCTCGGGAAACGATAACGCAAAGTTGAACTTGGGCCTGATGCGAGGTCAGCCACTTGGGTGATTTCCATGTTCCTTGAGGTCCTTCCAGTGACACCTCTCCAATGAGATCATCGCTAGAATTAGCCTCAGAACACAAGAACAGCTCTTGCGAAATGGAACGTTCCTTCCTACGGGATTTTTTCTTTCGGACTCTGCTGAGGCCTTCGTTGTGTGCTTTAGAAGGGATATTCTTTGAACAACTCTTGCGGGACTAAACGGTCGATCCATTGAACGTCACCTTGAAACCACGTCCAAACCATTGTTTTTTTTTCTCGTTGAAAGGGTCGCCTTCGAACGATCTTGCAAAGCTTAATGCTTGAAGTTGAATCTCTCACGTATTTTTGAGTTTGGTGCCAGGTTGGGGCGCTTGTTTTAGAATGATTTCGTAAAACAGCAGTCCCACAGGGAGCGTTTCATTATGTGAACATGCACACCTTGAACTCGATCTGTCGATTGTTGTATCATATGGATTCGTTTTCGACCAGTCTTTGAGATATCAGCTTCACAGCAAAAACTGTATTGATTAAACTTTTAACACTGATGTGATTCATTGCTTTACCTTATCAATATCCAACTAGAGCACTCTAAGAGCGTGTACCTCCGCAAGCAGGGTAATGCAAAAAAAAAAAAAATCAAATGGGTTCTGAAACTAGAATTTCCTTTTTATCATCAAAATTTGGTCATTTGTGTCTCTTGACAAGAAACAAGAGTTCTATAATCTTCTTGAAGATCCGTTCGTAATTTTTTGAGCAAGGTTCTGAGAAACA
>LQNS02000141.1:28255619-28273673 GCA_001587735.2 Parhyale hawaiensis | reverse complement strand
AAAAAAATCAAATGGGTTCTGAAACTAGAATTTCCTTTTTATCATCAAAATTTGGTCATTTGTGTCTCTTGACAAGAAACAAGAGTTCTATAATCTTCTTGAAGATCCGTTCGTAATTTTTTGAGCAAGGTTCTGAGAAACATATTGACAAACATTACTTAAGCTGAACAGACGGATGAACCGATCATCACCAAAATTTGGAAATTTGGTCATTTGTGTATTTAAATTAAAGATTGTTAGAGATATGTAAAGTCTTTCTATGAAAATATTTAAAAAGACGCTACAACGACTGTTTGTATTTTAGTTTGTAACGCTGGTTGTTTACCTGTTTGTCTAGTAGTGTTCTTAAACCAGATTTCCTCTTCTTAACATTCTTATCAATTTGTGGAAATTTCATGTTGAACAGTTTATAACTTTCTGAGTTATGTTACTAAGAAAAAGAGGCAGACAAACAAGCAAACAAACAAACAAACAATGGTTGGACGGATCTTTGCCAAAAGTTATATCTGTTCCTCCTAACATGCCTAACAGTTGCTGGAAATTTCATGAAGACCTGGCCATAACTTTTTGAATTATCTTAGTGGCAGATAAACAATCAAACTCAACAAAAACATAACCTCTTTGGCGGAGGTACTTATAAAAACTCAAAGGATTAACATGACTTTAAGACAGTACTTCTAGAACAGACATAGAGTTCTACCCCTGGCAAGATACAGGACAGGAATCTAGCACACAAATCTCCATCCTTAGTCAGAGCCAAGATTGAGGACTCCAGAGCATAATAAAAAATTGTCCTGGAAAGAGACGAGCCCGGATATTCTAGTACAGAAAACTTTGTCCCTTAAGGAAGACAAGATCGGCACACAAAATTTTATTCTTAACATAAGGCAGAACTTGGGAGTTCAGCACAGAAACCGAAGTCTTTCCTTTGTAGGAGACAAGACTGAGAGAAGTCCAGCCCACAACAGTCTATCCGTTGTAAGAGACGAGACTGGGTGTCTCGCATACTGGAATGTCTCCCTGGAGTTAGACAGGACTAAGGAGTGGGGCACAAAGAACCTCCCTCCAAGAGCAGGTCACGAAGTCAGTATTTTACAGCACGCTCTGCAGTTTTTATGCACCTCATACCATTTTTTATTGCCCGGAATCTCATTCATGGAGACCCAATGCAGCTAAAATCTGGTTCCAGGATCCGGTTGATCGAACCCGATAATGTTTCACTGCAATGAATGTAAGAGAAAAAAAACCGCCTCTTGATTACTGGTTGTGCAGTGCGTGTTTTTTTTATATAGGTTTTTTAGAATGAATGGCTGACCGCTTGCTTCCATTTATTAGCTCTGAGAATTACTTAGGGTGAAAAAATATTGTTTAATAGTTCACGATACGCTGATTTTTTTCTGATAATTTGCGCAAGCATGAATCGTTGATCCTTCAAGTACTGTTTATTGATTTCCCTTTGAAAAATATTTAAGGTAAAAAAAGATTCTATCTTGAGGCGTCCGTTTTGAACTATCATTCTTATATGTGTTACCAAAGAATNAGCATAGCATTTGCATTTTTAGAGCATAAATAGCAGATTATTTACGATAAAATGGTTTGATTGCTAGCAGTGTTAATTATCTAATATCTTTTTGCCAACGTATATAAAACGACTAGCTAAGCTTTTTCCTTCTTCTTTTCTATTAGAATAAAATTTTGAAGTAAAAAATTACGTTTTCAACTTATTTTTGGGGCGTCTCTCATAATTTTTATATTTGAATTCCTGTGTTCACATTAAATGCCAGATAGTTTTGTCTTAGTTATGTTAATTATTTACTACGATCGGTGGAGAGATGGTTAATTATAGCCCTCATCAGTGAAGCGGAAGATGGGGTATCCAGTTAGCCGTTTCGTCCTTTGTCGTGTTTGTGTCCGAGGGCAGTGGGCACGTCGCCAATGTGTGTGTGTGTCCATACCGAGCCTCTTTGACACTTGCGGTGGAAGGTCGCGCTGTGCTTCAGATGCAGCCTGTATGTCGGTATCTGGAGAAACCATCAGCAGCAAAGGCGTTAAGTCGAGGATGACTCCCACTGTGAAAGGCCGAGAAGAAAAACGTCACCGAGTTCGAGTACCTCTGATGTTGAGTCATCCAATAACTTTAAAAGCTGCAACAGAAGGGCGCTTGCTTGATTTGCTTTACGAGCTACATATTTGGCCTCTGCAATTCCCTGGACTTGTTTTTTAAAATGTACGACCAATGGTTCATGGGTCGGTAACTCAAATGCTTTCCACGGTTTAAATTCTATCGAACTTTTACGGAATATATTATATGACTGGGGTATACTTCAAGTTTATTGAGCTCTTTGTATTATATTTTATTGTTATATTGCTCTGACATATTTTAGCTTTGACTTTAGAGTCGAAAGTTCGATAATATACTGACAATGATGAACTATTAAACTGAAACGACTTTATAACCTTAGGTTTATTTATAGTTCAGCACCTATTATACCAAGTGACCCAAAAATAAGTAAACCGACTTTTGATCTCTACTTTGAGAATTTCTGAGAATTTTTAAATGGAAAAAATGTCGTTCAAGTATAAACTTGTCTGTTTCATGGTAATCGCCCGTATTATTACTACTACTTCTCTTAGAAAATACGAATTTTTACTGAAATTTTCAATACAAGCAATCAACTTTTTGCTAACGGCTTTAAAGCAATATTTTAACATCGGTTTACATATTTTTAGGTCACCCGGTATTAGGCATTGAGCAATATCGTTCTGCGATTAATGAAATAATTTTGAGATTATGAATAACTAGTTGTATATGTATTAAATATTGAAGTGACGTAGACTGGATTGCGGGTTTTGGTAGATCTGACTCCTAAACAAAGTAAATATTTTATGTGTGTGCATATTTATCAGCCGCGAACGAAGTGAGAGAGGTGATAATGTTTTCGTTGATGATTTAAGTATATATGTATTTTTAAATATAGTCCTAATCCTATATGTATACATATTTTTAAATATGTATGTATGTATACATATATACTCTCGGACAAAATTAGATTGCCTATTTTGCGGCCGTCATCTTGGTTATTGGTCAACAAACTTATTCCTCATGAAGCTAAGACTAAGTTGATGCTGATAACAATTAAAGTCACCCCTCAGTTACCAGAAGTTACTTTTAACAATGTGAAACTTGTGTGGGTGACTGAAATTAAATATCTTGGCAACCGTGAACTCTAAACTTTCGTTTACCAAGCATCTAGGTGAGGTATGGCTAAAACTGAGCAGAGCACTTGGCATGTTCAAGCCCATCGCAGGAAAGCTGCTATTATCCTCATTAATTGATATTTATTACGGAACAGTGCATCCCCATCTGATTTACTGCATAGAAATCTGGGGAGGTGTTTCACAGTCTGCAAGAAATTGCCTAGAAGTTTTTATCAACAAAATTTCAATATTAAAAAGTTCAAACTGTAAATTTTGTACCTGATGTGCATACTAATGAAATGTACAAAGCCCTGGGATGTTGCAATTTGATAATATACATTGATATTTTTTTACTGAAATTAGCACATAAGTTCTTATAATATGACACTCTCTCCTATGAGAACTATCTTCTACTTCACTTTTCTGAGCACAACTATAATACGAGAGGGTTAAAACTCCTTCTTCCCTCTGTTAGACTTAACGTTGAGAAGCAGGGGACAATATTTCAATTAGTTCAGCTTATTAATAATGTCAATGGCGAATTATTGACACCAATGCCATGCCATAGACTCAAATTAATCTTCAAGAGAGCTGCATTATAGAACGTTTGATTTTTCCCTTTTTAGCGTTGAATCTAGTGCAAATTCAAAATGTCTGTAACATCGGTTTTTTATCATCAAAGAATTTCTTGCCATGTATAGCTGGTAACGTTCTTCATTGAAGTACCCTTGACGTATTTGTCGGGGTTATATTTATATTTAGGACCTAGAAGCATAATTAGCTTGTGTGACCGTATGTCACTTGTAATATATCTCTTTGGCGGACTATCTCTTGTACAGATTTCACAAATAAATTTCTATGAAGTGTCTATGTAGTTTCAAAAATAATAGAAAAAAAAATATTGATACAAATAATGATTATAGCGTTAATCATTATAACAATAACACAATCCTTTTTAAGAACTCAATAGCTATTATAACAACAGCTTCACATACACACATAGACCTATCTTAACTTATACTATGCGTCATCACATTATGGCCATGCGGTATTGGGCTAAAAAATTGCATTCGGACGACATAACAACGAAATTACATCAACAAGTGAGCTTATATCGTCGGACAGCAGTTAGCAGCGAGCAAGAAGGAAATAAATGCCATTTTCTCGCTAGTAGCGGCAGGCTAAAGATGATAATAGCAATGGCACAGGAGATTGTGAGAACAAAAATACCACCGAGGCAGGCGAGCTCTAACGTCACTTGACGTGCTTAGTCAGTATTTTGTGTCTGCAAAGCTGTTGCGGAGGTACTGACCCTTCTAGAATTAGTGCGGGTCGGGAGGGGCACAGGTCGAACGGATTAGAGTCTTGCGTCGATGGAGTAATTGTTCTTGATGATCTATGGTGTACTGCAGCCGTACATTCATCTGTAGTAAATTTGTCTATATCTGCAACACGAACCAGTGCATGTAGGTTTCCCAGCATAATGTACAGTCAAGTCGACTATAGCTTAACCTGTACATTCAAACGAGCCGTTGAATGCTTGATTATAGGTTGCTGAATCGAAGCGAAAGCCGTGACGTATTGGCGACAGTGTAGGGCTCTGCTCTATCAAGGCGTCCTAAAGTACAGGCCTGGGGTGTACTTTGAAAGTGGTCTGATCCCGGTCAGTCCGTGGACAAATTATTAGACGCGACCTGATAGGTTTGGTACCGACTCTGCATAATTTTGGATACATCCCTGTGGAAAACTTATTTCAGCTACTTGAAAGTTAGATACTACGATAGTTTGAGTGTTTTTTATCTAGATAAGCCCGAAATACGTTGATAAGGTACGGAAAGTATTAGACTGCATCTAGTAATTTGTCCAGGGACTGTACCGATCGGACAAACTTGGAGACGGACAGACTCAGGCCGGTACTTTAGGAGGCGTTGGCTGTACTCGCGCATCTGCGTCTCCTGCGGGCTGGTGTCTGTTTGGTCATCAGCGCCTCTAAGATCCGTGTCGTGGAAATTGTACTATGCTGCGAGCTATGGGTTTCTGCTAGTACTCTGGTTGGTGAAATGGAGAATTTATTAATGTAATTGACCCATCGTTCGTTGATGGGCGATTTTCAGACATTATCCCATACCGCCCCTGCATATATCGAATAAATGCCTAAAATTTCCGGACGTTCTAAATAGTATGCGTTAAGTTTTGTAGTGTACAAGTGAACATATGTGGTTACTTCCGTAATGCTCTTCGTATGAAAGCGTTTTTCAGCCGCCCGGTAAAGGGTTAAGTGCCGAATATGCCACGCCTCTTGAGGAGAAGCATACGATTTTTGTTTTTGTTCATTTTTTCGCAACTGGTGCAATAGCGATTTGCTGCACGAATGAATTAAGACTCTTTCCATGAACGGTTTTGGTCAAAAATTAAATAGCAAGGATAAATATTCATAAAGATGGTTTATATTAAAATTAAATAAGCCTGATTAAGCTTTGAATGTCTCACCCTATTTGTTATTATGCATATCTCATACTGCTGGCATACATATGCTGCCATCATACCTACTATATAGTTTTCATACACAAATATAATATTTTTATCCATCCTGTTTATTATATGCTATCATGCATATTGAAGTTATGGTCAGTCAGCAAGTACTGTGAATCCTACATAACTTTTTATTGTCATATATTCCTCACAGGCCGTCGTTTTGTTGGCCGCACTGGCGACCGCTGCAGCGCGTGGCCCGTACGGCGATCCTCGTGGCAGGGGACTGGGTCGAGCTGCCAGGAATGACGACAGGTACAACAATCTGCGATTTTTGGTTGGTCAGCGGCCCCCGTATGGGTGGCCAAGCCGGCCAGTCCCTCCCAAGCACTTGGACGTCGCTCTGCCACGCTCGCTCCTCAGTTCTGACGATTCTCTTCTCATTCATCTTAAAGACCAGGGGCTTTGGGACAAGGTGAGAACTGATGAACTATTTGCATGACCAGGGACTTTGACACAAGGTGAGCACAGTTACTGCTGGACCACCTCGGTCGAGGAAGTTCAAAAGAAGGAGGGAACAAAAAGCCGCGGGGGTGAAGCTTAATTAATTAAGTTACGGGCAAGGCGGAAACCTGGCTGACTGGCTGCATATATGAATTGCAGTAATATATTGCAGTGCTATATTGGAGTTTCTGGAAGTTTTGTGATTGTTACACTGCAAAAGAAACATATCTCGCTCGTTTGCGACAATAGTAACATAACTAAAAAATTGGGCATTTTGAGATATTGCCGCCATATACAAAGCCCGCGTCAAGTTCTGTTAGTGATAATAACGCCATAAGTGAGTCTGTAAAAGTAGCCGCTTGAGGAAGGTCATTATTCAGGTGATAGTTAAGAAAATACGGCGATATTAAAACTGTTTTCGCCTTTCCTGAAAATGTAAATTTTAGAGTTATGACACTGTTTCGCTAACGAGCGATATAGGTATTTTGCAGTGTGTGAGTGCTGGCCGAAATCGGCGCACACAAAGCAGGTCTCCCACAGCTAGGCATTTCCACCCAGAACTGAGGATCCCATCAGCGTGGCTAGGTTCAATTATGGAAAATCTTGAATAATCTGTGAGAATCCAGCATTTTATAGCAAATAAGTCTTATAAATTGCATACTACAAGCTTCAATCTAGTGCATTATAGCGCCCATGAACTCGCAGATCAAATGTAAGAGAACATACTCACTCACGATTCATGCCCGTGTCAAAATTGAACAATTAGGTTACACCGGCGGCTGTGAGCACCCCAGACAAAGGAAGACACAGATGCACAGCTTCTATAGGTCCACTTCAGTTCGACCGTCAGAGACCGCTGTGACGTCATCATTAGCTCGTGGCGCTTCTCGAGATTCTAAATAGCACTGGTATCATGGATACAAACATGTGATTTAATGCAAACAATGAACTATGACGTCATCACTGCCACTAATTTTTCCTCAAAAATACCAACCAAAGAATGCCCATCTCTGCTCATCTGACTACTGTGGCCTGCGAAGTTCAAAGCTGTCAGTGCTAGGGAGACGAGTCAGCGACACTATCGTTGTTAGTGAAACTATTTGCAGAGAAGATATTTTTCTTGTCAGTCTTGTCAAAATAAACTCGCTGAAAACTTATGCCGCTAAAGATAAATTGTTAGCAAAACCCAGCATTATTTATAGAGGTCAATAAAAACTACTACACATAGACACCAACGGAGTAAGCACTAGAGTTACGATGAACATCTTCAATAAAAGAAAACACGACTAAAAGTTGATGTTCGTCCTGGAGAAGCAAATTCTGATGACGGAATTACTATAAAATTATCATGTTGAGCATCGTTTTGACTCGGTAAATTTAATTTTTTGAATTTTCATGAATTTGGGTTTTTCTCAGATAAGATCTGGGTTAATGGGAAATCAGCGAGTGGGAGCCGTGCACCAAGTTGTACGTATGCGAGGAATGGCTGGGAGGTTGTGGAACTTGAAGGCTGTAGTACCGTGGCTGGGCAGAGCAGAAATGAGAGAAAATAAAGTGTTTAGGCCTGTCGGGAGGAAAATATTCTTCATTAGCTTTCTTTGCTAATAATCCTATCAAGACTGCACTTAACTCACGTTTTATATAGATTTTAGTAATATATTTCTGTTGTAAAACTCCCCACCTGAAATCAGCCACAGCAGGAATAATGGGTACCTGGTTTGTCAGGCGAAAAACGACCGTAATCGATCTTTATACTAAACCTCTTTAATCTTGGTGACAAGGGATCGTCGGGTAAACTAGAAGGTTTAATGGTCCATTTAGCTCCCCAGGGATAAAGTGAGAGCTTTAGGGTGATTTCCATTTTTCCGATTATCTGGTTGGTTCTGAATGACTTTGCACCCAATGCATCTATTTCTTTCGCAAACATGGAGGGCTGCTGTTGTCATATTTATATAACCCACGTTTTACCTTTTATTTTACTGGTATCAAGTTTGAAAAAATTACTCAAACGAATGCTAAAATGTGTTTACTGCTTTGGATACGAGTAAACATGTTCAGGTTTAATTTTTTTAAACATAAATTTTTATTGACTTTCTTTTGCAGGAGAATGGTCGCAGGAACGCAAAAGCTGTACTACAACCTGGTTTTCTAAAGTCTTTCGAAAAACATTTTGACGAAATCCCAGAAGCTCAGCCCGAGGAAGACTTCGACGATAACTACAGACCATCTGGTAAGAATATGAGCCCCGGAACATTCAGCTCGAGGGCGCAAGAGTTGGTGATGGACATGGCCAGTGCGGAACATGAGGAAGAAAAGGAAGATATAATGGCCAAAATGCTTAAAGAAAGCGGCATCGATGAAGAAAAAGCTGTCATGACCGAAATGAAGGACATCCTGAAAGACGCAATTGAACAATATGCCAAGGAGGGACACAGTGATAACACGAACGGAGACCCTGGGGTGTTCTTCAACCTCAAAGACCTCCAGAAAGAAATCGGCGAGGTGTTCGAAAAAATGGCAGATGCATCCGACTCGAGGGATGTAGACAAAAGTGGAATATCGTTTAACTTAGTTGACATAATGCAACAGATTGTTGAAGACAAAAAAGAGGAAACAAATCTAAACAACCCAGTGGCTGACGAGGAACTGGTTACCATGGACTCGGAGGGAGCAGCGCACCAGGCCATGTTGGCTGCACAGTTACGGATGAACAACATTGCTGTGGAAGAAGCTGCGGACGGAGGGATTTCCTTCAGCCTTCCTAACACAGAAGCTCCAGCTGCTACCGAGTAGATATTTCGATTAAAAACGCTCCTGTATGTCACACATAAATTCCATTGATGTAAGTTCCGTTTTCTAAAAGTGAGCACTGCAGACATTGAAAAATTGGTTTTTGATATAACTGAGAGCTTCAAAAGATTCATTTCAAAAATAACATTTCAAGCATGAAAATCACGCACACTATCGAGAAAATTATTTTTATCAGAAGTATCATTTAAAAGTTTAAACAGAATAAATTTATAACTTCATCTATTAAATACAGAACTCACATAGTGTGTAAAGTAAGATTTTTAATTTCTGAAATTGAAAAAATTAATACATTTTAATTACTTTCTCTTTCGAATAACCGTGGATTGCATTATTTGGTAATAATAACCTTATAGGCCGGATTTTATTGTACAGATTACGAAGAAATTATTATACATATGAACACGTTTAAAAATTTCATATACGGACTATTAAGAAATCTTGCATATAGGGCTTCACTTGTTAGAACAATAAAAAAATCTGTCAGTGATATTGCTCACAAAATTGTATTTACTCTATATCTTTTACTTAGTCACGCCTTCGTAGTCTCTGAAATTTCAAGTTGAATGTTAAAAACTTCGAAGATAAAACTTTGCAGTAATTGTGTTGCTTCGCTTTAGCAATTAAGAGTCTAATTATATTATATTTGTATCACCGTATGCTCTACTGCTGAGGTTCTTATAACCCCCAGTAGACTGTCTATTATATTTCCATACCCACTTCCTTTGTGGTAACAATCATCACGATTCCTTATACCAGTCGCCTCAGTGACTTCCAAATAAACTGACGAATTCATAAATATCAGAACCCAGAGAACGAGTTTCATTACCTATAGTATTTGCTTCCCATACCGCATCAAAACAATAATGCCTTCCGTGAAGGGGCTCCCATTAGTGAAGTGTTCTTGCTTGACTCTATAACGCACAGTGTCTTCCCTTGTTGAAATTTAAAATAATGCTTTTTGCAAAAATCGCAATTTTAAAAGCAATTTCATGCTCTTGATTTATCAGTAACGATAGCTGGCTGACAGCGAGCGAGTAGACTATTGCAGTTTTAGTATTGTATTTATTATTATTCAGGTTACTGACCTGCGAAATGCATCCTGAGTTTGCACCAAATCATAGATTATCGAAAAATTTCCGGTCTGTTTGATCAATAATCATGCTTTAATAACGCTATGGTCTCACTAACCCTAAACTAAAATCCGACTTTTATTTAATAAATGCACATCAACTGATAACCAGTACCTGGTACGCGTCTGGTTATTTATTTTGAAGCTGTTAGATTGATGAAAAAAGTTCGGGGTATCCAAGTCCAAGCATTTTTTCTTATGAAAATCTAATAGCTTATCATTTCCTCAACACGTTTTCTATGTTGACAGATCTATAAGAAGGCTAGGGAGGGAACGAACATTTCACCCGCCATGTTTCACAGCAGTCAAGACACAGTTTATTTAGTAGATTTTCGTACGCTAAAATTAACAGTATTATTAAAACTTGAACGATCCGTGGTCTAACACCATCACCAGGAGGGGGAAAAGTCATTGGAGGGAGGAGTTACAAATTCAGCACAGTCATTTTTTTGATCGTCAGTTAACTCTAGATTTTTACCATGTTTCACATCTCAGTCAACCCACGTGACTGCCCGAAAATGATTGTTACGATGGCTCAACTCCTTCTGCCTCTTTTAGGGTGGACAAACAAACAGACATACAACCGAACCGTAAACAGAAAGAGTATCACCACCCTTCCATTCGCTCGCGGGTGATAAACGTACGTGCTGCATGTAACCATGCAGTGCCTGACGGATCATCTAATCATTGTACGCACGTAGGAGGCAGATTATGCCATACCACTTCAGCCCACGCCCAACTTTTGAGCGGACGTTCAGCTCGCACATCGTATCCATAACTCGGTGAAAATCGGTATCCAGGATACCTTCAGAAAGTACTCAAGTTGAATGACTCGGCAGGTGAACGTCCGCTCCTAAGTTGAGCGTACGATTGCCTAGTATACCCTCGGCATTGGGAAGCCCCACATAGCAACAGCAAGCGCACATCAGCAGCTGGGAGGGGAAAGTGTGTTAGGTCGCTGAACTCGTGTCACCTTCAGAGCTGTTCTTCATTTTTTGTTTCTCACAAGATATGGTCGGTGACATTTTTTCCTGTTGGTTTTTGAGGCGCAAGATGCGTGGTGAGTCGAACTTGACTCGTAGAGAGACACTGCGCCTCTAATTCTACAGCACCGACACACGCATCGCTTATAGAACTCACTGGACAGTTTCCAGGTGAATTTGGCACAAACAACTTTAGTTTTATAATTTCAAACTCAATCTGTATCAAATAAAATTCAATTTGACTATTTTCAGGTCAGTTTTCATAAGTAAAATTCAGTTTGCAGTTAGTTTACAAAGAAAAATTGCTCTAAATGATGACAAATTGACAACGGAATGGTAAACTGAGTTATAGTTCACAAATACACCCTAACACATTTCGTTGTAACGACAAAATAAAAAAAAAAACAAAAAAAACGAAGCTTCATCTTTATAGCAGATATAGCTATTTTTTTTATGCATAAAAACTCAAATGCTTCTAGCAGAGTTATCTTGCTGAATTTTCTGGTGAGTTTCCTCCTTGTTTTAGAATTTAAAGTACAAATTGAGCATACATCTTCGTAAAAAAGCACTGTTTTAAATGCGTCAATTAAACAAATAGTTACACAGGAACGACGCAATTTGCTACCTGTCAATTAAGCACAAACTTTCCCAAAAATTGCACTATTTGCAACGCGCTATTTAAACACGCATTTACATAGGAATTAAGTCAGAAACGTGCCGTACAGAAGCTTTCGATCCAGGCTTGGCGCGGTCTTTGTCATGGCCTCGGGGCGCTGAATCAGCAAATCTGCTTATGCGCATAGCTATCGTAGGGGGTAGCGGGTCGTTGAACCTTCCATTTCGGCGCCATTGTTCAAAGCGACCCGTCGTCGGCTGCAGTTGCACTAACTCCTTGGGGCCAGTTGGCCTATGTCTGCCGCACGAACCAGTCATGTGGATTTCCCAGAGGAGGGTGCAGTCAGAGGTGACTTTATCTTTACCTTTATCTTCAGTGGAGTTTGTTTCATTGAATAATACAAACTGCTAATCCTGGTATTTAGAATAATTGGTAGAGATGTTTGAAATCAGTTATGCTGTTGTTTTAGTATCTTTACCTCCGCCAAGGAGGTTATGCTTTCATTTTGTCCATCTGTTTGTTTATCTGTTATTCTGCTTGTCTGTCTGTCACCAAGATAACTCAAAAAGTTATGGACGGATTTGGACGAATTTACAGGGATTGTTAGGTATGTTAGGAGGAACAGATGATTACCTTTTGGTGAATATCGGTCCATCCATTTGTTTCTTTGTCTGTCTATTTTTTGTTAGTATCATAACTTTAAAAGTAATGAACGGATTTTTATACAATTCATACGAATTGTTGGGTATATTACAAAGAGTAAATGATCAACTTTTTATGATGATCGGTTTGTTCGTTCGTTCGTTTGTCGCATTGTTGATTTTATGCTTGTTAGGGCAATAACTCAGAAAGTTATGAACGGATCTTTATGAAATTAATAGGAATCGTTAATAAAGTTAAAGAACATAATTGATTAAATTTTGGTGATTATTGATTGGTCCGTTTGTGTGTTTGACTTATGTTTATTAAAATATTTGTCAGCAGCATAACTCCAAAAGCTATGAACGAATCTTTAAGAAAATTACAGAAGCTGTTAATATGTACTGTCTAAAGGCACAAATGATTAGATTTTGGTGTTGATACAAAGAAAATCATGGTTTCAGAGCCAATTTGAATTTTTCGTTACCGCTGCTTTCTTCGTGGAGGTATGCGCTCTCAGAGTGCTATAGTTACTAGATAACTGCTTAAGAGCATATAAATAATTTAATAAGTCCCATTCAAATAAGTAAAATAGTTTTATGGCTTGGTCTATTTCTATTTGTAGGTCTATTCTACAATTACAGGTCTTTTCTACGAAAACAGGAATTGTGCAACACAAAATTCACGAATTACAGAGACATCCTCCACAGCTAAGAACCCCTCCTCCTGGAGTCGCAAGCTATTAACGGCCAAAGCTTCCGAGGCAATCTTGAGCCGCCTTCTTCTCACTTCTCACTACATCTTTAAGCTCCGCATATCAGCTACTATCGATCATGCTTGCATGCATTCATGATATCTCTTTGGCTGAGATCCTTCTAACCCTTCTTTTTTCTTTCTTCTATAATTTTTCTCTTCTCTTTTGCCCAGTCCTCTATATCATACTAACACAATGGCAACAGCTCATAGAGAGCCGGGGCGTAAGTTCTGGTGTCTCTTTGGGAATGGGCCTATTGGTTCGTCTACTGCCGCCTATCTAATAAAAACCTAAGCATTTGGCCACAGAAGATATCTTCATATACTCTCATCAATTTTCTAAATTATTAGTATCCTCTATTAATATTTATCGTACAAACCAGTGACCATTTCAAATCTTTTTAATGTATAATTGTTCTTAATTTAGTACCTGGATTTGTAATCTTGGGCTAGTAAGAAATACCTAGTAGTGTATAAAAAAGACCCAAATGCCGAGTTCCACCAATAATTGAAAAGTACATGGCTGGTTTCTGTTTTCTGTCGCAGGCAGTGATTTATTTTGTACGTAGAAAACGAAATCATGAGTTACGCACGGAGGCCAGCGTGTATGGGGCCGATGTAAAAACATCGATCGGCTATCATTACTGCTTGCGTGTAGCTCTGGGACCACGCCCTCCACTTACTGCCTCAAATTACTGCGGAGCTGCGATCCGCAGGGTAGGCTGCATACGGCAGGAGGGTGACAGGACCGAGTGGGTGGTGAAAGTGCCCTATCTATTGGGCAAGCAGCGAGGAAAAAAAGAAAAATAAGGGCATTTATACACTTATATGTTTATAGCGCTTGTTGACATAACCAACATGTACACTGTTATTTTCTATACATCATATACATGTCAGGTATTGCAGTGAACCGTTTTCTGCATATACCGTATTTGTATATTAATGCACAGAATGGGGTACATGTACTGTACGTGCGTGTGTGTGTGTGTAGTTGTAGGTGTGTGTGTGTGTGTGTGTAGTTGTAGGTGTGTGTGTGTGTGTGTGTGTGTAGTTGTAGGTGTGTGTGTGTGTGTGTGTGGAGGGACATAAATAAGTAGCCGTAATGGTCCAAAAAATTGCATCTAAAAAAAAAGTATTTTAACTTAGGGCTCCATAATATGACACTCACCGTTTTGTATAGAATTGAGCTGCAACATACCGCTCCAACGTTTCGTTGGATTCTGCTAGCCGCATTTACGGCCCATTTCTTAAAACACAACCTTTTGAGTAGAATACTCACGTAATTCCTTGTAGGTAGAAGCTCGAAACAAAAAAGCGCATCACATTAAAGTTACTAAGCAATGTTCGCCACACCAATGGAGGCACGGATAACTTTCGTAAAAAAATGACTATAACACTGATAGTTAATAATGCAGCACGGTATGAATGTTAGAGAAGAGAATTTACCTTTTGGTTCCGTTTGAAATGCTTCTCAACTCTGTGATATTTCCAAGCCAATCACATACTGAATCTTTTCAAACAGTATGGGAAAATTTATTGTCGCTTCCTATAACGATGCTAATCATTACAGTAGCCATGAAAATAATATTGCCCATACTAAAAAGAACGATAAAAATTAAGCCAATAATAGTAATACCTACAGTACTAATAAGTAATGTTAATTAATATATTATGACAATGAGAGTAATGATATTCATTGAATAGTGTAAAAAATAGCAGTACGCATAATTATGAAAAAGGTTACAAATCAAGTAGAATAAGGAAGATTAATCAGAAACTTACGTAATTACAAAATGTATTGCATGACCTTGTTCTGACAATATTCAAGGTTTTATAATTAAATATCGTCCTACCGTCAACAAAATAATGAAAAACTATACGACCGCCCTATGTTGAATCAAGGCAAGCACGTTTGATAAGTCGAAACGGGTTACGGCGACCACCTTGCGGGAGCCAGCGCAGTACAACTAAAGTACATACAGCGATCGCCTCATAAAAGCTCTCGATCATTGTTGTCTTTTGACTTGGTCATCTTGAGTTTAGTACTGGCATTAGACAATTTGCGGACCAGGTAAACTGATATAATGAGAGGCAGCACGAGAGCAAAGGAAACGTAAATCATTTTACGGATCGGTTGCATTTAAAGGGGTGGTTTAGAAAGAAAATCATGAGAAGTATCATGTTGGCAACAAAATATGACCAATGGATAACTGAAGAATGTTTTTAGATATATTTATATTTTCTGCATTAAAAAGTTTAGGCTATATTAATATATACAAAAATTGCGTTAAAAAATGTGGATTTTAATACGTTACGTGGCACGAAGAACACTTTAGACTCTATTGCATGAGAAATTAGAACACGATGTTTATCGAGCTCAGAACCCTTCTTTGATATCGTTTCTATCATAATTAACATAATTGTGAAAGATTCGAGCAAAAATTACTTAACTTTTGAATTAATCAAGCCGCTGGCGTAACGTCATGAAACTATACTAAAAATTTAGCTTAAAAAAACCATTTTAGTTTATTTGATGAATTTTCGAGAATGAAGTTGTTTCAATATTTGTGAACGTTCTACTATATTAATTGCCTAGCATCCACAGAAATAAAATACTACCATGATAGCACTAAATTATGATATTCCTTAACTGTCAGCTACTGCAAATATCATCTTAACCTTCTACAGGGTAGCTGAAAAAATCTCTATGAACATAACCATAAATGATCACTTGCCCAGTAAAGAGGTAATTCTTGAGTTACACTGTTGGCGGAGAAGGCCATTACTACTGGCCTGCATTACTGTCATCAGTCTAGGGTTGCGACTCCGTAAAATACGCACGCATATTTTTTCCAATTGTATGACTAAATTTTCATTTTCATACTTTTTACCAATGAAGTGTATGCGTAGGCATAATATTTTATGTAAGAAATCAAAATCCAGCCATGCCATTGGGCAGAATATGCGTGCATATTTCGCAAAGTTACAACCCTAGGATGGCTACACGCGTGTACAGCGGCTCGTATGTACACTGAACAATAAGCTATCGTTATGGGTGCAGTGACGTCACCTACAGTGATGTCAGTAGTGACGTCATCTACCAATGAAGAGAGCCAGATAATAAGGCATAGTAGCGGATGGCATCACTGTAGTCACGTCATACAGTAGAGTATTTTCCTTCACCCGAAGAGAATTCTTGATCGCTTCAGAAACTGATGTACAAATTTACCTTTTGGGAGGTTAAGTATTCACCTATAGGTTAGTGACGTCACTATTGAGTTCACTAGCCGCAGCAGAAGGCCAGGGGGTGTTGATACTGACATTCAGGGTCGCAAGTTCGAGTCTACTAGCAAGGCAGGCGAGTCCTTGTGGTACTTGATCTTTCTCACTCAGCATCTGGTGTCCGCTTGCTATAACAGAGGTATATATTGACCCTTACCCGAAGTTGAGGAGAATCGGGGGGCACAGGTCTGTTTCCTAGAGCCTTCCATCACTGGGCGCCTAGCTCTTGACGACCTGCGGTTGATTGCAGCAGTACATTCCTCTGGAGCCTTTGATCTATATTTACAGCACGAGCTAGTGCGATAAGGTTGTCCAGTTGGTTGTAGGGTGAATTTGACTTATCTCTACTTTTATGACCTTACTGCATTCAAAAGAGGACTCATCCTGGCCTAAGAACCACGTTGACAGGTGTAGCGACGTTCTCAAGAGAAGTTAGCAGTGATGTTCGCCTTAGGCCCCTTCGGCGTCTAGGCCTTGCGTCTTGTTGCTAGATATCCAATTAGGAGGCCCTAGTCTTGGATGCAGGCAACAGCCTCAGGTCTGAGCTCTAATATGCACCAATATCCCGCACTTGGATTTAATGACACCGGAGAAAATCTCGTCTTTGGTGCGGTTTTACAAGAGTAATCAGCGAGCCCTCGGTAGGCAGAAGACTGCAAGAAATCACACAGTTCGACCTGTCAGTCTCCGACTCAAGTTTTGGCTATCAGATTTAGTCTTTTACCGCCACACCAGAATGCGGTGCTATTGTAAAGGAGTAAGTCAGCTAAGAATCAATCATGGTCTACATTTTGGCTATCAGATTTTATCTTTTAACAAGATACAAGTGTCGGGTGTCAGCGCTGTACCTAAGGAGGTAGAAAGAATAGGTCACCATCGACAATAAACTATTGCGTGGTCGTTGTGCTTTGGAGGATAGAAAAAAAATTGAGTTATGATAAACTTTCGCAAGCAGATCCAAGACACGCTTGGACTAGAGACTGATGTACAGCAATTTACATATTTTCTTATCAGGGTATTGTTTTGCATCAACTAGTAGCTATAGAAGTTATAATTCTCACTACTGAAATTTTTAGATTTTTGCCATGTTTTACAATTACAGCACTGTGTGTTTCCTATCACTATTATCGATGAGAGCTGAAGGTCATGCAAGGGTTATTACATAATAAGTAAACCTATCAAACAAAACTCCATTTCCATACACTGCAGACACACTCTGTTTGCAGAGTTCAAACAGTCTCTACTGCAGCTCAGATACGAGTTATTTTTGCCTTTCAGTATTATGAGCGAAAAATTTGGGTCTCACTGGACCTGGAAACAAAAACTTGTACGGGAGACTGGCTGATAACGGAACCATCACCGTAAAAAAAAAAAAACTTGAGGTCTGTGTCCAATAAATCACTGCAGAGATGTGGTTTGGCAAAAATTTAAGCTGGGGAGCTGATATACGCTTGAGTGAAATCTTCTTACCATACTCTATGAATATCATTGAAGTTTCATACGAACAAAACTTTGTTATAATAATAATAATAATAATAATAATCTTTATTAAGTACTCATAGACATTACAAAATTTGAATGAAATATGGTACACAGGAGAATGTTTCTTATTTCTAGGTTACACACAGAGCATGTCGCAGTGATCTTACATATTAGACATCATTACG
>LQNS02000141.1:28244138-28254432 GCA_001587735.2 Parhyale hawaiensis | reverse complement strand
GTGGCTACGGCTATAGGGCGGTAGTTGCTCCTGTCTGACACACACTTTTTCTTACTTTTTACAATTGGCGATATGATGACCTGCATTAGATTATCTGGGAGGAAAGATAGAGTAAGGCAGTCGGGTACCACACCTTATTCACTGTCCACTTGAAATCGAACCTGGCAGATGCGAGCCCTAAAGCTGATGGATGTAGACGTAAAAAATATTTTATATATTAAATAGAGACTTAGATCGAGTAAAAGCTGTAAGTCTGATGGTCGGCATCTGGCAGACACATTGCTCGGGATACAGAATTTCAAACACCGGAGCTCAGGAAGGATTTTGTATCATTGTTTTAGATGATAAGAACCGATACGAATAACTTAGTCTAGAAGTTGCCATTTGGGGGATAATGATGGCTAATTTTCGTGTTATCATTTTAGACAACAGCCTCCAGGTACAGACAAATTTGAAAATCACATCAGTTGGAGAAGATTTTGCTTTCTTATATAGTTAGTCTGTTTATTAGCCTGCGGGTGCGGATAAATTTGCACAAAAGCTATATTTTGCTATCAAACATGTAAGTTTCTAAAGATCTTATTCTTTCGTTTATCGACGTCATTACGTCGTAAAGCCTTCAGGCACAGCTTCAGACAAAAAACTAAATGAAATACAACCAAGTTGAGAGACATTAGACGAAAGCCTAAAGGCCAAAGTACTCTGAAACGAACCACAAAATCAGATTACATGCACCACAAAGTGCCCTCAGTCTCTCTCTCTCTCTCTCTCTCTACCTCTCTTCCTTTTTAGGACTGCAGTTTTAATCCAAGGCGCTGCAGACACAACATAAGCTTAGCTTGATTATAACGTAGCGACCTGCTGAACTTTATAGGGCGAGTTCAGTGAACTCGACGAATACATGGACATAGCTTGGTGGTCACGCGATCATCTCGTGCTGGTCAGTGGAGTGTGAGGCAGATTATTTTGTATAAACGTGTTTGGCTAAGTACTCGAGTTATTTTAATTGTAGAGTTTTTTCTCTGTGCACTTCTCTATCAGTCTCTAAAGTCTATTCCACACGAAAAGCTTTTCTAACAAGCATCTGGAGCACGTCGGAAGTTAATATATAATATACTGAGTGTAAGCGTGCTCTGAGATACATACAGTACAGTATATAAAAGTCAAAGTCATTCATAGTCGACACATACATAAATATGCATTACAAGCCCTAATAAATGCCAGCTTTAGTCTCAAATTAAATGATTTGGCCTCCGGCTTACAATCCATGAAGAATCCACAAAAAAATTTCTCAGTAGGAGTTATAATTTGGCAAATATACAACTTTTTATACATGTTGGAGCTCATGGATGGCCTGGCGTCAGAAAGAGAGAGAGAAAAAATAGGCCCCTCTTTCTTTACAATTGCTGGCGTGAGGCTTTTCTGAACGTAGTGTGAGTTCGGAGCTCACGCTGTCCAGTTCCCCGTACGAGGGAGTCAGCACCTGGCTATTTTGTTCAGTCCAATAGCCAACAAAATTCTGTGTTCATCAAAAATGGTACTAAAATGTTAGCCGTCAAGTTGATTGCCTTAGATAGCGTTAGTGTTTAGTTTTCAAATGATGTCTCTTCAAATTTGTAGTGGGTTCGAACCCAGAACCTCGTACATTTTTCCGCTAGAACCCGGTGCATTTTTTTGTTATTTACACGGACAGAGCAACCCATTCGGAATGCAAATAGTGCGTATGAGTTCCAAATGATTGCAGGTGCAGGGCGCTCATCGGCTGAAATCCCATTCTAAGCGCATCATGATTGCCGAACTTTATAGCTAAACTGCATCATATGTATGGATGGCTATATAGTGAAGTCCGGTATCACTGATCCTAAGCAGGGGAATATCATCAGATATCCTCAATTCGGCCACTGGCCCTAATAACAATAGCCTCTTACCATAAGAAAATAATAAAAACATTGGGGAAATACCAGGACTGATAAGAAATTGACTCTGGTAAAAAAAACAGGTCTCAGTGCAGCGTATATCTCTGCCTCTGTAAAGGTAAACCAAGCTGTTTAGACGCGCGCCTAGCTAAGAAATCCACATGCACTGCTGTGTGCTGAAGGTAGAGGAAGGTAGGGGATTGCATGGCAGCAGTCGACCACGAATTGCCAGAACTATGGTATCAAAGAAGAAAGGCTCATGTGATAACTAAAATCTTCCCACCGCCCCTATTTCTGATAAGGTCAGGCTCCTTGCAGGGGCCGGTGACTGTCAATAACGTTGGCGTTGCAATTCAAGTATTGTTTCCTGGTGGGGAAACGAAAACTCGACCTTGAGCTTGCAAACTCTGCACAACATTCTACAAAATATTCAGCTTCACGTTGGGTGAGTAGCCACAGATGCAGAATTTACTCATCCTGCGTAGTACAGTCATTGTAATGTAAGAAGTACGAGCGCTAGGCAGAGGGGTTCACAAATTGTTATTATAATCCATTACTCATTATCAACTAATGAATGCTCTAGCGACGTCGTCTTCTTGATGATTCGACAGTGCGAAGAAAGGGAGCAATAGCCTGTAGCACCGAAAGCCAAGTTGAGCATCTCCTGAATTTGCCGTTAGAATTGATGGCGTAGGCGATTGGAATTGGGAATGCGTCTTGATCCATTAATGGACGAAGTAAGCCTTATTTCCCGCAGGAATATCGTTGTTAATGATGTTAAAAAAAAGGTTGGTGTACATTGACGGGTATATGTCGTCAGTGATGTCGGAGATAAGGACTAATCCTCTTATTTACTTGAAGTAAGTGAATAAAATTGACGAAATTGGCTTGCCATTGCAATTGCCAACATGATTTTCACAGAAAAAAACGACGTGGTGCATTTCATAACTAAAAAACAATAATGTAACTGCGCAGCTGTACCAGCAGTAGAGGCGCATTGGTTGAAAGATGCAGCAGCACGTACAGGATAATGGTATCTCTAAGCACTAACTTCCCCTCTGCTTTCTAGTAGCTATAGCATTGTTTGAAGAACCATCAATGATCATTACTTGGCTAAACAGCACACAACGATGATCATCCATTTCTCTTCCAGCAATAGTCAAGCAAACTGTTGCCGTGGTCGAGAAGTTCGTTGGGTTTAGTATCGAAAATGAACCGCTAAAAATAAAATCGATCTAGCGGCAATTTCTTGTCTGCTTCGCTTTGGTATGTCAAGTGTCTAATAATTGCAGATAAAAATAAAAGGTTGCAGGCAGGTAATTTATAATACAGTGTGTCCAAACCGAGGCAATTATGGGACATGCAGCGATGAAGTGGTAAATGTCGTGTCACTACAGAACGCCCTCAGTGAAACGGAATTTATGGTGGTCCAAGAAGCTGTTTTATGGTATAAGACGCTGGGCTGGGGCGGTGAAAGAGTCTGTTAGGGCTTATACGGTAGCAGTGGACGATGCGTGCTGCACAGTTGTGCTGTAGGTCACACGATCGATCCCCCAAGCCAGGCGCGGTCTTTGTCACGGCCTCGGCGCGCTGAATCAGTAAGTCTGCTTGTGCATGCGTAGCTATCGTGGGGGTACCTACCTTTGGGTAGGGGGGGAGGTGGCGGGTCGTTGAACCTTCCGTTTCGGCGCTACAGTTCATAGTAACCCGTCGTCGGCTGCAGCTGCACTTACTCCTCTAGGGCCAGTTGGCCTATGTCTGCGGCACGAACCAGTGTGAGTGGACTTCCCAGGGGAGGGTGCAATCAAAGTTGACTTTGCCTTTACAATTTGGTAAAGAGACTGCATCAAATTTAAGAGTCTACAAGAGCAGCGTTCAATTCTCTTTGTAATACAATGCACTGTAAACAATAGCACGGACTTTATTGATTACCTCATGATATTTATAGGTCCATTCGATGAAACCTTCTACGCTTGACTTGTCTGAAGCTTCAGACAAGTGCACTAGCTTCGACCCGTCGGTTGGAGTTGCAGGAGTAATTTTCCATTGATTACGTGCGAGATTTTCAAGAACTCAATCTTACTCCGTAAAATGGAAGTTTTAGTAGGCCCAATATAATCGGATTGCTTCGAGCCCCTGCAAAATCATATAATTGACGAAGCTTAAGTTCCCGTCTGGATTCCGGACAAGCCAAGTCGAGTGGGTTTGGTTTAGATCGACTTATCACTCCCCGAGCTGAGCGTATAACTGCTTAAAGTTTCAAGATGGAAGAACCGTACGCAATTTTTCAATTTTTGACGTCACTTGAAAAAAAAAACTCGCCGAACTTACGATCGGACGCTACGCAGCTGGCGCCCTTAAGTGTATCTGAAGGTGTATACCTAATATAGCGGCATAAATCATTGACGGTCGTTAAGCACGAGGAAGGAGGAAGCAGAACTGCTCTTGTATGCAATCAAAATGTGTCAAGATTGATATTGCGCAGAGATTTATAATGGTTATGTAATGACTCCAATGTGCATAGTTGCTATGCCGGCAGTTTTCCCTTTACAGTTAGCAACTGCGCTGCAGCTGCGAAACTGTCATCCGAAACAGCTTTAATGTGAAATTTATGACTTGTGCACGTGACTAAATATGACACTAATAAATGTGACAATTAAGATGGTTCACTTAATGCTGTTCTAAATAGTTTCAACAGGGAATTTATGAGTTTATAAATGGCCGACTGTAGGAAATTGGAATGGGCGTCTAAGTTTTTTCTTATACAATATCTGTTGATAATTATTTCAAACCAGAATAAATATGGTCATCGATTTATATGTGATTTTCATAAAATATATATCTACAAGTATGTAAATATATACTTATAAAATTAAAAAGCCTGTTCTCAAATTAAATTTTTGGGGTAAGGTAGCAGCTAGAAAAATCCCGGCAGACTGTAGAGCATATTTGGCGGGTGGTAGATATCATTTGTTTCTTCGCGGCCGGGAGATGTTATGGATTAATAACATTATAGCATGTTTCATAATAAAGTTATTTACAATTTTTGCTTAATAATATTCGAGCATATTTTATAATAACGACATCTACATTCTTTGCTTAATAACGTTTTAGCTTATTTCACAAAATGAAATCTATGCAAAAGAATACTTAAAGTTATGCTTACAAACTCAGTGCATGTCCGACTGGGAGCCGAATCTGAGCCTTAGAGGCTTAGCTTTTCCGAAACTGTAGACAGAAGCGTTGGATTTGTCACTTTGGATAGAGTTGCAGGTGTTTAGAAGCAACGTGATTACGTTGAGCCCGCTAAAACTCATTTACTAAGCAAGACTGAATTACTGGAAGTCTCATGGGTAACGGCAGAAGGTTCAATGCTACAAGGCTCAATATACCGAGTCGAAACCAGCGCGCCTGACTACAGTTTCGAAAGAGGCACGCCTTGAGGTATAATTTCACCGCCCAACCGAATATGCCCATATATAGTTGCAGACGGCGGCTCCTTAATAAGACACCAGCCATAAGCTAGCGAGAGTGGCAGTAAGAGAAATAAGGTCTACTAGTGCTATGGAGAAAATCTGCTTCTCTTTCCGCAGCAGGTTTGAGCCTTTCCCCTGCTGCGGATGGTCTTAATTAAATTATATGGGAACCCAAATGCATTCTACCCACCCTAAGTGACCAGGAGAACAAGGCACAAAGCATCTGTAATTCCACACGGCTGCACGAACACGAATTCGCTCTGCCACTCAACACAGGGTCAATAAAAGGAACTCCTACAACGCGCTGCAATCTTATGAACAACAGCTACTGCCTGCTTAGCTTTACCTCATTTCCGTAGGGCAGAAGACGCACTTCGTGTTCATTTTTCGAAAGAAATAACAACTCCAAGAGAACGTATACCTCCTAAATTATTTAATCCTTTACCCGGCGTGAGACCATTTCTCGACTGTTCAGTAGAGCAATAATCCGAAGCAAACCATTTTACACCTGGCCGATAAAAGATCACTGCGTTTTCAGCCCCGTATTCACTACAATTACAATAATTTTAATATTCCCAACGTATGACTCACTACCCACAGCGTTTGATGTGACGTGAATCGGGAATGAGAGAAAAGATTATTGTTACCTATTGTACTACGAACGTATACAGGTAAATCTCCTAATTCGTCCAATCTTAACTAGCCACCTCTATTTCGTTCGAAATTTTGATACCCTGGCTCCCAGTTTGAATTCTGATCCCCTAATTTGTTCACACGGAAAATTTAATGTTTCTGGCATACACACATCAAATTCTTAGCTGCATTCCTCACAGATATCAGCGATTGATGTATAAATGTAAGACACGTGAAGTTTAGGATGTCAAATAGCAGTATACTCTATTGATTTTAGAAGACTCCCCTAATATATATTCTTAAGTACGTACGTTTTCTTTCTGCGAGCTTGAGATACAAAGTTTGCTAACTTTTGATGGCAAGCTTACTTGCTCTTAATTTTGCTCGAATTCCGTAATTCGCTGTTTTTGTCAAAACCTATCTGAACAAATTAAGGGATCTACCTGTGCACATATTCAAAACGTACTGATCGTACTAACGAAGTACCAGTCCCGATCATAAATTGGGGCGTAGCAGTTCCAACGAAATATTCAAATAGCTTCACCCTCCCCGGCCCAAGGCTGTTCAAAAAAGTTCCCCGTCATATATTCGAAACGCCGATAACAACGAAGCTGGGAAAGTTAAAAATTATTAGACTCAACTTACGAAAAGTGACCAGCAAACCCGCTGTCAGCAGTTACGTGCACTGCGGTGATAACTCGCTTCTAGCTCTCCCATGTCTCGGCATGCAACATCACCTCTGCACAAAATTGGTCGCGTCCATAATGCCACCCGGACCTCGTCCGAAGAACTTTACAAGTATCACAGGTATATTAATCACAAAGAATGAATGCAGGAACTTCTAGTAAGCCAAAGGAACCGAAGAGCCCTTATATGCGAACAGGAAACCGTGAAAGAAATGGAAGAAAGGCCCAAAAGATAAGTAGTAGGAAAAGGAAGGATTAAAAAAAAAACAGAGTGAACACGAACTAATACCGCAGATCGACCTAGTGCGTAAAAGCGAGCATTCCCACCTTCGTTTCCTCTAGCCGTCACTAGGTTTTTCAATATTTTGCAAGGAGTTTTACAAAGGAAACATTTAGTATTAAATACGAGCAAGAAAAAGGCGCGCCCCAAAGTCACCTTGCATAACTGTTGCAGGGAATTGCAGACTGGAAAATGTGGCCAGTCATCGTTTACATCTCCCTGCATTGTACAGTCCAAGAGAGGCAATTTATCAGCGTCTTTCCTTGCTGTGATACACTCAAATTAAACGCTTGACGGCCTTTAAGAGCACAGGGCATTGCTCTTAGCTATGCATACAGAAACTCTGCTGATGCAGTTCTCCATGTCCTGAATGAAAATACATGAAGTTAAGCTTGATGTAAGTCATACTCAACTTATTCAGTCCATGACTTCGGTTCAAAATTTTCAGTTTCTGGTACTTGATATATGAGGCGCTGAACAAAAAAAGAAAAGAAAAAAAATCGCGGAAGACAAGTGTATGTGTGTGTGTTACAGTTTAGCAACTTCCAAAATGCCATAGGATCAAGGCATTTTTGAAAGACATAAGCATTTCCAGGAGTTTTCTCTATTCGCATGATAGCAACGAACTACGTGGTGGTACACACTGAGCTCACATGGAGCTGTTCTAAGTCTACCTAATTACGACATTAATAGCTAATATATAGTCGATCTAGTTACATATCTGGATATACTTTCAAGTAGTCTCATATGAAAAGCTTCACGTTAAAAAAAAAAGGGAAAAACAATAGGTAATAGAACTATACTGAACTATAAATACTACCCATTAGCCGATTTTCATCCATGTTCCGATCTGAAAATGACTCGACGATAACTACTCCTGTACATGATAGAGGAGGTTTTGGGAAATACAGCGGTATACAGAACTAAATTTTTGCAGTGGAGGCGCTTACATGATTATGTGACCCAGCGCCATAGTAGGTACGTAGGTACTCCTGAATCAAGGGTACTTATATCGGTGATCAGGAGTCTAAAATTTCGAATCCGAAACAAACTATTGTATATAATGAATAGGACTTAAAATGAGTCTTGTACATCGTATACATTAGGTCACATTATCTCACTTATATGCTGCATAAAATTTAAAATATATCAGTACTAAATAACCAGCCCAAGAAGGTTATGTTTCGTTGGGTTTGTCTGTCTCTTTGCTTGTTATTCTATCTGTCACCAAGATAGCTCAGGAAGGTATGGGCGGATATTGACGAAATGTACAGGGCTTGTTAATTATGTTGGGAGGAACGGTTGATTAACTTTTGGTGAAGATCCGTTCATCCGTTTGTTTGTGGGTCTGCCTCATTTTTCATAATGCCATAACTCAAAAAGTAATTGACAGATTTTTAAGAAATTTGCACGAGCTGTTAGGCTTATCAGGAAGAGTAAACGACCAAATTGTAATGAAGATCTGCTCGTATTAGTTTGTTAATTTGTCGTTCTTAATTTTATGCTTGTTAGCAAAATAACTCAAAAAGTTATGAATGGATCTTTATGAAATTTATAGGAATTGTTGGTATAAATAGTTGAACGACATAAATGGGGAAATTTTTGTGATGATCGGTTGATTTGTTTGTGAGTTTGACTAATGTTTGTCAGAATGTTTGTTAGCAGCATAACTCCAAAAATTATGAACGGATAATCTAGAAAATAAGTGAAACTGTTAATACTGTTAAAAGGCACACATGATTAGATTTTGGTGTTGAAACACAGAACCTCAGGGTCTCAGCACCATTTAAATTTTTCATAACCTCTGCCTTACTTGGCGGAGGTACGCGCTCTCAAAGTGCTCAAATTTATGCTGACATTATACACAAGGGACAAAAAATACAGGCAGTGAAGTAGCGGCTAGTCTGCTACATTGAAGTCTAAAGTTACATTTTAATCAAATGAGAAATAGTATTATTCTTAGAGAGACTGCCATATTTTGTACCATGTGATGTTCTTTAAGAGTTCCTCATTAAGTATTATTATTAGTTGATAATTATTATTCAACATTCGACTGGTTACTGATGTTGCTGTCGATATTTTCAACCGCACGTGGAATTAATTCTCACAAGTAAAAACTTATTGCGTTATCTAGAGAGACATTGTCAACAATCAAACTGGATAGAACTAAAGGAATTCCAATGCCAACGTTAACTAGAACGCTTCGTGGCGTAAAACCATCACCCGCGGTGGGAGAAAATTAAACGAAGTTATTTTTGATGGGCAGCTTATCCAAATTTATCATATGGATGCTGTGTCCAACAAGGTTAGCGCGTTACACTTCTACTGTATTACCTCCTTAGCAATAATGTAGGAAAAACAGAACGCCTTGTGGCTTAAGACGATCTGCTGCAGTGGAGGCAAATTCACCCCGGTGGAGGATAATTCAACGCAGACATTTTTTATGGCCAGCTAGGTCTATTTTTTGGCCCGGGTCACATCTAGGTCAACCCACCGAACTCCTTGCAAGACATTATGACCATTGCTCAACTCCTTCGACCACTTTTTGGGTGGACAGACATACAGTGCCTAGACATAAGTATTTGCAGAACTCTATTTTTTATGTATTTTTAAAAATTCAGGGTCTGCTTTAGGATAATTAATACAGGAAGTTTATATAATATATATAATAGAATATTTAAACAGAACAGTCAAATGTGTACTTATAACAAGAAAATTTAACACAAGTAAAAGTAATGGGGGACAAAAGTATATTACCAAAATAAATATGATGTTGAACCTTTGATATTTAATAGTTTAATTTGAATAAATTAGTTTGGAAATTATTCTAGAACGTTCACGTAGCGTCTCGAAACAAATGCAATGTAAACAAACCACAGCCGGCGCAATCATTACCTCTCTAGACCTCGTTGAAGTCGCGCACACTCTGACTACAATGCCCAAAGTTAAAGAAATCCCTGAAGCTATTCGCAAACGGATAATTGAACTTCATAGTGAGGGATTAACTTATAGAGTAATAGCAGAACGCGTCAATGTTTCTTTTTCAACGGTTGGAGCAGTAGTCCGCAAGCATCAAGTGACTGGGGCGGTCTCCAACCTGCCAGGAGCTGGAGCTCCGCGTAAGATAATGGGCCGTCCTCGGCGCTACATGCTACGTAAGATGACTAATGACCCCATGACAACTCGTGCTGACCTTCAGAGTGAACTGGCATCTCAGGGACTGCATGTCAGCAAGAAAACTATTGTTAGGGAATTGAACCGTACTGGCATTCATTCTTACATTCCTCGCAAAACTTCTCTTCT
>LQNS02000141.1:28230128-28243824 GCA_001587735.2 Parhyale hawaiensis | reverse complement strand
ACGAAAGAATGGTTTCAAAAGAAGAAAATAAATGTTCTTCCATGGCCTAGCCAATCACCGGACCTTAATCCAATAGAAAATTTGTGGCGTCTCTTTAAATCTGGTGTCCACAAACGGTGTCCCAACAACCTTACTGAATTAAAGGCTATCTGCATGGAAAAATGGGAAAAAATACCATTAAGTGAATGTGAAAAGTTAATTTCCAGCTATAACAATCGTCTCCATGCTGTTATTGCCAATAAAGGTCATGCCACCAAGTACTAATGTCATAATTTTTTTGGTCAAATACTTTTGTCCCTCATTATTCTTACTTGTGTTAAATTTTCTTGTTATAAGTGCACATTTGACTGTTCTGTTTAAATATTCTATTATATATATATGTTATATAAACTTCCTGCATTAATTATCCAAAAGCAGTCCCTAAATTTTATAAAATACATAAAAAATAGAGTTGTGCAAATACTTATGGCTAGGCACTGTATATATATGATTATTTTATTTATTCATCGCGTTTTGTCCTGCGTGCCATAATCCACTGACAAACAGTTTAAAAAACATAAAAGCTGCTGTTCATTCCTAACTACGCTGTATATGATTATAAATTCTTCGATAAATGCGAGTTGACTATATGGACGCCTATTGTATAATTATGAAGTGATGCTGCAAAAGTTCACTTTCGCCAGCCTTGAGGATGTATAATAAGCCAAGGGAGCTTTTCTCTTCGAGATATGGGCACGCGTGGCGCCAGCAGATCGCGCAATAGCGTACTCAGTCTAGTATTTTTTATGTCTGCTGCATCCGCCAATCCTTGACCCGGTCCATTCAATCATATAATGTGGCTGCGTACGGCGTTGTAGCGGCGGGAAAGCTTGCGGTCTGTCTGGCCAGCGGATCCTATCTACGGCAGCCCCTATATTGCTTTGGCCCAGTTTTCTGCTGCTGGAGCGCTTAGAAGTTAAAAGTATTACTGAAAGTCTTTGAACAATTCTTGATATACCGGGCTTTGCCTAAGTCCTGACCTGTTTTAATAATTTGCTATCCGAAGTTCGTAAAAGCTTTGTTAATAATGAGATTTGTAATGTATTAGTTTATTATGATCTAAACAACATTGCTATTCAATAGGACCTCCATTGGCAGCAATGAGACGCCCTAATCGTGGTCGGAAGTCCTTACACACATTACGCGTAGTCCTTCCTCATCTGGGCCAAAGTACGGTTCACAGAGGCTTTCAGCTCCTCAATGTTGTTGTGGCGATCTTTGCATGCTTTACTCTCAATATGCGGCCACAAGCTGTGGTCCAGAGGATTGAGATCAGGCGACTGTGGGGACCAGAAGTCCTTGGGCCAGAGAGTCTTGTTTTGCTCATCCAATTTTGGACGGTTTTCGACGTGTACGATGGTGGACCATCTTGCTGAAACACGTAATCTCCATCTTTGACGATTTTTCTGATCCAAGGAAGAACTTTTGTGGCCATGATATCCCTGTATTCAGCCCTTGTCAACCTGAAACCGCCCTTGAACCACACTGGAGGCATCTTTTCTCCATTGGAGGCCACAACGCCAAGCATCATCACAGAGGCCGGATGCTTTGTTGTGGAGACATAGCGAACATCAGAGATGTCTTGGCAGCCAAAGCTCACAACTCGATCGTTCTGTTTGTTGAAGACAGGATCCACGGTGAAGGTCTTCTCATCTAAGAAAACAATGACTCGATTTCCATGACTTTCAAGTCGTTAAGAAGGCGGGAAAATCGCTCTTGGCCCTTTTTAACCATGTCAGCAGTCAGCAGCGGTCTTTTCTGACGCTTTAAGCTCTTTCCACCGTCACTCTTTACAGCTCCTGACACGGTTGACGCAGAAACCTTCTTCTTCGCAAATTCAGTCATTTTGAGTTTCGGATCATTTTCAAAAGCTCTTCGAACAACCTTCCGTTGAATAACTTGTGGTCTGCCTAAACGTAGTCGATCTCTCTCTGAGGCTTTCATCATTCTTGAGGCGGTTTTCGACACGTTTCACCGTTGATAAACTGACATTTTGCAACCTAATAAAGTTCGCCTTCTGGTGACCCGAGCGAAGGAGAGCCGCTATCTTTATCCTTTTTGTTTCCATTACCAACAATGTATAAAAATGAGCACTGTAAACAGTTATTTCATCTGAAATAGTTTAAGAATGAGTCATTGTCAATAAATTTCATCAAGTCTTTGAAGTAAGTTTCACACATTGAAAATACAAAGCAGGTCAGGACTTTCGCAAAGCCCAGTAATTTCGGTGGAATCTGCTTAAGATGAAGACTTAGCGACTCTGCGTCATAACCGGTGTGATTTGAGGCTCGTTCGATTGGCTCGTAAAAGTTAGTCTAATGGAAACCAAACCCACTCGTCCGAAATGTCAGACAGGTGTTTGGGTTCGCCTTGATAAACCGAATTTTGGACGTTAACCATGAATAATTTACTCACGAGACTCCAGGAAACTCAAATTGAAGTTCGCAGCTATTTTAAGCATGCTTTGGTTCCTGTGAACACCTGTAACAAAATTTAGAGTTGCGATACCAATGTTTTTAACCGAGGTTTCACACGAGTGGGATTGGTTTAGATCGACTTCGACGAGCCAATCAGACAAACCCTTTAATCAACGGGATCGGGCGTGTGAGTAGTTCTCTACAATTATTGTAAAACACAGAAACCACAGAAGGGAGGATGCTGCAAAGAGGAAGAAAACTCCAAATTGAACCAATAAGCAGAGAACAACTATCATTGTCTGAGCATTAATTATTATTACTAAATTTGATCAAATATTAAAAACTACTGTGCCATAGGATATGAAAGAAAAGGAAGGAGTCCAGAGATGTCTTGGTTTAAACATCAGACGATAGAAAATATGAAACAAAGAACGCATCAATCAATGTTCTATCGCCGTTCAAAGACGGCTGAAAATAATTTGACCTCAAATCGAAATTTAGAATAATTATGCGTAAACATTGATATTATTGCCAGAGCACCAAATCATGGGAATAACCCAAATGAAGTAGAAAGCAACACCAAGGCACTAGTAAGAAGAAGAAGAATCCATCTAATCAATATTCACAGCTGACTTGAACGCTCGCAGATCGACACATGCTGAACACGGATCCCGATACGAATTCATAACAGTATCTTTTCGGCCATGAAACACCAAGCAAATTGAATTTGTAACAATACAAACGATGAAAGCCGGGTACAACGTTGGCGCAATCCATTTCTCCTTGGCTTGCTTTGGAAGCACATTGCTAGATAAAGACCTGAACATGCAAAATGGCTATAAGTACGGACTGAAATAAAAATATTTTATTTATTCATTTTGGCAAAATAAGTTTATGTATCTCTGTTAAACTTGCATAAGCTCAGGTCACAAACAGCTTTAGCCATATCACATAACTTATAGTCAAAGCTATATGGATAAGAAATAAATCTTTTTAGGATGTTTACTCAACTTGACCGACCCAATACGCAGGAGCGGCACGGAGAACACAACTTAATTCGCACAATCTGTTGGACTGAAATGGTGCTATTCGCCATATTAGATTGCAACGCTGGATGGTTGAAACACTCTAAGGAGTAGGCAACAAATTGTGATGATAATCAAAATTTGTTGTTATACGTGTCCAATAATGCATTTTCTACATTCATATAGGCATTTTTACATTTTTGCGTGGAAAGCGAAGAAATTTTTTGTAATAGCATGGCCATACCATCGCGAAAATTGCTCAGTCACTCAACTTTACGTTTCGGCCGTCACTAATGCTTATGGCGCTTGAATGTCACGCTAAAACCATAGATGCGTCATTGCAATTTTAAACAAACTCGGAAGTAGGAGGTATGCCCAAAGCTTGACAATTGCTGCTTGCTTTAACGCACTAACTGCAAGAAACTACTCGTACCTTAGATATTCTTTTTAGTGGAATAGCAATGTCCAAGCCGAAGCCTTGTGCTCTGCAACGAAACCGGATACAGAATTGCGTGGCAATGCAACTTCTGCGCACGTGTGTGCGCGTTCTTAGACATGTTTGGTTAGTCTTCTCTTCCAATTGTATTTCTGAAACGGGGCGAGTTGTTAAACGTCTGTGTTCTTAAGTTGTAAAAGGTCATTATACCTACGAGAGAATGATGGAGATGTTTGAGAAGCTTAAGCCTCCGTCTCTACAACCAAAGTGATATAGCAGAGGAAAATAGGGACATATAGCATGTCGATAGCAACATGGAACCCATGCACGAAGATGTTCCCACCTCCTTCTGCAGTACAAATTGTAAGCTCCGCCCACAAATATCAGGAAAATTTGATCAGTTCCAACTCCAACTCATGCCTAACAATTTGGCTTGAATTGGAGCACGAGGGTCCCCACACACTACACAAATTGGCATAAGCTGAGGTTTGCGCACCGAGTTTGAGTTGGCGGCATGTGTGTGTGGGGCTCTTTAGACGAGCTGTGCTTAGTGAGCTTACAGCTTGGCTGACCCCTGTTGGGCATGTCGAGCGTTGGCACTTTGAACTCAATCCAAAACAATTCGCATGAAGACACCACTGTACTGTTCATACAAGCGTCATGGGCAAAGTTTACAATAAATATGTATATCTCCTAGTTTTGAGTGGTTCAAATTTACAAATACGTATGATATAGCGTAATGTGGACGGGGTTAATGAACTGATAGTTTTGCTTCGAGAACGTGGAACGCTTTCAATTTTGTGCTCTGGCGGGGAAGCAGGGTAAAAATACAGCGAAAAGGCGTCGATGATAGATTAGGCCGAAATAGAGAAATCCACATTGGTAACCCAAATTGGCCGAGAGCAAATTGGCCGAGAGCAAATTGGCCGAGAGCAAATTGGCCGAGAGCAAATTGGCCGAGAGCAAATTGGCAAAGCGCAAATTGGCCAAGCGCAAATTGGCCAAGCGCAAATTGGCCAAGCGCAAATTGGCCAAGCGCAAATTGGCCAAGCGCAAATTGGCCAAGCGCAAATTGGCCAGGAGCAAATTGGCCAGGAGCAAATTGGCCAGGAGCAAATTGGCCAAGAGCAAATTGGCCAAGAGCAAATTGGCCAAGAGCAAATTGGCCAAGAGCTAATTGGGCAAACACACATTGGGTAAATTCAAATGGGGAAGCGTAATTGAAGCACGCAGCTAACAACCCTTCGCCACCCACTGCTCAAAATCCTTTTAAGACGACATTTGATACGATGCTATTCATCCCAGTACTATCATTAAATTTTGGTAACTTGGGTTTAAGCTCCCAAAGCAAACCTTCATTTTGTCTAAGAATAGTAGCCGATCCTTAACAAAATTTATTGCCGCCGCAGCACAGAGTAGAAGCCAAAGTGCGGTTTAAGGTTCCGAGACGGCCCTCATATTTGGTAGGGATAAGCGTCCAAAGCAAACCTTTATTAGACCGAGTTGACGCGTCATTCATGTTAACGCGTTCACTCATCCAAATGTTTTGTAGCGCAGTTATCCGTTCAACTTGGTGGACGTCATATAACGATCTAAAAACGTTAACCGTCGATTCAATTTTCTCTGCAGGTATCACTAGGCGAGTTGTGGAAATTTCTTCAAATTTCGAGTAAAATAGGCCTATAAATAAAAAATAGTGAACTTTCCTGCCACTTCCAGGTCACGGTAACATATTCGGACTAATGGATCAGCGGACGCATTGATCTGAATACCGTGTGAACTTTCCCTTATCCCTACTAAAAGGGCTACTAATCATCTCTTCAGTCCCAATTTAATGGTAGAATATAACATGAATTAGAGTGCCAGCGCTGTCAAATATGACGGCGAAGTATTTGTGATGACCCTTCTTCATTGATCATTATTTTCTTATTAACTTCTCTATGTAGGATGCCCTGCAAATGCACTGCAACTAGGCTGAACAACGCCAAGCTTTCTCTCTGTGATACCTTGAAAAGCAAAGTTTTATTTTTATGGCCCGCAGTCGTTAGTGCTGCTAATAAATACTGAGCTCTGTATCCAGGATAAGAGATAGTGTACTACAAACTCGGGAGTTTTTTCTCAAGTTAAAAGCTGTTATGCTGAAATAAGAACCCTATATAATTAGAGAAAATTATTTGCTGCCAAGAAATCCTCGTGTTTTTTTACACGGCTGCTGACCGCTGAAGAATATCTTACCATTTGAAGTGATGATTATGTAGTCAACGAAAATATCAGCGTAAACTCAGGACAGCTAAAGTTTATGTGAAGGAAACTTCAAATGAGTACAAATCCAAATGCAAAGGAGTGCTTCGAAAAGCTATACGCATCTGCATTAGGTAGACTTCTATGCTAGAAAAGAAAGAACTAACTGCATTCAGATATACGTTTGCCATCACCTGCAGCCTGGCCTATTTTCTATCCATCTATTTTCAATGAAGCTCAACAGGATGACCACAGCCTCCAACTTTGGCTAATTTGCGCCAGCCTCTTCTTGTCCCGAACTCAGGCGCTGTGGCTTCGCCCCACTGGATCGAATTTCAGACGTTAATGCTAAATCGATTAGCCTAGTGATTCCCAACACTTGCGTACTTTGTAAAATTGAGCTTTTTACCATCTCGAGCGCAAGCTGGTTGGAACACGATCCAAAGAAGCAAAACCCACGCTTCTTCTTGCAGTTCCCGACGAATTCAACCTTATGTGACTGATATAATAACTCAAAAAGCTTATATTAGAGAGCTGGCAGTAGACGAACCTATAGATCCATTTCCAGAGAACTGCCAGGACTGACACCCCAAACCTCCACGAGCTATTGTTGGCGAAATCCTTCTGACATCCAAGGAAGAAAAGAATGGAAATGGACTAAAGTCAAGATTCGCCTAAAAACGCCATCAACAACGTTCAGAAATCGGAGAGTGTGCTTTATATAGGATAATCCAGTTTCGATGCAAAAATCAATTGAGTCTTGATATCATGCATACAGCACCAAGTTGTACGAAGACGCGCTGCCATACAGAGTGACAGAAAACAAAAGTCTATGATCTTTCCAGTAAACTTTTCCGCGCCTTGGTATTGTCACAATCTGGGGAAAGCTATAGAGTTTCGAAGATCACGGAGGGGTGCTTGCAGCACATACTACTAATATGCGCGAGTTTAATTGGGCAACGAAATTAAACCTTTGATGTTTGACTTATTCGAATCTTCATATACCCTGGCTTCGATTCCACATCAGCTACCCTGTGACTTCCAGGAACTTTGAGTTCTTTCATAAAATGGAGATTTCAGTTGGCTCAACATAAGTGTGCTGCTGGTAGCACGTGCAACAAGATTCAAATTGAAGAAGCAGTAGCTCCTGCGGATGTTTTTTTTTACTTTTTAGTCAATTTTAGTACAGAAAATAACATTGGGAAAATAGAAAGTCACCCAATCTTGCTACATTCACCCTGCCCGAATTTAACATTCACTGTTTTCGCGTTTATATCAGCGTCTGCATTTCCAGACAAGTCCAGTGTATGGTTTCACTTTAATCGACTTCGACAACTAGATTAAACTTGCATTAAATCTGTATATCTTGCAAGCCAGCGCTTTCAATTATTTTCAGACCGTAATATGTCGCTGATACTTGTACAGGGTGTAGCGTAATTCGAAGTACACATTTTAACCAAATATAGAAAAACGCAAACAATTTGCAAGAGTGAAAAACCTCTAAACTCTTCAGTTTTCGAGAAACAACAACCTGAAATACTTAAAAGTTTCCCGTAGGAATAGGCTTACAATGCAGCCATAGAGTAAAATCTAACTTCCTGGGCAGGCTGCTGGCGGCACTCTTAGCGTACCCAAGAACAATCTAATACTGTACTTTCATTTTTCTTTTGGTAAGCTACAGCGCGCGCCAGCAGCCTGCCGCAAAAGTTAAATTTCACTCGATATTTGCATAGCAAACCTATTCGTATGAAAAATATTCTTGTATTTCAGGTAGTCATTTCTCAATCCTCTTTGAAGCTAATGGCTGGTATCCAGGGATCATCCTTGTTGCGTAGTACAGCTGCCCGAGGGTTGCCGTTACCGAACTAATGAGTAGCTACTTCAATGTTATTAGATAATGCGCAGCGATCTTCATCTGTACATCAACTGAAATGAGGGCAGGTTCGATTGGAGGCCGAAACAAAGCACTCGAGGCCTGACTTGCGAGAAACTGCAGACAGAAGCGTTGACTTTACCACTTTAATTCGTGTTGCGAGTGTTAACAGCCACGCGCTAACGTCGAGCCTGCTCAAAAATTCAGTTTCACGAAGAAAGATCGATTTTTCGAAAGTCTCGAGGGCAACGGATAAGGGTCGATGCTTGATGCTCAATTCACCGGACCGACACCAACGCACCTGTCTAGTTCCGGGCAGGTGAAGCCTGAGTGATTATATTCGGTGCTCAATTGCCTCCTGCTGTGCCACCGCCATGGCACACCTGACTGCTGTGGGTATGAAACCCTGCAGCGTAGTGGGGACGATAGCCATTCAGTGTGCAGACCTAGCGCCCACAGGTCTCCTTACAGCCATGCAGTGTGCAGACCTAGCGCCCACAGGTCTCCTTACAGCCATGCAGTATGCAGACCTTGCGCCCACAGGTCTATGTACTGCCCTACAGTAGCGGATCTACCTACTGACCACAGTTCTTCGAGTGCGAGTATACAGACCAAGACCACAGGTCTTATTGATATCCATCAGACTTTGTGGGTATCCCTAAACCTATAAATATATGGATCGCAGTAACCAGTGTCTCCATTATCCACCGAGGTACCGACAATACGGCAATCTACGGCATCCGACAAGAGTTACGGTGACCAAAGTAATGGGTTGAGCACCCGAGTACGCGGAGGTACCTGGCACATCAGGGGCACAAGTGGTAAAGCACTTATACAGCCTGCACATTGCGCGTTACTGTACTGCGCTCTTGAATCTACAGCCATGTCTGGTGCTATTTACAGCAACGCTACGAGTGCTGATATTTTCCACTCACAGAAGCACAAAAAAATTTCTACCTTACATTATACGTTAAGATTTTTATTTCAAATTTGAGACTCGAGCACTCGACGCGGCCATGTGTGAAGAGTTTGAAGACAAATTCCAATGGAGTTAAGCCTACGTATCAAGACCAGTTCAACTTTTACATTATGATTAGAACTATCCAAAATGCCTTCCGTGAAGGATGCTAAACTTTATAAGATTCAGTTTTTGAAATAATTTCTGATCGAAACCGCGCCTACGCTTGATTGCACGCGCAAGCAGCGCCCATAAGGCACCCAACTGCATCTAGAATCCTCTGGTGCGTGCTAAGTGATCTAGAAAGCCAATGTGCAGCTGGGGGATTCCCCGCATGCATATCCCTAAGCTGCTCACCTTGATCAAACTTTTCACGCACCGCCGAGAACATGATATGGGGAGCAGCGCTGCAGGCTGCTCGGCTTACACAGGAAAAGTTAGTTAGAATTTGTGCATCTCGAGCACCCGACTGGCTGAAAAACGTTCGCTTATGGGGAGCAGTGCTGATGCTCGGCTAACAGAATTTCTTTTAACAACTCAAATATTTTCCCGACAAACTGCGCAAGATGAACGGGATACTGTAAGAAACTCTGCATGGTGCACATCGAACAGAGGAAATCTCAATTTTTAATTCTCTTGACTATACTAGTGCGGCCGACGCACTGCCAGAGAGGAACACTACATTGCGGTGGAGTTCAATTCACTGTAATTTTAATAACTAAAACATAGGGCCGTGAAACCTAGGTAAAAATATACAAATATACGCCGTCGTTGTCCGCGTTGTGTACATTATTTCACAAAAGAGATGCATAGTACCCGATTCATCTCTCAACGTGGACTATCAGAAGTAATTAGAGAAACTAAAAAAATTACATCGAAATCTAAAGCTCTTTATTGTGCAGTAAATGATCAGAAAAATATAACAACTTGAGAATTAGCAGGAAACTCAAGGCCTAATAAGTGCTTTAGCAGTTTCCAAGATGCAACTAGACTGGTTGTAACAAAGTCCAACGCATATGCTCCCACTTTGAAAATTTGGACAGATTTCAGCACACGAGAGTGCTCACTCATGTGAATTGTTCTGCATTAACTCCGCGACAGACTAATCTCGAAATTGTTTTAAAGGCCATTCTCAGGAGTTTATTTTTCTTTACACACGTCTAATGCATGCACAGAGAAAGTTTTGCCCCATTCACGTCTAATGTTTTAATTGAGGAAAGAAAATTTAGTTCCATATCTAGTCGGTAAAGGTTCTGAAACAGAATTAGAACACTCCTTTGCATAGAGACGTAGAAAAAACTGCGATTTGAAAGTGTGACGTCAATGCAACAAAATCTAAATTCATCATTGTTGCCTGCATGACTTCGACAAGTTTACATTTATTATTGCTTCGATTTAGAATGTTAATTTTTTTTACCAAATTATCGTCGTTTTCTACTAGTAATACGGTACTTTTCTTTTGCCTCCTATCCTAAGGTTTTCAGCACAGAGCTCTATACTAAAGCTGTAAAATCCATGCTGGTAAAGACCCATCAGCGTTATAATAGCAGCGTGTAGTGTGACGCCCAATTGTCATGGCTCAAAGTAGCGAAATTGCTAGTATTTTCATCGATCTTTTCGCGAATTCCAAACTTGTTTGTAAACCAGCTCGTGCCAAGAAAAGATTAATTTGCCAATGTCTAGAAAAGTTTTATTCGAAATTCACCGCCAGCCCTCCGTAAGTTGACCTTTCCGAGACTACTTCAAGACTCCTCCATTCGGAGCAGAGTGGTTTTCAGGTGAGAATCCCAGTAGCTCTGCGCTCAAGTTGCCGAATTCGCTGACAATTCTAAGAGCCGCCGGGAGTTCGAGCCCACTCTAGGGATGGAAAGTCTATACTCTGGAAGGTATAGCACTGGCCTTATATAGGATTCGGGGGGCGTAGTTTTCTATCTTCTTCCGTCAGTATGATGCCACGGCCCGGACAATCTACGGTCAAGTGCAACCTTACACTCTGCTGGGTCCCTAGTGGGCATCCATCTGTAGCACGCATCAGTGCATGTGGGTTGCCTGTATAGTTGGGGTGTGCCGTCGAAGATACTTTCCTTACCTTCACTCAGATCTTAAGTCTCCCAGTACGTACGAATGCAGCATTTAATCTTCACAATGGAAGAGAAACCGAACCCATACTTGTATTGGGATTTCTGTAATCCTCAGCTGGTGAAGAAGGAAGTTCCGTAGTATAGCCGTTCATTTCAGTGAGGCTGGAGTCCGCGACCATTAATAAACTTCCAACAGTTTCGAAAGCTTCAGTTTCTTCATCAGAAAGGGCAAAAGGTTTTCCATTCCTTGTCTGTCAAAAAAAAAAATATAGCTGTGGGTATTATTTGGCTCAGTTTCTCATCGTGTTTATTCTTGCAGGGAAAAATTTGCTACATATTGTAGGTAAGTGCGTAGCCTTGAGCAAATGCAAGATTTAGGAGTTTGCTTCTTACCATGGAAAGCAGAGAGTTTCCTTCCAACGTTAATCTTTTATCGTCTCAAGTCGCCGCAAGAAAGTTTTGGAAGCAGCGGCACAAGAGCCAACAACAGTTACTAACCATATAGGGGCGCCGTGCTCGCATCCTCTAAATAAAAATAAATCACTCTGAAATAATTTGCAGTGAATTTCACAATGTCACTAATCAAACAGTGTAGTTTATTAAAAAAAATCTATGAGGTTCCTGTTACAGATGAATAAAATAATTTCAAAGTTCATCATGTCCGTATGAAGAAGAAAAAACATTTGACGAGAGATTTAAGCGCACCCGACAGCCTTACCTTTAATCTTCCTCTATAGAAAAATAACTGCATTTTTGTCTAGCATCATAAATTGTGCCAATCGTGACGAGATAGCCAGTAGCCAGTGCTGATTCAGGCTCTAGAGGGCTCATGGGTCACGCTATAAGCAAGTTACCGCAATTTGATCTCTGATCAGTCGATAGGCTTTTGCAAATTCGAAACCTTTTCCCCTGTTAAATTGAGCGAGAATATACACTCTAGCATAAACTGTACAGTTATGCTTTGCAACCGTTTTTTTTGTACATTTTTATAGAAGTTTTACTAGCGCATCAGGGACACTATTTCTATACCGCGCCGAACTATTCCTGTGATTTAACACAGGCTCGTGCGCCATCAAATTGTCTGTGATTTCCGACTGCTTTTCTGCCACCAAGACTCAGATGGCCGTTACGTTACTAACAGGAAAATGGCGTAAGTTTTGCATCTCTTACCCCCGGCACGGCTGAACGCTTTCGCTCAGCTACGCCGCACAGGGGAAGGAAACTAAATACAGGAAGGTAGAAGTTCAGCGGGAATAGGTGTGCCACCTCGATCGGCAGCCCACCTCCCGAAACAGAAGGGGAAGTATTGAGAGCCTACCTAACTCTACAAAAGCTAACTTTGTCACCAGGAACTGCGGCAAGCTGCAACATCCCCTGCGTCATAGGCACTCGGGACCCCAGGGTGTACGAGAATCAAATATGTTGAGGCAGGGAAAGGGCCCGCAAGATTATACCATTGAGGGCTCTTCAAACATGAAAGGGACTGCAGGTGTAAGTAGTATTCTCGTAGTTACGAGTCCCTACTTACTGGGTATGCTGTGACCGAAAGAGGAAGAAAGAAGGGACGTAAAGAATATCAAGAGAAACATTGAACCCATGCAAGAGTCTACGCACACGGGAACAGCCAATTCGGGAAAGAAAAGGAACAGAACGAACCATCAGTTCGAGTTAAAAGGAGGAAAGAAATAAAGTGGGCACGAAAGACGCCATGCAGGCCTATAGCTTATTTGCTAAGGTAACCGTATGCAGTTCACTTAGGAACGCTGCTCTCAATAACATAGGATTGGAAAACCTAATCAACATAGCTATGGCCTATCCTATGTCCCCTGAGGTGGGGGGTCTGAAAGTGACCGAAAATTTGAAAAGGCGCTATAGACGCGTCGGGGCTTTCTAGCCCGCAACCAGCAAGCCCCATATCTCAGGACACAAACACAACAGTCACACCCTCCTAACCCAGCTGTTGCGGTACTGCCGGGGGGCTGAGGAGCCAGCAGAAAGAAGAGGCGCTAATGGGATTTTTCGTCGACATCATTACATTTTGGAAAAAACTCTGGCTATGGCAGCCCTGGCGGAGAGTGGAATGACAGACAGACGCGCCCACAGACGCGCCCACAGACGCGCCCACAGACGCGCCCACAGACGCGCCCACAGACGCGCCCACAGACGCGCCCACAGACGCGCCCACAGACGCGCCCACAGACGCGCCCACAGACGCGCCCAAAACCGGCCCTGCCGCGGATGCTCTGTGGAGAGCAGATTTGAAAACATTTAGGGTTATCGAAAGTCTTCATACTAAAACTTTCATTTAATATTTCTCGGACTGACGACTTATAAAATTTCTAATACATGTGCTTCATACCTTTTACACAAATCAACTTCAAATCTACCGAATAAATTTTATTTTTTTTCTTATGGACTTTTCTGGAATGAGAGGGCATGCCATTTGTCCCGTAACCTGCACCAGAAGTAGGTACTGCTTCTAGAGTATCTCTCACAGAGCGAATCATACTCTTTTTCGTCTAGGCCTTATTTCTGATGAGGGTTGGATCACGCTGTAGATCCAAGGCAGGAAGTGTGCAACAGACGTGTAGTGAGAGTTGGAGTCTAGACACCGGCCCCGCATTGT